>JAUPFR010000014.1:6757500-7020000 GCA_036925125.1 Oreortyx pictus
GAGCCCTTCACACCACATCTCTGCTACTGCTGTTACTGAAGATTAAAGCTAACTGGAGTATACGTATCTGGGCTACAAAGGCACCACAACTTTGATGTGTTGATGCAGGCTAAATCTCACTTTCCTAAGCAATACAGGCATTCACAGGTGGAAATGTTTCATAGAGAGTCTCTGGGACTGAGACGTGGGCAATTTACAGAATTTTTGTTCGCACTGCCAGTCCACATTTCTCACTTTCCACTACACACTCTCTTAGTGAACTTGTCCTACTTATATGCAAAACCAAAGGAAAAAAAAAGCAGTGGTTGTGTACACTAAAAAGTTTGAAAAATAGTGAAAAATTGCCTTAATTCACATCACCCTTATTAGAATCACTTTGCAAGTCAAAAATACGAAACTTCAGAAAACAAATGTTTTGGGCATGCTTATACACCAGGATTTTCTAATTTTCTCCCTGAGTTTATAAAGCTGACACCAAAAATCTTTACACAGTGCGCATTATTCTAACACGTACTGCATACAATGTCTGTCACCAAAAATAATTCCAAGGCTTACTTCTTTGGAGTGTCACATGCAGACTATTCTGATTAAACTTAATCACTACTTCAGTGAAAAGATTTGGCCTCTGTTTTGACATGGCATCACAAACTATCTCGCTCCCCACTTACTAGGTTTACAGAGCAATGTCTTGGGTTAGCAATCATGATACACAGACGACCGGTATCTTTCTTATTCAGACAACTTCAGACAGAAATATTATTACATGGTGAGATTTTCAAAGGTAAAAACAGAGTGAAGTGTTCAGTTGACGCTGCTTTTCAGTCAGCTGCCTTTGCAGCTTCAGGAATTTTCTCTTAACTATGATATTTTGCAAAGCAGTGAAACAACCTCATCAGAGTCGTGTACCCATTTTGGCCAGTGTCTTAACACAGAAAGTAAATGAGGGGTTCAACAGTGAAATGTTAGGGTCAAGGACAATGGTAAGAAAAGAAATAAAGTAGTTTGACAAAGAGTTAAAAATTTTACATTACTGTGGAATGTAACCCAAACACTACTTTTTAACCATTTTCTTTAACAAAACCATTGGCTCACCCAGTGACATAGAAAGGCAACACACCCAAACCTCCCACAGGCCATATTTTTTCTAGGTATTTTTTTCCACAATGCTGAATTAATCAATATTTAACTCTGAGAGTAAAAAATTAAAACATGACAACAAAGACAGGAATATTATTTCATGGAAACAAATATGCCATTATTTGTCCACTGTACTACCGCAGAAACCATGCATTAGAATTTCAGTATTCAAGGAACTTCGATTTTCTGTGTTTTGAAATCCTTCCTCAAAACCTTACACCCTAGAGATACACATTTAACACAATGTAAACATACTCAATGTTGCTTTAAAATGACTATTTTGAAAGTGTATAATCTATCAGCACAAAGCAGAGTACAAATTAACCATGAAGATACTTAGCCAGCATGCTAGCAGGTGCTACAGTGCCCCCTAAGCCCTGTGATGTAATTAATGGCCCCAGTCAGCTCGTTTGGACATACCCACACCACACTACACCAAAGTTTGTACTAATCATTATATGAATAAATGACAATTGCATAACGCTACGTTACACATTATCATATGTATATAGCTACTACATGAGAGCTTTTAGCAGAATCCTAAAAACCTAAAGAGACAAATGTCTAGGTGCCTGTAGGGCATACACGCCTCCTAATTGTATGGCAGCCTGGGAAAAGGCAGAAGGATTATGTCAGATACGTTTCATCTCATTCTTTTTTGAAATGACAAGTGTGACTGACGAAGTTGGGAAGTATAGACATAATCAGCACTGCTGTAAGATCCTTGATAAATATCCACTCTTCATTTCAATTACAATTTCATAAAAAAATAAAAATAAAAAAAAGGTAGGCAAAAATTACTGAATAACAAAATGACTCATCAATAAGAGGAATTTGTAGCCAATGGTTTTTCATGCTTTCAGTATTGACAAAGAAGAAAAATACATAAATTTTGATAAAGTTTGCAGATACCATTTGGTAGAGAACTAAATCAGAGCACAAACATCATCTACACCCAGCTAAAACAGACATTAAAAAAAAAAAGTCAAACATGAGCTCATATACAAACAAATGGGTGGTCACATTTACAGAGTGAAGTATCCTGGAAAATAACTGCAAAAAGTATCTTAGAATTGTAACAGGTAGCAGACAACTCAGTATCAGGACACAAGGCAACAAGAACCACTGAAATTGGTCTTCTGTTGCATAAGCAGGAAGCATACTATCCCATTTGGTTTTTAGGTTTCTACTAGGGTACAGATCTTGAGGAGCTACTTTTCAAAAGGATGAAATACTGACAAACTTGTCTCTTTTTTTTTTTTTTCCACCTCCACAGTAAAATTAAGTGTCCTTAATTAGAAACAAGTGAAAGAAAATAGCAGAAAAAAGAGCAGTTACATGCTTAAATCATTGTGGAATGCTGTCCTTTTGTGCAATTCTTAAAAATTCAGAAACATGCTTTCACAATTAAGATTAGTAAAACATAATTTAGGAATCATGCTACTTTCTTTAACATGAGGAAAACAAATAAACTGACTTAGATTTCACATTGCACAATGCAGAGCAGAAGTGTAACGGTTTGCTTGGAGGGCACAGAATACCTGACATACACATCTATATCCAATACTGGTGGGCAGTATGATTACTACTAAATACAGATTTAGAGGGTTCCCTGTTGTCAGGCAGATTGTTGTTGAGAATTTCAAGATGCTTAGAGTAGTTAATTAAAGAGAAGCACTGGGAGCATCGCAAGGCTATAAATTCCTCCCTCATGCCTTATGCGGCTCAGTGCTGGAACTTTCCATATGTCTGTTTTTAACTGGCATAAACTTGTTTTGACCTTAATCAGCATTTTAGACACACATTACATGGGGAGGACAGAGAAGGAAAAGCAGGGGAGAAATAATTAGTCAAAGAGGCTTGCTGCAAGATGCACGCAACAAGAGGATTGGCACTCCCAGTTTATTCACTATGTTAAAAACATCAAACAAAGGCAACACAACACTTTATAATATAACTGTTCTGCAAGAACATAAATTAACATACATTTTGCAATCAAACCATCAAGAACTTGAAGAGCAGGTTTATTGTATCCGAAGGTATCAAGTATCATAAAACATATAAATTAACAAGTCTGTAGATTATTAAATGACAGTCAAGATGCCAGCTTTCCTTTTTTTATCATGGAAGATATTCCCAGGATCTGTGACATCTGTGGTGGCTAATCCCCCATAGAGAAACTGACATTAAAAGGAATTCACACTGTGGTAAAGCCATACACCATTACAATGTCAGCTATGGCTTCCCAAAGCTCTCCTGGATTCTAGGCTTTGGAGTGGAACATGAGTGAAAAATGACAAGGCCAGTTTCCTATGTACACTGCAAACACCAGAACACATGAATGTGATTTTGAACTAATTTGCTGCGGTAAAGATTTCCAACCTACCTTTCACAGGAAAGAAATGTTTCCCTATGCACCACTACTCTCATCTGGCTTCCTGAATGCCCTGCCACTTTCAAGAAACGTTTCTTTTCAACTATTACTTGCATCATTTTCAGCATATGAAGTACATGAGATTTCTATATTGATAAAAATGAAAAGATATTACTGTGAAATATCTCTGCAAATTGACAAATTTATATTTTATTCAGAACAACCTTTCAGGGAAAGGCTAAGAACCAGGAATAAGCAAGCTTTTGCACACACCACCTCAACCCGGGTAGTTAATAAGCACAGTACTGTCCTATTCCAAACCCCCTGTGCAGCCCTTCTATCCCTGACCTCAGAAAGGTTCCTGAATTCGTGTTCCAAACTTGATCGCTCAGACCAGGGATCTAGGAATGTCTTTGTTGCTTCCTCTGATAAAACCCTCTAAGTTAACAGACTTTTTTCATCCAATTTCTGATCAGGACAGCATCATGACTTTTTTCCTTCTGCTTTTGGGCTGCACACCTTACATGTCAGTTGGACGTCAATCATCCTGACTCCACCAGATCCTTGCTGCACTGTAAGCCTTCTGACACGACCTAGCTCCAAGCGTACCTCCTTTCTGCACTGAAGGCTCATGTCATTGAAGAACTCCATCATCATTCTCCCAGAAATGCAACCTACACAGTCAGTATAGATCAAATGATTTTCCACTAGCACGTGGCCAAAGAGAACAAATCCACAAACTAGAAGATGACTTTAAAAAAGACTTTTGTTTCGAAGTGCAGCTTCTCCGCTGTAAGCAGCTGCCTGCTTGTAAAGTAGCTGGGCCAGCCGTGGTAAATGAGCAACTGTAAGGAATGGTGGGAAGAGGCAAAACTGTGCAAAACCGTGTCAGAAAAAAACCAGAACTGCTACAGAACCTGACTGAATTTGTACTCAGCATTTGATAGAAAAAAATGTTTCAAGAAGAAACATATTTCTTTCCCATTACTTTTAGAAATAAAACTCAGAGAGACACAACCTTCAAATACCTTGGACAAGGAACCACAATGCTCAAGCTCATTTACAACCCAAGAATAACTCTTTATAGCAGTATGGCAGTAACTCTATACACAAAAAATAAAATCCCAAATACTTCATTTCTAGTGTGTTAATCAGACTTTCCATGAGCCTTGAAACACAGCATTCTTTCATCCAAAATAGCATCCTCAAAGTAATACTACATATTTTTGCCTTGCTTCTATGACAAGAATAGCAATTACTGACTGTACACAGCTTCCACTTATTTAGGCAAAATTACTCCCTTAAAAAAGAGCATTTTATACTAGCTTATATGATAGTAAAGATATAAATGAGAACTCTCTATACCATGTTTACCTTTCACTGTAATTTAAGTCACTTAGTATGTCTATGTTGTACATCTCAATTGCAACGTCATCCTAACATGATATATCTGATTTCCATCCTATAATTTATATATATATATATATATATTCATATCTCACTAGACTTTCATTCTTTAGCCCAATATGCCAAATAATCTCTCAATGAGTGCTTCCCCATGGACTGTATAACATCTTGGAAAAAAAAGCATAATTAATTAGCACTGGAGAGAGAGAAGAAACTTCAACAAGAAGCCTTAATAATTAAATAATTAAAATTAAGGTTCAAGATAAATCAGAAGAATCACATTAAAGAATGATTGATGTGTGTCATTATAAAAATAATATGAACTATGTAAAAAAGCGCTGATACATTTTCCTCCCTGGAATCATCTAAGAAAGAAGACAGTCATCTGGTGGTAAACTCTCTAACACCATCAGAACCACTGTCCAGACCCGGCACCCTTATTAATTATTATTTCTGTGAGAGCTACAGGAAAAGGCTGTTATGGCAGCAGCCTATCCTCCTGTAGCACTTCAACAATACTCCGACCCATCACCCTGATCTCTTTGAGCTGCAAAGACATAAAATAAAAGCATTCCAGACTTCTCAGGATTAGCAGATCTTTGAGAACAGCAACAGTCGCAGCGGATCGATGGTCAGTGACAGTACCTGCCCTACTGCACATGAATGCTGCAGCAACTCTGCACAGCAGAATGGATTCCATCATGCCCCTGCAGGATTTCACAGGCTCAAATCCTCAAAAAGTAAAGGAATTTTCTTATACACAACGTGTCAGTTCTTAGCGTTCTATTTATTTTTAATCCAGTTACATCATAAATCACGTAAGTATGAATTACGAGCAAATAAAACTGAGAGACAGAAAGTTTTCCTAAAATTTAAAAGCTTTAATTTCCTAATGGGATTTGATGTACATTTTGAGTCACTGAAAATATGATTAGGTAAAAGTATAGCAAAATATTCAGGGCCATAACTTGACCAAGCATAAAAAGCTGCACCTCCACTATGGTTTTTATTTATATAGCAAGCTATTTTAGGTAAGGACCAATGAAACCCTGACCTCTATAGCAACACAGCCAGAGTGCACACCAGTCAGACAACATTGTCACGTGCTGTACTCTTATACTAATCACAACCAAAAATAAGGCTAACAAAATGCATTAAAAAAGCAGCACCCGTTGCCACATGAATATGAAATCCACCAGCCTGCTGCCATCAGTCTCAAAAACACCAAGTATGAGAAACTCTTTCTTCTAGATGGTGTGATTAATACAGCCATAGAGCCATACATTCTCCCTGCTGTTAAGCAGATGAGTATCTGCTTGTGGAACTAAGACACTGAAATATGGAACTTCACTTCCATATTGAAGCAGCAGTTCCTATAATGTCAGATCTGAAGTCATATCAGATATCCTTGCAATTGCATAAAAATCTCAATTCTATGCAGTACTGCTGGAAAATCAATGCTTAACTAAATGCTGAATAACATGCTCAAAGAAAATGAGTGAAGAGGTAGCACAGCAGTAACATTCCAAGTGGTATATGCTGCACACAAAAGTACTGACGCTGTCTTTGCAAAGTAAGGTGCATGCAAGAAGCATGTATTCAAGTTCTTCAACGGCATAATGGCTAAAATGTCGCACTGACAATTGGGTAGCTCCCTAGGAATGGGAGTTTGACCTACAGGCAATCTTATAAACTGCCTTCAGCCACGTGCCATTAAGAGAACAGCTTCAAGCCCATCTTGTCACGGTAACAGCTGAACAAGGAAGCCACCACTCCCAACACAGTCCTGCAGCCCTGGTCTGATGTTCTGGAGGTTGGGACAGGTGGACCGAGGTTTTCTCTCACGTCTGAATGCTAAAATCAGCCTAGAGATTTTTGGTGGAGTCACATGCAACTTAAAACTGAACACTAAAAACAGCTTGAGGGAGCCAGAGGCAAAAAAAATAAAATTAGGCAGCAGGAAAGTCAAGGACACAGGAAGAAAGGCATGATAATACAGCCCTGAGAGAAAACTGGGAGAGAAAGCAAGAGCAACTGCACTTTCTAAAACAAAAGATTAGGAACTATAAGCCAGGAAAAATTTTTGATGCCATTTAATCCCAACCATTATTAGGACTATATGTATTCTCTGTGAATGTGGAACTGCTCTTATGTCTTTCGACATAAAAGAATTCGTCCCTTAACAGAAACAACCTGTAAAACTCTCAATAACAAGAAATAAAGCTCTTATGCTATTAATATCCTGCATTTATGAAATGCCGGTTGTCATCGAGAACACCGAGTGTAGTAGTCACTCCCAGAAAAACAGACCCATCATAAAACATTCAGCAAGTGGTTGGGTGATTAGTAAAGGACAGTGAAACATCCATCTACATTTGGCTAAAAATAAACAGGGAAGAAAGAACGTGACCAGATTTGCTATGGACATCAGAACTTCAAACCTCTCTGTTTTGGAGGATGTTCTTCATACGCACCCATGCAAACAGCCAGCTATCTACGTGACCTAATACACTGAGATGATTTATCACAGAAGAACCAGGGGGATTTATCACTGCACCTGTAGTAGAGGTGACACACATCTCATACCAAGAGGACACTTCAGCATTTTCCTTCAGGAAAATTATTTCATTCCAAAGGTATAATATGCTCAGCTCTAATAACTGAGATGTTTTAGGGACTATGCCTGATCAAAAACTTCCCTCCTGTGGTCTTACATTTCATAAAGCCCTAAGCAATGGTTGCATAAGAAGAATCCCAGTTTGGTTGACGCCCTTAGAGCCTCTGTACTGTGTAACTGTTGAGCTATATACAACTGTTTTTGTAACCTGCAACATCATGTTACAGCATTATTTTGTATTTAGTTACATTGTACATGTCTTCCGTATTACTAAGGAACCAGATTCCCTTGCTCAAACAATCAAGATCCACCAGTAGTTATTCTGAGCAGCAGAGTTCTGCATAAGTAGTTCCTACATCATAAGCACACTTCTGCCAAAAAAACAACGAGTGGGTCTAACCTGAGAAGTAAGGCTGACATTATTCAAAAGTATTAACTAGAATATACACTAAAATTAAAAAGAAACCCCACCACCCAGAGGTCCAGTACAGCTGCCAACATTTTTCCCTTTCGTGTGTTCTCTAGAGGGAGAATCAAAACTGAACTGTAACCAGGAAACCAACATAATAGCACAAACTGAAGTTTCTTTCATCTAAAATGACCCAAAACGCCCTCCTGAAAAGAAAAAAAAAAAAAAGGAAAAAGAAAAAAACCTACTCTTCCCACACTACTGCTGAATCTCTGCATTAGAAATCCTTGCAAATCTAATGCACTGAAGAAATGTGATGAAAATGAAATTAATGTACTTTTGTACATTTGAGGATTTGGAAGAATCCTCTTTCTTTTGAACATATAAAATGAAAAGATCCACAACACCCAGAAGGCTGTGAATAATTATTTTTACTAACAGGACTGCCAGAAATTTTTAAACACTTACTAAGCACAAGATTTCAAGATAAAAAAAAAAAAAAAAAAACTTTTAAGTTTTTTTCCCCAGATTCCTTTCCTCAACAGACTTCACATAAAGAACTTATTTCAATTTTCCCCTCTATTAAAAATAAATGACATTAATAAAGCCAAAGAGGAGGCATTTCTATTCATCTAAACTCTGTGAGGAAGCCTATTTATGCAGATGGACGTGGTAGTGAATGCTACAAACCATTCAGAATTGAGGCTGCAGCTCTTCAGTTTTGGCCTTCTTGTGAAGTAAACAATGTACTTGACTCTGCTCTGTGACTTACGGATTGCAGAGGTGTCACTCAACAGCTGATATGAGATACACGTTTCTTGCGTTTTCAGTAGCTGAAGCGCTTTGTTAGTCGATGTAAAATAAAGGCAGTGGAACAAAACTGAGCATTATTTATAATGAAAGCCAAATTCCTCTCATTTGCACTGAAGCAATCCTAGATTAACTTGACTTCTAGAGTAAAACTGAGCTTTGTATAAACCTGAGTTAAAATATTCCAGGAGTTGTTCTAACAAACTGCAAAAAGTTTTTTTTTTTTGTTTTGTTTTGTTTTGTTTTGTTTCTGCCTTGTGGGATAAGCTAAACTCTTAGGAGAAGGAAGCATTTAACTGCTTGTGAAATATAGCATTTTTGTTAAGAAACAGTGGCCCTGCCTATTTTACTCCTCTGGCTGGTCAGCAAATATTACTGTCAACCTTCAATCTAAAGAACATATTGATGTTGGCTATGAAATCCTCACCTACCAAGCTTGACATAAGAATCCAGGTACTCTTAACCTCTGTAAATCCAGATCTTAGTTCAGTGGCAGCCAAGGCAGTTGTATCACAAAAGCAGGAGAACACACTGGCTGCAGAGTGCCTTAACATGACATTCACAAAATAAACTTTTTCAGCACAAGGAAAATGATGTAATCTCTTTGGTCAATGCCTATTACAAATGTCTTCTAATAAAAAGAGGCTTGAAATCTATCAACAGAACCTATCAGAAGTTTGACTTTAATTGAAGACTCGCGCATCTAACTGAAAGGGTTATTACTTAATTAACTGCCTGCTGGCTAAGTGAAGACATCATTCTTACACCCTTACTCCCCAGTTCAGCACAC
This sequence comes from Oreortyx pictus, assembly GCA_036925125.1. Classification (NCBI taxonomy): domain Eukaryota; kingdom Metazoa; phylum Chordata; class Aves; order Galliformes; family Odontophoridae; genus Oreortyx; species Oreortyx pictus. The sequence goes on from JAUPFR010000014.1 coordinate 6,767,045, forward strand.
ACGAGCACACACTAGCCCAGTTAAGCCATATGTTTCTTTCTTTGATTATAAACACAAAGGCACCAAATATCTAGCTGGATTATTGAGCAAAATACACACAACTCTGACAGCACTATTACTGTCAAAGTATTAAAGCAAAAAGAGTTGTCTGTGGCTAAGAAAAGGCCGTGGAACTCCTCTGTAATAAAATGAATTAAACCTGAAGGATATTCAAGGATATTCAAGTATCATCTGGTTTACCCTAGACAAGCAAATACTGTGTTTTTTTAAATCTGCTGGGGAGAAATGCTGTATTTCCATGACATGCCTCAATGATCCAGTGATACTGGCAGGAGCATGAGAGTCTAAGTTATACAGCTTCCCTTTAGAGACAGCTTTTCACTTCCTGTTATCCTCATCCTTAATAATTACTCAGACTCACTTTATGCATTAGACCTTTTTTTTTCCACAAAGTAATACTTATTGTAACCACTACCATAGAATACACTATGCCTTTTGCAGGCAGGTAGGAAGGTGAACGGGCACTGTTGAGTCAGATATCAGCAAGCAGCCATAGAATATCATGTTAGTTTTAAAGATTAGAACCATGCATAACCTTTAGATACACAAAGAACAGCATAAATACGATGATTTACATATCTATCTATTTATGTATCTAGCATTTTTTTTTAACACAGTATTTTCCTAAGTGGGAAATGTTAGTAAAGTAGAAAACAATAAAAAAAAATACTTTTAGAAGAAAGATATTCTACTTTAGATCCTTCAGTTTTTAGCAAGTATTAACATTTCACAGAAGTGATTATTAAATTTTGTTTATAGTTATTGTTAGAAGTGTGCATAAGTCTTCCAAGATCATGCGTTGAGCAACAATCTAAAATAAATTAATACATTCAACAAGAGATGACAGAAAACAACTGATTCCTGTTCCTTTTTGGTCCTGAGCTCAACTACACAATACATCTCCGGAGAACTTAGTTTCAGTTTTTACCATCTTTCTTATTGCTGTTTTGGCATTATTCCTTTCCCAAATGTTACGTGAACTATGTTGGAGTAATAATGAATCAAATCAAAACACAGAGTGACAGTGTTTACCTTATGTGAGCATGCTATGAGAATGAAATTAGACTTGCTAAAATGCACATGCATAAAACTCTCCTCATTTGGATACATAATAGCCTGCCATTTAGTATTCTTAAAAATATGTATTTATGCATTATGAATGAATTATAGTCCAGCACAAAGTGAACAGTAGGCCTGATAAAAGTTCACCGTCCACCAAGATTTTTTTTACATGCAGTGGGAATGCATTTTACATCATTATTTAAGCCTTAATGGATTTTTTTCCACTTAGTCTTACCATTTCTCATCAAACTTGGCTTTCTGATCTTCCCACAACTGTAACAGAACTTGACAATTCCCAATTACCTGGAGTTCTTCCCCTTGCTTGCTGCACATCCACTAATATGCTTAGCAATGCTCATTCTTCCTAAGCAATTTCTACTTAAACACTTCCTATTTTTTCTCTCTTTCCTCGCTGTGTAAAGTAACTTTGTGAAACTAAATCATTTAAAGCACATTATCTGTCAAATTTCAGTGCTTGTTATGTAAAAATATATTCACACCGTGATGGTTGCTCAGATGAATGTTAAATTCAGCCAGATAGAACTGAGATCCCAGCACTTCTTAACAACCACAATGAGACTGCTAAGAATTTGATGATCTTGCAGGCTACTGGTGAAATCACTCACTTACGTTACAATCTCCTTTTTTTAAAAAAAAAAAAAAAAAAAAACTTCCTCCTATTAAAAACCAGGCCTATGAATGGGCAGAAGGTGCTGAAGTAATAAAAATTATATAGAAAAATAACAAAAAGTATTTATCAGTACTTAAGTTAAAAATCTCATAAACAATTTTCTCAATCACAGTGTTACTATGTTAAAAACTGTAATCATTTTGCACACCCACAGTAGATTCTAAGTGTTGTTAAGTGCAGGTGCAAGACCAAAAAAGAGAAGTAATTCAGTGAGAATTATAACAATTTATTTTATCAGAAAAATAAGCAACCTGATTGTTAATCAAAACATTAAGCCCAATAAAACTTACTTTATCTTATAATTTTCTAAATGATTTGTTTGTATCAGTAAGAATAACAATCCCAGTGTGTTAAGTAAGAAATCTGTAGGCTGATAAAATAAACTCAGCACTACTGTACCTTAAAAAGGCCCTCAGACTTGTAGAGAAAATACTCATTAGTAGTTTGAAAACCATGTTATGCTACACATACATTTAATAAGGTAACAATTTATATTTATGCAGTACCTATTATTCCAAAGCAATTTACTACTTATAGCCTGAGATTATCACTTCATCTCGAGTGAAACTTAGCAACTATGAATTGTTAGTCTACACAATAGAGCAAGAAATCTGGCAGGTAGCAATAAATATAATGTTTCGGTGGAATACGTATGATTTATATTCATCCCGTCAAGTAGAATATTAAATTATTTGAAGGGCTTACAGAAAGGTACACAAAAAGTCCATTCCAGTTGCAAGACTGCAATCTGGTATTTGCCCCAGGCCTACAGCATGCTGTAATTTGGTTGACCTTCTACTAGAGTGGGGAAGAAGGAAATGGCTGCAGCGAGGGGTTGACCTCCTAAGCATATTGGCAGCAGTTAGCCAGATCACTGGCGCGATTTGATTTAATAGGAGATATAAAAATCCAAGGAGAAGCAGCCTCATTGTTGTTTTCATGTTTAAAATTAAATAAAATTAATAAAACTTTAATTGTGATCAGATGAAAAAATTAAGAGAAGACCTCCAAGCAGCAATGTGAATCCCCTGTCAGAACGAATCATCAACATGTACATCCGCCTGTACCGCAGAGCGAACCCCTCATGCAGTCTGACAAGGCCGTTTTGAATTGATCACATCCAGTTCGTTTCAGACAACCACGCACAAACACGTGGCATAACAATGCTAATAAGCAATGACAGAAGGAATTTGTGGCTATCCAAACAGACTACATCTGAGAGTTACACGATGAAACCCTTTAATTCCTTCCCCCAATAGTGACAACATGTATTATTACTATTTTTTAAAATAAATTTAAACACAGTGAAAGTTTGGAAGTATTAATAGCAATGACTACTTCACACTCCCACTTCATTCTCTATACCAAACATTTTAACTAAAAGAACTCAGGAAAATAATGAATCCATAAATATTTATGAAGTTATAACACTTGGGGAAACGGAAGCATTTGATAAAATAAACATCTATGTCTCGTTACACAACATCATAACAGTCAAGTGAAAATGCAGAAGGAGCCATTAACTGTTCCAAGAGCCATATTCAGAGAACAGAAAAATGTCCTGAAAGAAGAGAAGTGGTTCACTACTGCTGCAGAATCAAAGTCTACACGTGCATTTACACTACAACCAAATATGGACTTGGCTGGTCCTGACGCCCAACTTCGTAACACACCTCTCCAGTGTGTACAACTGAATGCACCTTATTCAAGAGAACCAGAAGCGCTAATGAGAGGAGAATGAATATCTCCAAACAATTCACAGTCTGGATCAGACACTTCCAAGAAATACACACATTCTGCTGTAGCTTCTGAGAGATTCATAGGCCGCAACAGGTCCTTAACATTTGGGTACTGAGATAGGAGAATTTTGATAACATATAATTTGCAAAGTAAAAGATCAAATGACCTTTCTGAACATTCTGTTTACGCTTCCCTCCAAACTTCAAGAGAACAAAAGCATGGAGGATATCACAGGAACTATAGAAGTACGTCATAAACAGTGCACCCTCTATTCCTACTGCGCCTTTGGTCACAAGTATCACTTAAAAGGTTTAAGAGAGAACATCCACAGCATAAATGAATCCACCATGTGTCACCTTGCCTGCTATGGGAGAGTGAACTATATTTCAGGTCTAATGTCTGTAAAAAGTCTGCTGAAAACATTGCTGGAAAACACAGTCCAGGTTGACACTGCCTACACTAACGAGCACAGTGCCCAACAGATCAGCCACTACTGACAACGTCCTCTGAAGCACAGGAGCACACTCTATGCTGATTCAAATACCAAACCCCTCTTTACAGTCCTTTCAGCTCATGTGTAAACTACTTCAACCATACATTCTGGACTGACAGAGAAATGTAGTAAACTGATAAGGTAATCTCACCTAAACCACATCCGGTAGGTTAATACCTTCCTGGACACTATCTTGATCACTCGTTCATAGAGTTAACAAGTACCTGCGGCTTTTTTTTAGCCCTGAAGTGCCAAAGACTTGCTTTGGTACAACCCACAAGACAAAGTTAAGTCATATCTTCAGCTTAATCTGAAGGGCTCACACTTCAGTTGATCTGAACTCTTCCTTCATAAGGTTGTAAGCTAAAACCCAAACTCTAGTCCAACCATCTTCATTTTTTCTTTCCTCAATTTGAAAATGAAGCAGAACCATTATTCTGATGTTTCTGTGGAAAAAAAATATTAAAAATAACAAAATAAAAATAAAAATAAAAATAAAAATAAAAATAAAAATAAAAATAAAAATAAAAATAAAAATAAAAATAAAAATAAAAATAAAAATCACCACAAAGGGAACTTGACGTTCCTCCTTTTTCCTTTAACTTTTCGTTCCCTCAGAAAAGAAACCACCATTTCTGAGTAGCAGTTTGCCTAAATCTGACATCCCTTCCTCGGTGGGCCCAGCTAACATTTGCAGAGCAGCATTATACTGATGCTCTTGTCCTCACTTTTGTCCCTTGACACAAACACCAGTGCATACAGCCTAAACTTGTGCCTGTGTGCACGGTGCTCTGCAGATCTGCGTGGCATCCTGCTAACCTCAAACATTTAGCACAAGAGGCTGGAACGAGTCAAAGAAAGACTGAGTGATTCACCCTCCTTGCTGCATGGAAAAATAACAAATGGGCCCCACCAAAGCAAAGTGGTCTATTGTGTACATTCCCTTAACTCTGACATGTCTGGTTCATATTCCTTTGCGTATTACACCACCAAGTGGCCTAATGCTCTTCATGTTCCCTTCTATTTATTGTGTTTTCTCTAGAGACACCTGTACAGAAAACTGAATAAAATTAAGACGATGAATTGCTATGTAAGATACATAAATTAACCAGAGCATAACCTGAGAGATTCAGCGAGACGCTTGTAGCAAATTTTCTCCTGTTACAGCCTGGAAGTGCAAATGTAATACTAGCATAAAATTTGATCCTCATTTTTCCCTCTTAGCATCAACTTAAAACTTATTACGAAGAGGATCATCTCCACCTTTGTTTAGGTAATACACGTGCCTCTGCCAGTGCCATCTCTGCTCCCCAGATAAATTACCTGCTGCAACTGCCGAGGCAGCCTCCACTTTCAACTTGTCTGCTACTCATGCTTACCCCCTCTTTTTGCTCCAAACCTTTTGAAATCCACACGACTAGGGAGAAGTAGGGATGAGGGATACATTTTCCACTCATGAAGGAAGCTAGGCTGATCTGGTTGAATCCAGTTTAATTTTCCCAACCAATCCAGCAATACCAGCTGAGAACCAAGGCTATAAATGTTTAAATTTCATGCAATTTCATGCACACCTAGCAAAAATTTTGCTATTTAAATTCCAAGTTATGCAACAAGGTATTTCTTCAGATGCATAAAATCACTTAACAAGAAATGTATTAAAAGAGGTGCCCAAGGGAGTTGGACAAGGTCAGAAGGAGGATATTTACAAAACACAGATTTTTGCAAACACACACAAAGCCAATAGAGTGATCAATATGATGACTGCATGGCAAATAAGGCAATCTTCCTTAACTACGAATGAACAACAACCTCAACAGAATGACTACTACAGTCTTAAGAATCCTGGCTAGAAAGATATTTGCTTCTTACCATGAGTAAATGACTGAGGATTACTTTTCATAGGACTGAGTGTTATTTCTTTGTCATTCAGTCATAACAGTTTAAAACAGCAGAGCAGCACGTACAGGAAGCCTTACAAAAAAACAGAAATCAGAATGTACACTGAGTGCCAAAATAGGTCCAAACTGTAGTGCCTAGAATATATGTAACAGAAGGCACAGAAGTATGAAACAGAATCCAATGGATGAATCCATAAGTTAGAGAGTTGGGTTTCCAAAGAAATCCCCAGACTTAAAATGTGTATTATTTGAATATTTTTATTTGACTTCTAATATTCCAGAGCTTCCCTGCAGCAGATTTCCAAGTCTTGGTCTAGAATAATTAAAATAAAAGGTTATTACATACCGTTAAAGTTTAAAGTTTCAGGTAAGTACATAACTTCAGCAGATGTGAATTTGGCAAAGCATGAAACAGTGTTAGACATGCAGTAAGTCTGAAAGAATATTCCATCTCCTGAAGTCTGCAGCTCTGTCTGCACTGACCACTCTTCTGGGAAGGCACCAGGCATACACCGTACTTAGCTCTCTTGAGTCTGCTCTGGAAACTACCAGGTTTTGTTTGTTTGTTTGTTTAATGAGTTAAAGCTTATGTTAGAAACAACGTGATTTGTTGTTGAAAAATAACATCATGTTTGAAAATATGAAAATTCATTGCTGGAAATAGGAGGCCATGTTATATCTTTTCCTTTATGGCAGTATAACAAACTGCTACTCAAACATTTCAATGTTCCAAGAAGCATCCAGCCTCTGTGCTGATTTATAGGACATTCAGTAATTCTATCTTTGCCACTTGCACTACTGAATCCCCCTGAAATTGCCAGGGCTTCCCCTGATCAGAGCTGGGAAGACATCATGTATTGAAAGAGGATGCAGGGATAAGATCACTTTAGCTTTCCCCTGGACCTACAGGTAACAGCAGAGCCAGCTGAGTAGGCAGGAATAAATACCTACTCAGTTCTTAAGGAAGCAACAAAGCCCAAGAGCAATACTTGAACAATGCACAGAAAGACAACATCTTCTCTTTACAAGCTTCTGTCAGCTGAAGGGCTTTGAAGGGCTCTATTCATATTTTTGAGGGGAAAGAAACACACATCTTCCAAACAGAAAGATGAGCTAGAAAAAAAGGATAGCAAAATGGTGTATATTCTAGGAACGAGCGTCTCTGCTATCAGACAGAAAAAGGTAACTTTCTCTGATCCAGGAGATGTTATTGAACGAGACATCTGGAAAAGGCAGCTGTCGGTGCTGGCACTATGCCACATTAGTCCTCTGCAAATAGTTCTCTCAAATGTCATTAAATTCAGGGTAAGGTTAAGCAGCAAATTTCAGGAAAGAAATTGAACAAGTGGTCAAAAAGATAAAAGCTTAGAAAGTCTGCCAGTCTTCTTGTGGGAACAGAGGATATAACAACTCTTTTTTTTTTTTTTTTTCATATATAAAACGCCCTTTAAACATTTCCCAGCCTTGTAGTTTCTGCGCGTGGCCACATCCCAAGCAGAAGCGCTCTGCTTCGCACCAAAGCACGCTTAAGAACATTCCCACACGTGTAGTAAGAGCATTAGAGGATCCAGATGCGAATTAGAAAAACCACTGTGTCCGTTAACAGCCGGGTTTCAAACTACTGGAGTGGGACGAAGCAGGAGAGCCGCGCTTCGCTCCACAGCAGCACCCCCAGGGCCCAGGGAGCGCCTTAGCAGGGCAGCACATCCCGCTCCCAGGCACCGGCACACAGCGGGCGCTGCTGTGACCCCTCGAGCATCCTTACACGCCTAAGCACACGTGTGCCGCCTTCCTAATTAACATCTACTCGTGGCACTCTGCAGCGATAAGCGTTCCACCAAACCCAAGGGGTACTTACAGCATTTTGGGGTGGCTTTAAAACTACGGCTTCGACCGCGGACTTGGACGGAGCTCCTACGAGGCCCTCATTTGTGCCTAAAGCGAAGTTATTTGTAACTCGCAGCGGACGGCACGGGAACGCTCCCCACGTCCCCCGCGGACGTGCAACCTGCCGAGCCGAGGGGCTGCGGGGCCGCCGTGAGGGAGCAGCGGGGCTGAGTTTGCAGCCCGTGCCTGAGAGCGGGGGCTGTGAGGCCCACGGGGCTGCGAAGGGCGGTACGCCGTGAGGGGAACACGGGCTGACAGGGCTGCGAAGAAGCAGCGCCGAGCCGACCCCACCCGACCCCCCCGCTCCCCGCCGCTGAGCACGGCCCCGCCGCTTGAGCGCCACCACGCGCCCGACGCCCGCTTCCCGCCACTGCGCCTGCGCCAGGATTCGCAGGCGCACCGCCAAGCCGCCGGGGGGCGCTGTAGGTCGGCGGCTCCGTGCGCGGCCGCTCGTGCCGGGTGCGCGCCGCGCCGCTGCTCGGCGGGGCCGGTGTCCGGCCCGGCAGCGCGGTCCGCTGGGCCGCCATGGGGAAGAAGCACAAGAAGCACAAGTCGGACAAGCACCCCTACGAGGGTGGGTGGGGAAGGACGTCGCGAAGCGGGCGCCGAGCCTCGGGCCTGCGGGCCGGGCCCAGCCAGAGGCAAGCCGGGGCCGGGCACGGAGCCGCGGCCGGGCACGGAGCCGCGGCCGGGCCTCGGCACCCGCAGGCGGGCGGGGGGAGCCGGGGCGGCGGGGGGACGGGATCCGCGCGGTGCGGGGGGCGGCTGCGGGGGGCGGCCGCGTCGCTCGTGTCCTCATTTCTGTGCTGTCTTTAAAGAGTACGTAGAGAAGCCGCTGAAGCTGGTGCTGAAAGTTGGAGGGAACGAAGTTGCCGAACTGTCTACTGGGAGCGCGGGGCTTGAGTCGAGCCTGTATGAGGAGAAATCCGAGCATGAAAAGCACAAAGACAGAAAGAGGAAGAAGAGGAAGAAGGGAGAAAAACAAGTTCCTGGAGAAGAGAAGGAGAAAAGGAAGAGAAAAGTTAAGGTATGCGTTCGTGCTGTTGTCTGTTAGCAAAAAAGAAAAAAAAAAAAAAAAAAACACTCCCACAGAAAAATACCTTCAGCTTTCTCTGCCCCTGTTACCAGACAGCGAGCGGATACGCCTGTAACTTATATCCTGAATCACAGAATGGTTTCAGTTGGAAGGGACCTTAAAGATCATTTAGTTCCAGCCCCTCACCACCTTCTGAGTAAATACTCTTCCTAACAGCTAACCTAAACCTCCAGACTTTTAGTTTAAAGCTATTTCCCCTTATCCTGTCACTATCAGAGCACGTTAAAAGTCGGTTCCCCTCCTGCTTGTCATCTCCCTTCAAGTACTGGAAGGCCACAATGAGGTCTCCCTGGAGCCTTCCCTAGGCTAAACAAGCCCAGCTCCCTTGGCCTTTCTTCACAGGAGATGTGCTCCAGGCCTTTGATGACCTTCTTATGGTGGAATGCATTCAGACTCCACGTACTGGTTTTGCCAATTCCTTTGTTTCAGGTGCTCTAGACAAAGGTGTGTAAAGTCACCTCAAATACGGGCTAGTATAAACACACAGAAAGTTAAAAGCAGAAATAAATTTTGTGTCTAAATAAATCATATAATAGATAATTAAGACTTCCCTGATTCTTAATTAAAAAGCAAATAATTATATAAAAAAAAATAATCCCTTTTTGGGATTCTTTACCTGATCAGAATTTATAACACATTTATTTGAATAAGTGTACAGTTACACTCATTTTAAACTTCCTCTCTCTTACTAATTTTTGTATAAACTTCAAAATGATTCCAGAGTCATCCACTGGAGACAGTTCTCTGTGCAGAGGCTTTCCTGTCATGCTATAAAGGCTGTCTGTCACGTTTGAAAAATAAACATTCAATGATAGATGGCATTATACGGCTGAATTACTGTATTGACCAGTAGATGGAGACAGTACATAAAACATGCAGTACATAAAAAAAGCCTTAGAAACATTTTTTGTGGTTTGTTTTGTTTTCATTATGTGAGGTCGTTTTGAAAAATCTGGAGGGCATTACATGCAGTCATAATGCTGGTTGTGCAGGTCCTCAGAGTTTTTATAGCAATTGTTTTCCTTCTAGGAGGATAAGAGGAAACGTGATCGAGAACACCCGGACAGTGAGGGAGAGCAGGAACTGAAATGTCAGACCCCTATCAGATTGGAATTGTCACCAGAGAAACCATTGGCGAGTACTTTATCAAAACAGGAAGGTAAAATAAAAAACAGAACAACTCTTTAGTTAATTCTAATTTTCTTCTACTGATTCGCTTTTTGTTTTAGTTTGTGCAACACGTGTCTTGACATTTTTTATCAGCCCCATGATCTTCTTTCAAAATGTTAACCATATACTTGTTTTGAAAAAGTTGTATCTACTGCCCTGTCAGGACAGGCAGAATGTTGAGGACAGTGAGAAAACTATGTCTACGTATCCTGTTTTTTACCACTGCATTTGTTTATGATGAATTCCCAAGTTAGATGAGGTTTGTCTGGCTGATTACTAACTTCTTCGAAGTTTAATAGCACTTGCAGACAGTCCTGTTTCATATCCTTCCTCTTCACAATTCTTTTTGGTCTAGAGGTGGAGCAGACACCACTTCAGGAAGCTCTGAATCAACTCATGAGACAGCTACAGAGGTAAATATCCATGCTTTGGGCCTTCAGAGCTGCAAAATGAATGTAATGTGCATTAAGGGAAGAGGCCTATAAAAATTTTAGCTCAGATATTACTAAATATTATGCTAACAGGACTCTTAGGAATTTAATCAGTAGTTTAAGAATACGTAAAACTTCTCTTTGGCTTAGGATGTAAACGGGTTCACTTTAAAAATAATTTTAGAAAACTATTGAAGGTAAGACATACACTTAACTTTCCTGTAATATGATATTTCCTATCTAAGAACTTTTTTGCTTGTGAGATTGGAATAAAGTTACCAAAACTATGATTTCATTTCTTTTACCTTGAGTTCTCCAATTTTTACAGTAAATAGGAAGCGTGCACTTCATAAATTTAAGTCATGCCTCATTAACCAAATACGTTTTCACTAAAATAATCAGATTTGCAGAAGCTGCAGTTCCTTCCAGTAGGTTCTGGTTCAAGGTATTCCTTCTTAAAGTCAAGAACTAGTGCATGTCTTACAGTGGGTTGAAAGATCTTTCCCCTGTTTTACCAGATTAAGCTCAAAATGTTGTTCGGGAGCTGTTTGTTACCAGGTTCAGGAAACTGACAGCGTACTATCAAAAATACCTTTCTACAATGAACTGCAACTAGGAGTGAAAAATCTGTAAGTCATAACGTAGGCCACAGGGAAAAGGCCTGAAATGCCAATGGTTTCAGCAGCATGTAGTAATAGCAAGCGTGGGAGGCTGGACTGAGGTTACAGAGTTCAGGGAAGAAGAAAAATAACAACAGTTCTGGAAGAGAAATTCAGTTTATCAATCTCACTTGATCCCAGGGAGAAAATTACCGGGGAACTTTTAATGTAAAAAAAAAAAACTGTTAGAATTGTGTAACCTGAAAATGAACATCACTCTAAATACACATTCTATTGTAGCTTTTATTCCCTTCCATTAATTTCAGAGCAAGCAAGCTAGTTAATGAATGACAAGTATACATTCTTATCACATTAATTCCCTTTGTTTTACATTGACCTAGTTTTCATTTAAAAAAAAAATTGCAAAGAAAAAAAAACACCTCCAAAGCATGTTATTTGTATTTCTCATTTTAATCTCTTTGTGAATTCAGATAGTTATCAGAACATAGAACTAACTTCTACAATATATTTGTAGCACTCTTCTGGTATGCAAGTTTGCTTTCCAGCCTTCAAAAGTGAAAGACTTTGCTGACAAAAGCCATTTCTGGCTTCATGGTTTTGATTCTTTTTCAGCTTAGCCTGTTCCTTTCTATTTAACTCTGAGCTCAATATGTTCTTTGTTATAAAGTTGAAACATAAAAATGTCCTTTCATATCTTAACAGAAAGGATCCAAGTTCTTTCTTTTCATTTCCTGTGACTGATTTTATTGCCCCCGGCTACTCCATGATCATTAAAAATCCAATGGATTTTAGTACCATGAAAGAGAAGATCAAGAACAATGGATACCAGTCCATAGAAGAATTAAAGGTAATTCTGTGAATTTCATTTTGACTGCAGAGAAGGATTATGCGCGGTTTACTTGAGCTCTGCAATTTTAGGATAATATGAAGTTGCCCAAAAGAACCAGTACCTGTGCCCGAGGAAATGTTTCTTAGTGACTTTTTTGTGAGCAGCTAAGTTCTGGAAGAGAAGAGAAAGCATACCTCTGGTTTTAAATACGCATTTCAGAAAGATGTGGATGTCTTTGTTTCTTAGGCAGGAAGATGTCAGCTTGTCCATCAGCGTGTCAGTTTAGATCTGTACTTAAGATTGAAAACGTTAGCGCAGCAGAACTACCTCCCAGAAAAACAAGGAGTTAATTTAGTGTCTTTGCTTGTCAGTTACTTCATCATTGGCGTCCTGTCACCTCAGTGGTAGCCACTCAGCACCAAGCTTATCTAGGGATGTAGGACCACAAGCAGCAAAGGCCGGAGCTCAGTCCTGTTCGCACATGGCACCTAACCCTGTGCTGTAGTGTCTGGTGGATTAGAGGTGCTGTTGTGAAGGCCCCTAAAGTATTGAGTGTGTGACTGGGGGGGGTCTTACCTTCAAGTATGATTTTGTAAAACGGAATGAAGATGCTTAAACTTTCTCTTCACATGTTCATGCAATAAAGGGATATAGGCAAGGATAAGTGGCTTATTATTAGACATCATGGGTTCATTGGTTTTTTTGTCAGAACTTCATCAATATTAAAACAGCTGCACTTCTCTGTAAGCAACTGGAAGGAAAAAAGAAAGCAGGGTAAAACGACATTGCTTCACTGTTTCTCTTTCACTGCCTGCTGATTTGTCAGGGATGTGGGTAATGTGATTTAACAAGGCTTGCATCAAAAATTTAAAAATTAGGAATGATGCTGAACATTTAGGAACGTTTTCAGAGCATTTACTGGCATGGTAGGTTTGAGACTTGAGTCTGATTTACATGCTTATTTCCATTTTTAAATACATTTAATTAAAACTGTTCCTCTTTTTCACTAAAGTTGTAGCTGCATCATTTGCAATGAGGATTTTAATTTCAGCGTATTATCAAATTTAATCTTTCATTCCAAAATTGTTTTGTACAGGATAACTTCAAACTGATGTGTACTAATGCAATGACGTACAACAAACCAGACACCATTTACTACAAAGCTGCAAAAAAACTGCTGCACTCAGGGATGAAGATACTTAGCCAGGTAATCAAGGATTACAAGACAAAATATATATGTATATATATATATATTTAAAAAAAAAGCTTCTTGCTTTCACAGAGTTGTATCACAAACTTGTAGGGGTTGGAAGGGACCTCTAGGGATCATCGAGTCCAACCCCCCTGCTAAAGCAGGTTCCCTGCACCAGGCTGTTAGGCGTCCAGACGGGCCTTGAATATCTCCAGAGAAGGAGATATTACCAGATAACTTACTTGCATTTAATATTTGATTTTTCTAAATTGCCTTTATATTGCAAGCATAAGAAAGAACTGAAGTTAAATTGTTCTCTGTGGTTAAGTTAGGAAAAGTGTAACGTAAGCAGGAAACAGAAGGATTCTAGTGTGTTTTTTCAGGAGAGGATTCAGAGCCTGAAACAGAGTATAGAATTCATGGCTGATCTGCAGAAGACCAGGAAACAGAAGGACAAGGCGGAACTGCAGCTAAGTGGAGAGGATGAAAGTGGTTCTGGGAAGGACAAAGGAGAACCTGTGGATGGTGATACCAAAGGTTTCAAAACACCAAACAAGGAACACAAAAAGTGAAGTATTGTCTCATTGGCATTTAGAGAATGCACCCTTTTAATGCCACTGAAATAAGCTGACTACTGGAGACTTGGAGGTGTAGCTTTCTTTGGTACTGGGTATACTCTAACAGTCCTTCATCTCAACAGAGTAACGTTGTAACGTATATAAAGACAAAATACCAAAATAAATACATGTAGAATTATTTTATGATACCATCATTTTTCATGGCAATAACCTTTTACTGCTCATCAACTCCGTTCTTCCAGTTATTCCTATTTTAGTGTCTGTTTCATATAAATAGTACTGTTTTGAAGGAAACGTGCAAACAGGACCTTTTAAGGGTCTTGTAACAAATAAATATTCAGACAATTTCAGGTTCTAATCAACTTAACCTTTAATCCCTAGAAACGTTCCTTTTAATGTTCAGAAATACTAGGGACTTCATTTTCCCAGTTTTTAAAGCACAGGTACTAAAATACAGAGTATAATCCATTTTTTACCAAAAACATCCAATTTGTTTTGTGAGAGTGATGGTACAAATTTTGACATACCAAAGTATGGTTTAATTGAGTTAAACAGAAACTTCTGCAGTCACTAAAAAATTCATGGGTTAAATCTCTGACACATTTTCCCCTTCTATATTAAATAGTCATATTAAATGTCACTTTCTTTTTAGGGTGGGTTGTCTACAAAAGCAGTTTGCGTAGTTTGAAAAAGAAATTATCCACTGCCCTCTTCCTGATACTTACCCATTTGTGTCTGTTAAAGCTATTAACTAAGATATATTGGTTTTATTCATAGGAAGGACAAAGATCTACTTGAAGACAAACTAAGAATCAATAGCTTGGAAAGGGAACAAGAGCAGATTGATCGTATTGTTAGAGAATCTGGAGGAAAGTTAACAAGACGACCTGCAAACAGCCAGGTAAATCACTTCTTCATGACCTGGGCTTAGGTAGCATCACTGAAACTCAAGGCATGCTCTTAGTACAGTGTATGTGGTTTTACACATGACTGATAGTGTCTTATGTAAAGGCAGAGGTTGGGGAAAGAGTATCAGCTGAATGCATGCTGAGTTTCATCAGCAGAGCAAGTTCAGCATACATTTTCAGAATTCTTAGATAAAGTAATGGAGGAGGGTGAATGCTAGGAATGTCAAGAAAAAAACCTCAAACCTGACCTGCAAAAACAGCCACATATCTGGTAAAACTGGGCCTGTTTCTGCCAAGTGTGAGTTACATACCTTATTACTTACCTTTTATAGAAACGTTATTAGTCATTGTAACTTCTTAATGTCTTGTGCCTAGATCAGTAAGAGGTATCCAGTGAAAGGCTTTTTTAACTGAAAAAGAAAAAAGAAAAAAGCAGTATTCATTTCTAAGTCTGACTGATCTTTCCAAATCCATGTTAATTCCTACAGATCAGGCAATTTCATTCCTGTTTTTATAAATTTAAGAACCGTGAATTTCATCTGGTGGCATAAATTACCATTTTATTTCAGTGTGAATTTGAAAGAAGGAAGCCAGATGGTACAACAACTCTGGGCCTTCTTAATCCGGTTGATCTTACAGTAGGAGGTAAGTTAGCATGCTTCAGGTAACAAACCATTTCCACCAAAGTGTTCTGCTGCTTTTTTTTTGCTGGTGTAGATGGGCAAACGCCCACTGTTCTTAATGGTCTGATAATGGAATTTTGAAAGCTGCAGCTGGTGGAGGCCATTGGGGCAGCTGGAGGGAACCATCAGTGGCCACTCCTCTTCCCTTTTGTATGAGATGTTTGTAGGAAGTGCAAGAGAGCTCTTGCCATGAGAGAAGGAACTACCAGCCGTGTGTTAGGGTACATTTAATTCCTGGACTCTCTGTAAGTCAGGATCAAGTACAGAGTGCAGTTTGTTGCCCCAGAGGGTCACTGATCCCCCAGAACTGGGAGCTGAGTTCCAAATGACTTTGTCTCATCAGTGCCATCTGCATAGTGTCACTAGCTAGAGTGCAGGTGCTTGATTATTTAACTGCCACACTACTGCAGAGCTGAACTGACTGTCTACCACAGACACTAAAAACTTCTCCATTCCTCTTATTTAGTAGAAATCCTCAGCAAAACAGTACAGCATTTGTTAGAGGAGGCAGGAAAGAAGAAAGCTAATCCTTAACCAGCATTACCACTTAAACCAGAGCGTTATCCTGGGTTTGGATTCATATTTAAAGCTACGTGTGGTCTTTCGTGAAGCAATTGGAGAACAATGCACTGAGTTGTAGCCAGAAATTTCAGACTAAACAGGATGCTAGTATTAAATAAAAGTTTGGACATCTACTTATGTCACTTAACAGTGCCTTATTAGTCTTGTATTTTGATTGTATGCTATTGTAGAACCAGGTTACTGCCCTGTAAAGCTGGGTATGACAGCAGGAAGACTTCAGTCAGGAGTTAATACATTACAAGGGTTCAAAGAAGATAAAAGAAACAAGGTTACTCCAGGCAAGTGCTGACTGATTTATTTATTTTTGAAACACTATAAATCCTCCTTGTTATATAAACAAAATACGTTGATCTCATTACTGTTACTCAGTTTGGAGCTATTTTTTTAATAATAAAGTACACATTTGCAGGTATTTACGGCACAACTAAACAACACATCGAAGTCTAGCTTAATTTACATGTACTAAAGGGGAAGGGTATTCAATAGAAATCCATCTACATTGAGAAGAGAAACAGTACCAGAGAGATGCAGAGGTTTCCACTAGCTTTGAAGGAGCATAGTGGGGAGTCTGAGAACCAGTTACAGCACCAGACTGAATTTTCATATTGGTTAAGGCATACAATATTGTTAATAAAACACCTATAAGTAAATATGCATTTGAAATAGCTATTATTAACAAAAAATGCAGGGTGAATAGATGCTATTCTATGGAAACTTACGTTCTTCTTAAGAAATATGTTCTTAGTTTCTTCTGAGGGACTATTTGACAACCTCATTTCACTTTATCTGAAACATGCATACCAGAGGTAATAATTAGTACTGTTGTTGTTCATTAGTGACATACTTGAATTATGGACCCTACAGTTCATATGCTCCAACATATGATTCTACATTTGCCAACATCAGCAAGGAAGATTCTGACTTAATCTATTCAACGTATGGGGAGGACTCTAACCAGGGATCGTTCAGGTAATCGGTTACAGCACACACTGCAGTGGCCACATATGGAAGCAGTGTGTGAATCGCTGTAGTACAGCTGTGGCTGTTGGCTGATGTCACCCCTGACTTAACACCTACTGCTTTTTTGTTTGGTAATTTTAAGAAATGTTTATTTGCCTTACTTAGTAAAGGAATTTACATTCAGCGTGAAATGAACCAGGACTGGAGGGTTTTGATGCTACTGATAAACAAATGTGACAAGGATATATATAACTAACTCAGAACTCCCGATCAAAACCAGAAACATGTTAGATTTTTTTTTTAATGTTAAAGAATTTCATTACTGCCTTAGTAAAAGAATAGCAGTCTTTGTTAATGCCTCTTACTGACCACACTGCTGTATTTGCAGTAGGAGATCTGAGTGTAGAGACAGTACTTGTTAATTTCATTGATAAATAGCACGTACTGCTCGATCTTTCACGTTATTTGCTGCAACAAAAATAATTAATTTCCATTTTTCCTGTCACTGTTGATCATAAATACGTCAAAGTCCTTCTGTTGAGAGAACTCGGAAATAGGAAACAGTGATATGCATTTGCATGAAACTTCAGGGTATTTAAGTACAGCACAGATGTTGAGTGTCCATGTGTACGCTGTAACACAACAGAAAGGACAGCAGTGAACGCAGAGTAGCAGAGTCCCAGGCTGCAGCAAATAAGGACTTGCTCAAACACAACAGCCACGGGCACAGAAATAAAGAAAAGACTCTGCTTACCCTTTGAAGGCCTCTGGTACACAGGGATTTCCACTGAGGTACCTTTGCCTCCACTGCCAACCCTTAAATGAGGTCCCGAAAGAGGTGGATCCTGGCTCCAGCCCTCCTGGTCACTCAGGCACATTGCATGCACCTGAGCTCCACTGGGTTGGCCCTGCCTTCCACCAGGTGCAACATCACTGCCTCAAGCTGTGACTTAGCATTTCCACTACGCTGTGCAAGTTTGCTTACAGTTTCATGCAGCTGCCTGAAGATGAAGATTTTTGTTTTTTAGTTCTTGAATCAGAATGTGTTCCTAGGCTACAAAAGCTACAGACAATATAAAAAAAAAGCAAGCCAGTTCAGTTAAGTTCTTCACTACTTACTGTGTTTTCCATGCTGTGGGCAGTGGTTAGACTTTACCTAACAAAACCCTTTTTCTCTTAAACGTTTGATAACAGAAGCAGTTGTCTTAACTATCTTTTGGTCTTCTAGCATTCATGAATTTTTGATGAAATCCCAAGATTATCCTTTCTTAATGGCTGATAGCCTGCTTGATGTTCTGACTAAAGGAGGGCATTCAAGATCTCTCAGAGAACTAGAAATGGTAAGGATGAGCTTCAGTTTCCTAGTCATTGTTCTTGGTGCACAAGCTGGACCACTAGAAGAAGTGCATCTGTTCTCCCACTTGTGCCTGTTACAGTTAGTAAGAAAACAGCAGTGCTCGGCTTAGAGAGAACATGATCACCATTTTGTTTGTTTTTTTCCGCAAGAAGGTTAGCACACTGCTAGCACCACTGCTTATTTTAGGAGAATATGAACTGATTTTTCCCATTAGTTAGCGCAGTGCTTTTAAACACAAATATATGCTATGGAAAAGTAGTAAACAACTTGTGAGACTTCAGCATCCATATGTGCCAAACAAGCCTGGACTCAAAGGGACTGATTTGGTGAGCAAGATGGGAGTAAATTCATAAATCATCAATTCATTGCATATCTCCAGAAAGCAGTTCCCCCTAACTGCTGCTTCAGCTTATCTGACCTGGATGGAATCTACTGTAATACACAAACAATGGAGTGTTAGTAATGATTTGTATATAAGCTGAACTAATCCTGGGAATGGCTCACAGAACAGAGATCAGACCCTCAGCCTCTCCAGTTCAGACCTTTCCTTTGCATTACAAGTTTAACACTTCTGCTGTACACAGTAGAGACACTGATGTACAAGGGTTCAGTCACTACTGTTGCAGATATTAAGAGAAATACAGTTACGTATTGAAACACTATATTTCAGCCTCTGCTCATCATGCTGCTTTTTCTCCTTTTTCCTCTTGAGGTAATATCGCCGTGGAAAAACATGTGGATGTTTGCAAAGAGTACTAAAATTTGCTTTATAATACATTTTGGTAAATATTGGCATCTGTTTAAAAACAGCTGCTTTGTAACTTGGTTTTACAGAGAGAGCTTGAGAGCTTGCACCGTTTACCTCAGATTAAAACCACATTGTCAGTTTTCACTTTGACCTTAAGGAAAAGATCCATTTTAATGCCTGCTTTACAAATCCTTTCTGTATTCAGCCCCTGGATGAAGATGAAGGGTCCCAGGAAAGAAGTGATGCATTAAAAGAGGTAATGGTAACATTTTTATATATGTGAGGTACTCTAAGCAGTGCACCTGTAACACCTCAGTTATCCAACAGCCAGAACCCCACCAACACTGAAATTTGAACGCAAATATACACTATGTGACAACTGCATGCTACTTTGTAGGCATTCAGAGAACAAGAATATCACAAAAGTAAGTCTTACATAAATTTGACTGTCAAGAAAACTGGAAAAAAATGTGTATACATTTGTGATTGCTTAACCACCCACTCAGTCTTCTGGTTGGCAGCTGTAGTTGTACTGTTCCCCTTAAAAACCTGATTCAGCATAAGCTTGTATTAAGTGTTGGGAAATTTTTTTAAGGAGCTTGTGTCCCTGTAGGCATACAGCGTGTCATTACAGTCACTTCATCCAACAAATTTTGTTCAAAGAGGGAAAGCGTATCAGAAGAGGGGAAGGGCTGAAGCCTTCATCTCCTGCCAGTTCCCCATTTGTTTTAACTTTTAGTGACAGATTGTTTATCAGTTCAGTTTTAGGGGAGCTCAAGTTTATAGTGTTGGGTTTTTTTTTGTTTCCAGTGGGATGCTGATGTTGGCTTACCACATCATGTCCCCAGTGTTTTTGGCAGGTGCCAATTCCTTCCTACCTAATAATAATAGGCTGAGTAGCTAGAGAGCAGTAAATGTTTCATAGGTACCTGTACTGCTTTTGTGTGTGTGAAGCTGACTAATTCTAACTAGCTTAGCATTCTGATTTACCCAGAACAACTTTGCTGTTTCAAGGTTGATCTGAATGTTACCTGAATTATTACTTGCTCTTCTTAGATTATGGAAATTGACATCGCTGCAAGGTTGGATTCTGCTAATAACGACAGACTTACAGCCCTAAAAGCTGTTACAAACTTTGGCATGCCTATGGAAGAGTTTGATTCTGAGGGTAAGTTAGCTCGGTACTTGCTGTGTTGATACATGTCTTTAACTTCTAATGAAAGGTAGTTAATGTTCTCAATCTCTTTGCATGGTCAGCCTTAAACTGTAAATACTCTTACTTACTCAGAACTTTTCTTTAATAAACAGAGGCCGAAATCTTCCAGAGGAAACTTGATGAAACAACAAAGCTTCTGAGAGAACTTCAGGATGCTCAAAATGAACGACTAAGTACAAAACCACCCCCCAATATGATTTGTCTTTTGGGTCCATCTTATAGAGAGATGCACCTGGGTAAATATACTTTTTCTGTTCATTCTTCCATCATTGACAAAATCCCAACTTATATTAAAGCAGAGGGGTAACAGAGTGGAATCTGTGTCCTGTTGGGTGCAGTAGGTGAATTTATTTTGTGGGTTTTTTTGTATGGAAAGCGTGGAGGAGGTTTAAACAGTAACTACTAGTAACTGAACTACCCTAAAGTTATAGTTTGCTCAA
The DNA here is from genome assembly GCA_036925125.1 of Oreortyx pictus. NCBI lineage: Eukaryota > Metazoa > Chordata > Aves > Galliformes > Odontophoridae > Oreortyx > Oreortyx pictus. Next base: position 6,787,686 of record JAUPFR010000014.1, read on the forward strand.
CGCCACAGGGCAGGTGATAGCCAAGCACCTCTAACTTAATGATTTTTCCAATGTCTTTGAACAGATGCTGCTTATGTTTTATCAGATTTTTCTTTAAGGATAGTTTTATTCCAGGTTTGGTTTATTTTATTATGGCAATTAGTAGCAATCATTTATTCTCTAATTGTCTGAGCAAAGCTCCTTGCCCCACTGGTCAGTTATAAGGGCTGTGGTAATGGCTTTCTGTCTTATGTATACGTCCACTTATCTTTTTTTTAGCGGAGAGAGTCACCAACAATCTGAAGGAACTGGCACAGCAAGTGACTCCAGGTGATATTGTCAGTACGTACGGAATCCGGAAAGCAATGGGAATTTCAATTCCTGTACCTGACCCAGAAGACTGTGGGGTAGATCTGACAGATGGTGAGTATCCAGAACTCTTGTGTAGCATCTGTACAACTAAACCGAAACCACATCTGCAAATGGTTAGAATGGTTTGTGGTATGACTTACAGTGCCTGGTTTCAGCTTTCAGTGATCCTCCACTTTCAAAAATTGTGTTTAATGGAAAATTCCTGTGCTTGGTCTCAGTCCAAAATTAATCTTTTGGCTATATGGAACTTTGGTTCAATTGCTCAAAATAGTTATTTTATCATTCATCCTAAAGCATTGCCAAGTTTTAAAGCTTGGCACTCCATTAAATTCTAGCTTTTCCATTTAGAGTGTAGTTACAAGAGAAGAGTTAAGATTACTCACTTGCTGAAATGAGGACATCTTGCTTCCTTTCTAGCCAGGCTTTTAGCTGTGCTCTCCTTTTGCTTACTTTGGCCAGCCGTAGTGCTTTTCTAGTTGACAGCATCAGTTCATTTATCCAGCAAGAAGTAACTACTGGTTTTGCTGGATTAGGAGTCTGGTCGGTGGAAAATATGAGTGCCAGAATCAGATCTCCCCCTTGTGGCAGTGGCTCATTAGGTTACGCAAACTATGACAGCACACCTAGAATTAGTTTGTACTCTGTTTATAAGCAGGTAAGAATTTGGCTTCAAGAAGGATAATTCACACAGCAAATTTACTCAAGTTGTGGTATATAAAAGGTTTTGGTTAGAACCAGATTGCTTAAATGAAGCTAAGAAATCTCAAACAATTACTGAACGATTTAGTCTTCATAGCAGTGTACTGCAAGAGAGGCTGTGTAACAAATACAACTGCAAAAAATGTGTTGAGCTGACGGAACACACCATTAACCCAGGACTGCCTACACAGACAGAGAGTGACTGAGGAGTATTGTGTTGTCTGTGCACTTCTGCCACTGGAAAGCGATAAACACACTGACTGACCTCGTGTCTCTTGTGAACTTTCAGAGTTTCAAGAACCTAAAAAGACTGTCACCGTCACTGAGAACGAATGTGGTCCAGTTACAGTCTGAAGCTTCAGTTAAGTTTACAGGTGTTTGTTTGATTCTGTTTAAGAACCAGATAAACGTCCTCCAGGTGCATTCACTGGGCATGTGTATATTGTGTGTTAAAGAAACTACTTTTGTTTATTAAATTTTGGAACTGATGATTTTTTGAAACTGAGTTGTTTGTATTAGGATTTCTTCTGCTACATAAATGCACTTACTGTTCTTTTGCCGTTCTTTATTATTTTATAGGACTTCTACTGCATTTAATTTCTCCTCCTATTATAAAATGTCTGGAAAAGCCAGAACATTTGTGAAAATAAGCCTATAAATGGTGCAGAGACTCAACCAAGTTTCCAAATGTGATACGGAGACTGTAGCTGAATCTGATTGAGGCAAAAATAATTAGTATCTGAACATGGAAGTTTCCCTTTTCAAAATAACTCTGCAACAGGCAGGTATTTTTAATCATTGATTGTTACCCAATAGTATTTACTCACATTAAGATTCCAGTATGATTTTTAGACTTAACAGCCATGACATGCAGTAGCTCATCTCCATCTGATTAACAGTTTATAACAGGTGAGGTGGCATGAAACTGAAATGAAGAGGGAATTTAAAGGTAAAGCAAATCCCACTCTTACTCTCCAGTCTTAGGATTAATGTAATCTTTATAATTCCTTTCCTCTTCTTCCTCCACTATAAAAAGGAGCTGCAGAGGTGGTTTTTTTGTTTTTTTTAAACTTACACAATTCTTAAAATTAATTCCTAGAAAGATGAACTGTCACCCTGAATACTTCCCCACTAGTTTCCATTGTCACAGAATGTTTTTAATTTATTAATAAAACAGTAACTGGGTTTTCTTCCACAGCAGTGGCTAATTGTAGCTGATTACCACGACACACTCAAGGGAGTGGATTTTCCCATTAATATTTATATTTAAACTTATTTTGATGCTACAAGAGAAGACAAGATGTAAAACAACAGTTTCAGCCAAATCACTGTTGGCTCAGTTTTTAGCATCTAATTTCCCATCATTTACCTCACTTACCTTTCATATAGTGCAGCAGGAGGCCACAGATGGCAGAAAGTAGCACTGAAATTATCCTTCAGCTATTCAATGCAAGTATCTCAGTATGTATTTTCTACTTACATAAATTCTTATAAATGTTTTATATGTATCAGATTCACTTTGCAACTAAAAAAAAAAAAATCTTATTAACTCTATAGGGGGTATAAGAAATACAGCTCCTGGTCATAGGTGTCAAACAATTGCAGGGGTTGAAAGTGACCTCAAGAGAGCACAGAGTCCAACCCCCTGCTAAAGCAGGCTCCCTGCAGCAGGCTGCACAGGAGGCAGCCAGCCAGGACTCGAATTTCATCTCCAGAGAAGGAGACTCGACCACCTCTCTGGGCAGGCTGTTCCAGTGCCCCATCCCCCTTACCGTAAAGAAGTTCTTCCATGTTTGTATGGAACTTCCTACCTTCGAGTTTTAGGCCACTGCTCCTTGTCCTATCACTACACACCACTGAGCAGAGCCTGGGCTCATCCATTTGCCTCCCTTCAAAATAATGGCAAAAACAAGCAAGTTTCAGGAAGTTGTTTATTTCATAATAAAAACAATAGTTTGTTCTTTAAAATAGATTGTTAATTCAAAACACTATCAGCTCTTCAGGTTAGATACAGTGTCATTTTCATAGTTCAAAAAACAGTAATGCTGTAAAGATTTTCTAACAAGATTTTACTTTCTCAGTCTTAAGTTCACAGTTCTCTTGAGATTAATGAACAGTTGTCTTTTAAATATAACTTTTTCTGTAGTTGAATAATTTTCCTAGTATAGTATACAACTTCTATAGTATACAAATCTATTTCTAACAAGAAGTTGGTCACCTTCAGCTATAAATCCCTTTTTCTTTATATAATTCTGTTACCCAAACTAAAATTCAGTGAGCAGTGCGCAATGTCCTTTTAAAACAACAAAAAAACACTGACTAATTCCAGTTCAAAAGCAACAGCTTTCTATACCACTTCTACAAAAGAGGTGAGGGTGTGCCCAAGCAAGTCTCTATCCTGACAGGCGATGCAGTGTAAACAAAAGCATTTCAAAATGCTGTTAGTGACAGCCATTTTTTTCCATAGATAACTCACATCTAAATTCTGCTAGCTCTGTGAACCTTAGAGCCAGCTCTAGCGAAGGCATGACACGCTTCTCAACATAGATTAACAAGGCACGCAGCCACTTCACCTAACTGCCATGTGGCATGAGAGACTGCTGAGTCTTTCACACATGCACGGTCCTCATAAAACAATAAATAAATATCTCAAAACAAATGCTTGTTGAGCATCTGGTTTTACAAAGACACACATTGTACAAGAGTAGCAAAAGCTCTTTTAGAGTTTATTCTATTACAACACTGACCTGATAGTGAGAAGACACCAAGTGCAAAGCTTCCTTCCTCAGCAGAGTCCATACATGAGCCAGAGAACCTCAAACAAAGGCTTTCTAACACACTGTTTTCTGTTGGAGAACTATTACAAAGAGTTTTGACCTACCAATTTGACAAAGGCTCTAAGTACAGTTTTTAATCCACAGCTGGACAACATTTAGATTTGTTTCTGTCTTGAAACATAGTCACTTCATCTTCTAAAGAAATTACACAGTAATTAGAAAGTGGCAGTAATGTGTATGACTGCTTGTTAAAAACTTTTCCAGGATAATTTAGTATTAACCCCCCCCAAACTGTTTTCTATATGAAAGAGTATGGCTTAACAAAACAGATGCTGCATTTATTAAGCTCTGTGCTCTTTAGTCATACTCCATGGGGCTCAAAGGGGTTAGAGAAGTGTCCTTAGTTACTACAGATATTTAGGCACAAGATCTCATCATTAGAAAAAATGGTCATCTCCACCAACAGAAAGTAGATAGATTCTAAGTAGAAAAAGTCTCATTTAGATTTTTGCCGAAACGATTAACACCTGAAAACTTTCCAAACCGACCTAGAGCAGTCCAGTTCCTGAGATCATCTTAACCAATGTGCTAAGCCTGCTTTTCAGCATTGAGGCTCTGATGAAACATTTCCATTATGAACGTTTTTCCACAAATCCTTTTGTAATCTTCAAAAATTGTTCGTAAACTGCATTGCCTCTAGAAGGAATATAAACCAGCAAGAAGCTGGTCAAACTGAAGAAGCAAAAATAGAAAGAAAATTAAAAAGAAGACTCATCTCAGCTGCAGCTCTGTTTATGCACTATCTGCTACCGTTTCTAATACTATTTTATTAGATCTGTTTTTCAGTTTCCAAACAATTCAAAACAGATGATTTTCTTCCATACAAGCATTCAGTAATGTGGTGCTCAGAATTCTGACTGGATGTCACAGCTGGAAGTGCTACCTGCCCAGCCCAGCACTCAGCTGAAACTGCAGTAGGTGCATTTTTTTGGAATTTCAAGCCGAATTTTTAAAGACCATTCTCCTGTATGAGTGTACAATATCTGCACGCAGGTGCTAAATACAGAGGCACATGAACACAAGGGACAACATACATTAATGTAAACACCCTGAACTAGATGAAAGGTTTCTGAACAGCTGCTGGTCAGGAAAACGTTTGCATAATACATGACACTGCAATGGAGGAGAAGAAAATGAAGAAGTGATCAAAATCTGTGCAGTTGCTTTTTTTCCCCACCACTCCAGCTCAGAGTGTACTTGTATTTCTCTTCCCATTATTCATCCATCTTCTGCCATGAAGTTTGGTTAGCATTAAGAGCAGGATATGCGGTGCCTGGAGTATCATCTCAATACACCTGTGACAAATGCAATACTGTGTGCAAGTGTGACAAAAAATGAAGCAGTGGAATATTTTAACGTGGTCAGGAGTTGAACAGTGCATCCACGTAGTTTGTTACTGGAGCTGTTAAGACTCTCACAGTGCAAGTAAAGAAAGGAACTAAAAATGCTTCACAACAACTCCAGGTAAATCCTGAAAACGTTTCAGGAAAAGGAAGTCTTTTTCAGACTGGTGGGTACATGTCTGCTGGGAACTTTTCAGACCTTCTTTCAAAAATAAAAATAAAGAATAAAAAAAATAAACACCAAAACCACACACATTCTTCTAGCTCTTGACGCAGAAGAAACATGAATACTACGTACACATTTTTGGAATAATCTCCTTCACATAAGGAGGAAAGTTCTAAGTCTTCACAGAAGGGAGGCAGTTCAAAGTCTAATTTCATTAACGGTGTCTTAGCCTCAGTTCAGTCCAATACCTTGGAATTTGGCTGTCTCGGTGCAAACAAAGTAAGTCCTCAGTTCTCCCTTTCCTTTGACATTAATGAGTCCCCTACATTCACACGAATATCCCAAGTCCTGCAGTATTCTACTCGTTTCTTCTGTGACCTTTGTGTGAAAAGAATTAGAAAACGCTTGAAATACTACAGATTACTCAAAGAAGAAGAAAAAAAACCAATCACTTAGAAACAATTTCTTAACGTTTCCAAGGCTTGAACGTTTCTTTACCTGGATCTTTCCAAGTTCTCCCGTACTCTCCATTCTGCTGGCAACATTAACAGTGTTGCCCCAGATATCATACTGAGGCTTCCGGGCACCAATTACACCAGCAATCACAGGACCATGATTTATCCCTGTATAAATAAAAGCAGGTGTCTTTACTGAAGTAGAAATCTACATGATATCTACCCTCATTATTAGCTACAAATTGTCAGTCTCAAGGAAAAACAAAAATAGAAAGCTGCACCACATTAACCCTGCTGTGCCTTTCTAGCAGTGTTACCACTGTTCTGGTAACTGAGCAGTGCTTAGGCTTGGGACATGTGCAATTGCTTATTCACTGTATAATGGAAAGTCCAAGAAAGAGCTAGGGTAGTGCTCACACCAAAGCAAAATTTCTAGTCTTAATGTATAGAAAAAAACACTTGTATAATGCTGACACTGTCTTTATTTAATTATGGGCTACCTCTCTCTTCATCTGTACCTGTAGTTTTCTCCAAACTCATCCAAGCTGCAGTCTTCCTATTGCTCTTTTCAGGGATAAGAAAAAGCCATTCCTCAATTAGCTTGGCAAGTTAAAAAAGCTAGACTAGACAGCACTACCTTCAACTGTTCAGCATTTTCTCATCACCTAAACTCAGTGTTAAGATTGGCTCCGTAACACTCAGCTTGCCTAAGTCACTGTGCTTCATTTTCCATTTTTTATGAAGTCAAAAAGTTGGTGCTCTTGAAAACTCACCAATCCGTAACCGGAAGTTGTTGAAGGAATGTCGGTTGATGCCATCCAGTTTACTCATCAAGGCAATCCCATATTCCACCATAATGCCAATGTGTGCATGTTGTCTCTCCTTATCCTGCAGTTCAGAACATGTGTTAATCATCAAAGAACGCCACAGATGGTTGCACTTAGGCTACTATTCCAAAACAGTATCGTAAGAGCATAAAGTATATAAGAATAAGGCCACAGATTAAAATGGCACAGTTCAACAGATATTCAGAATTGATTAAATTCATTTAGCACAGCTAGTTGTAATGAATTTACATATCTTCTTTTGGATTCCACATGTAACGTACATGTCTATGTGCACACAACAGCTCCCTGCATCCTACCAGAGCAGTCTCTTTTTGCACAGGTTCTCAGGTACCATAAAAAGCTTCCTGTCAAATTCTGAGATGGCAATTTCTCTGGCAGCCATTCTGTTACTTCCTTATCGTTAGAGCTATTGTTATGCCTCTGGAAATGTTAAGCTACGGTAATCAGAGAGAAGATATGTAAGGGGGGTTTCAGTCTTAATGCTCCCTTAGAAAACAGTAAATGTGAGACAATCTGCTTTTGTGACCTTTCCCCACGTTTCAGAAAGTCACTCTTGGTGATTTACTTTTCCCATGACATTTTCTTCTGTTACTTTGAAATTCACATGCAGAATGGTAGCCTCATAAAACACACAGAACACTGAAGGAGGATTTCAGAGGAAGCTCACCTGGTTGTTCTCTTGGCCTGGCGTGACACTGAGGCCAGCTGCTGCCATGTAAGTGCTTCCAATTGTTTTTATTTTTTCAACACCACTGAATTTAGGTTTTAACAAGAGCTGTTAGGGTAAGGAAAATAGAGACAGAGACTTTAATAGCATGTTTCATCGTCTGCAATAAACATGTCTAGGAACATTATCACCACGTGACATCAGATAAGAAAGCTCAGAGTATTCATTTCACTGCCTTGCTCTTAAGAGTTCATATAATAACAGCAGTGAAATGCACAACGTTCAAGCCCTATTACCAATGAGTTAGATGATCCTATCAGATATAATATATTTTATTTCCAAGATTGCAAGGCTGAACTCAAAGTATTAGTTCATCCTAAAGGTGTGTTTTTTCTCCCTCCACTGCTCACAAACCTAGTGAAACATTTTACAGTAAGTATGTAATCCCATCCACTTTAGCCAAAACCTTAAATTACCTCATCAAAATCAGCAATGATTTCGTTTAACAGTCGCAAGCATTCCAGGCCTTCTTTATTGACATCGCATTCAGTATAAAACACCTTAAAATCCGGCACTGATGCAAACATGACACAGACGCAGTCATAAGATTGATGGTACCAGTCCTACAGGAAAAGAATACAATCACACACCGTCAGCAAATGACTTCCACCACAGGTATTTAAAACCATGATTGCTGTTTGCAGCCAGTAATCAAATTACAGTTCTCCTATGAAGCTGCAGTACTTTGCAATGGGTGTGTCCAGTTTCAAGAGAAACGTTAACAAATTTGATTTGCCTACAATCTACTTATCTCCAAGATTCTAATCTGTTCCAGCCTGTGCCTGTTCTCTCCCACTCAGCATGGCTATAAAATCAGCAATATTTATTCTGATAACTCGTTGGCAAAATCAGAAGGATGTCTTTGAAAAATCATTGATGATCAACTTTCCTCACGGGGGTTTTTAGCACAGACATACTAGTTGTTGATGGACTGACTTGGTTCAAAAGAAACCCTGTTTTCTCCAGTGAAATATGGTCTTTAAAAAAGCAGTAAATCAGCGTTAACTATTTGCCAAACTCAAACTGTGTCCCAAAGCTAAGCAGCCAATTCTGAAGAGATTTCAGAGACTAAAATCTGCATTTTTTTGGAGTCCTCCTGAACAGCAGATTAGATTTACAAAGGAACACAAGCAAGATGGAAAACAGTGCAGAACCATGTGGTTTTCTGTGTGCTTGTTAGTCTGATGTCCTGTGCCACAGGTGTCCATTTAGCAGAGACTAAACCTACCTCATTTCGCTTTTCACCAATGAAATAGGCAGCGACGTGTGCTGGAAGTACATTTTCCAGCAAAAGCCTGTTGACATTCTCCATTGTTTCGAACTGTTCATGTTCTTTTTTAAACTTATTCTTCCACAGACAATCCAGTCGGCAGTAATAGTCAATCTGCAAAAGAATCCAAAATGATCAATTAAATAAATACCTGCAATATCTTGCTGAAACATATATGGGTCAGATTATTCCAAAAGTGTGGCAGCAATAACATTTTTTTAAGACCTTTTGAACCTTAACGGTTGCAAACAGTATGCCAAAGGTCAGAAAAATAAGAAGTGGTCACTACGGATAAATGCCATTCAGGCATCAGTTTTTTTAATACACCTAGTGCTATTTTACTCATCATGTGATTGTTTTTATCTTTAATTACTACTTTGATTAATGATAATTACATGTAAATATAGATGGATACAAACTGGGGGAATTTCAAACAGTCATGACTAATATAAATACTATTGAAAAGACTAAAAATGTTTCTGCCTTTTAACAGTTTTTGGGGTTTTTGTGCATTATCTACAGTTAACTACAAGAAAAGAATGTATATATACACACACACATACATTTACATTTTATTTAAATTAACTGGCTGCAAGTAAAAGAGACCTAACCTATTGCTTTTCCAATACATACCTGTTTTGCAAGTAATATTAGGGTTATGTAAAACAGAACCAGATATATGTTAATCATTATTCTTGGCTCCTCAATGAAAAGCCTGTAAACAAGAAAGCAATAGAAAATCCTCTGTATTAATCCCATGTGACTGGGGATGGAGAGGGCAATAGAAAGCATACACACATACAGTTATCACCAATGTCATTTTTGCCAGAGACCGACTGGTTACACCGTTATGTGATAATGAAGAAAAATTATCATTCGGTTCAGTACATGAACTGTTTCACACAACAACAAACTGATGCTGAAACTTTGTTAATTGTTGCGAGGAGATATTCCCACACTGCCCTACAGAAAATACAGCCAACAAAGCCTTCAGATACAAAAACTTTCTTATCTGTGGAAGGGAAACTGATCACAAGTAAAAGCCTGCATTACTCATAAGTCAGCCATTAAATTACTCCATGGAAATCTGAGCAGAGTTCATATTTTTTAGTAAAATCAGTTCCTCACTACGTTATGAACTTTCAGTAATGTATCAAACTAAGTTCTCATGATAGGAAGTCTGGGATTACAAGGCTAAATTAAGAGCTCATTTAGGCCTTTTTAAACTGTAAAGAGAGCTCACAGTTAGTCTCTGCAAAATAAATTTATCCTAATCACCAACCACGAGAATACACTGAAAGTCTGAGAAACACACTTGCACGTGAGCAGTAAAAACTTTCCACTAATTTTTATAGTTTCTTCAGTTAGGGTATTTCTGTGTCACTGGGGTCAGGATTTAAACAAAAAGCTTTATTACATCTGACTCACACAATTTTGATACTTTAATATTACAGCTAGTACACCAAAATCTAACATCTCCTTTAATAGAACATTCTTGTTAATAAGAAATTTTCTACCACACCTGGTAACGTTGACAGAGACACTCATGTTTCTAGGTGGGAGGGTATTAAAAATGATGAGGTATACAGCTACAGCAATGGACAGGAGGAGAACTTTGAGTTCGAAGCTCATCTGAAGAAATACTGAGCAAGCAATGAACCCCAGAATGCAGCAATAGGCATAATACTGGAAAAGAAGAATGTAAATGCAGTTGTGTTATTCAAGCTTTATGCTGCACAAGGCTTTCAAAATAGCAGATGCTATATTCATGACCATCTGAATTTAAACAAAAGAAACAAGTCACTAAATACAATTAAATCTATTCTTAATTGAACTGTATTTAGAATTGGACACTTTTCTTAGCCAGTACTTTTTTAATTCGTTAGAGACAAACGTTTAAACAAAAAGCATTGTATGTCAATATGAGCAGTATCAGATTAAAACTGAAGAGTGTTGAAAATTCATTTTCTGAAGACTACTAATTACTTAGTACGAGTTCAGGAATAACTTAAAGCAACTTTATAGTCCAACAAATTGGCTCTGAAGCAGGAATTGTGGTCCTGTTTTTCACAGTGCTCCCTTTGTAACCTTAAGCTGATACTACATTCTCATATCTCTCCTTTTAAAATGACAAAAAAAAAAAAATTGCAAAGCCATACTTCCTTCACCACAGCAACAGCAGCTGAAACATCTTGATTTCATGAAGAACTTTGCTGCTGCTGGGCACCTAGAAAAGCTGTTTTTTAGAGCAACAAAACCCGACAGTTGTCAAAAATAAATACAGTATTTGAAGATCTGGGGATTAAAATAAAATATATTTATACTTACAGTTTCCTCAACGAAGCATTCAGTTGTGTTTTCAAATGACTGATTTACAAACATGCCAGAACAGAAAAATCACAAAATTAGATGAGTATAATCTGCATTAAATACATGTAACTTATCTGTCATAAGAGCTTCAATGAAAGGGACCTCACACATGGCTCAAGAACATGTTCTTCATGTAAAGGAGTGGCCAAGTGACAGAGGAGCATCCCACAGACTTGAACAATCTCTAAATAGAGTGCTGTTTTGAAGTTAAAGATCTAAAACCATTAAATCCTTAGAAACAATCCTTTTGTCTAGTCATCGAGTGCTGCACCTAACTGTCCCTGATACCAATGCTAGGGAACAGCTTCCAAAAGTGCAGATAACCAAAGCAAGCTTAATCTTTGGGTTAAACCACTAGTACTTCTGAAAATCCCTAGAAGATGCAGAGTCGAGTCACTGTTAATTACAGAAGACACTGCAAGAACTGCCTTGCGGAAGTAGTAATCTTTTGAGTTCAGTGACTTAATTCTACTTTTTATAAAACATATAAATGTATAAAAATACTGCATCCGTTTATATTATACACACCATCCGAGCCTTATTTCTTTTTACCTTAAAAATGAAGACATAACTCACATTGGCAGTGCCGTTCAAGTCATTTGATCCAGTAAAGTTTGCAGCATTGTTCTTTTCAGTAGTCTCATTTATTAGCAAGGAAAAAAAGAGAAAACCACAGGAATCAGTTAGCAGGTAGTCATTTATTTTAAATGTCTTCTCTTTCAATTATTTTAGTGAATCCTTATCTGGCTGCCCTTTCAGTACTACTGCAATGTAAGTGTTAAAATCTCATGATGTCCCTTATATGCAGGGAGGTTAAAATTGCCAAGTATTTACCTTTTGTTCACTTATTTGGGGGTGAAGCTCTTTGCATTACAGCTAAGCTAATCCAGCAGCTAACTGGCAGTCTCACAGCTGCTGTTCCTGTTCTCTTGGGCTGTCTGGCAGTGTTCACATGACACCACTGTGAGTCAGTTCAAGGACCCGAGCCAGCAGAAACTCAGCCCAACAAAAGCTGCAGAACAGCTTTCAGAATAAAATCCCCATGAAATAAGGAGAATGGTAAGCTGAGAAGGTGGGATAGGAAATACATCACTTCCAGTAGGTAGCTACCAGAGAGGTTTAACTGTTAACTTGATGTCACATAATGCTCGTTAAAACAACAAAAAGCAAATGGCATGGTCTTGAGCATAAGGTAACAGCAAAGGGAGTTTTTTCAGATGCGTGTACCCCAGGTAGAATACAATACACAACTGAAGTTAAAAGATAGATTCTCTTTGCATCTAGTCTAGAGTAACTACCTACAAAGTCTGCCTTCTACCCACTACGGGCACTTAAGCCTACATTAAAAACCAGAAGACAGTCTTAGTGATGAGAGTCATAATCAATGGTAATTACAAATGCCATCTTGAAAACAAGAAAAGGTGATGTAAAATAGATCTCAGATCTATTATGTGAACTTCTAGTTTTAGTGGGACTTTTTTTCCCTTGAATTCTTTTACTTCACATGGTGCATTATCTATGTTTGAGTCAACTCAGGTGGGAACTGGACATCAGGAGAAAAAGCTTGGCAAGAGCCAAGCACTTCATGAAAAGAATACAGAATGCTGCCCAAAACACTGTCACAGAATAAAGATAATGTGACTACTTACCAAGTTAAAAATGGCTATAATCAACAAGGCACCTATAGTGACGACTGCTAAAGGAAGCCTAAGTAAAGGCATTGTTTCCACTTTCTCTGAGATAGTGCAAAGACGGCGTAGGAAAGGCCACCTTTCTGAGCAGGGCTTCTGTGAAAAAGAAGTTTCAACAACACGGACCACATGAGGGAAGAAATATTTGTAAATTTAAAAAATAATTTGTGCGTGCAAGAGAGTAAAGACTGCTGAAATCCTGATCTATAACTCTGAATCTAGACATTCAGATTCAACGCCTACTACCTTGGGTTCCACACTTGGAAAGTGAGAAAATACTTTCTCATTTCAAAGATACTGAGTGACTTTTTTTTTTTTTTTTTTTTAATTTCTGCTATAAAAACACAAGGCTAGGATCTGATTGAAAGGGCTTGAGAAATTTTAGTAAAAACATCATGACATCCTGCACTGCATTCTTTGTTCAGTTATAGTATTTTTCCTGGAACTACATTTGCAGATGTCTAAACCAAAACCAGTGAGTTCCTTTGCCATCCTAACAGCCGCCATTTGCTGTTAGAGGGAAAAAACATCTCATAAAGCATATGCTTTTAAGAGACCACAAACGCTGTTCAAGGGTGCTACAACCAAACATTCCCAGTGTAAAGCCTGACTGTAATATCAGCATTTTCCTTTTCTTTTCTCTGTCAGTTTTTACATGTGTAGAAACAGCTTGGACGTGGCTCTGCAAGAGAGTATTTCTGCAGCAGTTTTGCTGAAAGACCATCGCCACAGTAATATAAGGGAACTCAAAATGCACTCTTGCCTTTGGGCTACTACAACATGGACATGCTGAGCAATCCTTTCCCTGACCAGCCCTCAGCCTCCAGATGCTTCTTGGAGAGGAGAAGATGTTTTTTTACATTGGGCAGTTGAACTCTAAGTCACGACAGGCTGTTATAAGTATTTTCTAACAGTAATCACATACATTTTATAATGCAAAGAAAAAAAAAAAAACATGATGCAAAAGTGAATTTGGAATTCTAACATCTGTGAAATTGTTGCCAACAGGTTACTCATATGTTTACAATTTTCAAAGGACTTACAAATGATTATGAAAATTAAATCAAACTCTGTTTTGCTTTAATACTGTTTCCAGTATAGAAACCTCAGGATTTACAGGCAAAATTACTATTAATGACACATGAATGAATGTAAATAAGAAAACAACCCCTCCACACAACTGTTAGTAACTGCTTCCTCCCTCCTAGACACCCATTTTGGTACTCCAATTATTCTGAACTACAGTAATAACTTTCAAGCACAACAATCCATTTCAGGCAGTACAATCTTCTGGTAACCTGAGGTCCTACACTCCTGCAGCTCCCATTGAATATAGCAGCTTAACCCATCTTCCTGAAAGACAGACTGGACTGCCAAATCACAACCGTCCCCTTTTTTATACTTACCATACACTTATCAGCAAAGCACGCAAACAAAATAAGTACAATAATGACTGCAACAACGCCAAAGGAAACTCCTAGTTTTGCAGTTCTAAACAGAAGAGAAAGCATTTAAACACAGCAGTGTTAAATGAAAATATCAAACTGCACTTCAGAATAACATTTCATAACAGTGTTTTGCAAAACTTGAATAGCTTTTTTTTTCCTTCCTGATGGCACTGGATGACCATCAAATTGCTCTGGTTATTGTTGCTGTGTTGCACAAATACAACTAAATTATCCTACTCCCACACTGAGGGCCTGAGCTACTCCCCTCATGCATAAATCACAGGGAAATTGCACTCCAACAGCTGTGAAAAAACAACTATGCTGTGAACTTCAGAAACATCCAACATCTGCTTTCTTGGAAGTGTAAGAAACGAAGTTCCTTTCTTGCAGCTCTACAGAAAAAAGGAGCACTGAGCACCTTTTTACCAACGAACCCCATTTTTCTATTCCTCACTCAGTCAACATTCTTACAGCCAACTGTTGTAAAACAGTAATCCTCAATCACCTGCTCACCTCCCTGCGTATACTAATCAGTCATACAGGTTGTTTAAGAAATAGCTATATTTTATTTTCATAGTGACTACTGGGCTCATCTCCCAACACCACGAACGTAGTCCTTTCCTAAGAGTGAAATCACTCCTAAGAGGCGTATCCCTCAGGAACTCCAAAAGACTTCAGAATGTTTCGTGCATGCGAGTTTCACTGTAGCCACTGGTTAATTTGAATTATAAAATATTAAAATTCTGGCACTTACTTGGGCATTACAAACACTTGTATCAGAAAAATACAGAAGAACACGAAACTTGCACACGCAAAGTAACTCTTCAGTTTCAGAATAGTAATGGTGCGATACTGAAACAGATTTTAATAAGTCAGATTATTATAAAGAATAATGTCTTTTTTTTTTAATGTTATAACGTTTTTGTGATTACACATAAAAGTTTACACTGCACTATTCAAAACATACACAGAACTAAAAAACAAGGAAAGCCAAGTCACTTGAACACCTGTCAATATACACCAGCCCAGTGCAAAGGATAGTTTTTTAAAGGATAGTTTAAACCCAGTGCAAAGGGAAACCAGTACTGACAATGTGAATCAGTACTCCACAGATGCGTGTGATCGAAATCCTTACATAAAAAGAACATAAACCAAAGTAAATCCAGTATATACATGTGTGTGCTTATATATAAACATATACACACACACTACATATTGATGCATTATACATATATATATGTGTGTGTGTGCACCAGCAACTGTGCACAGTGCATCACTGCACACCAAATTTAGGAATTTAAATAACAGCATAATGGCTGCAATGAAACAACCACAGAAAGGCTTTTTGTAATAGATGCAGCATTTTTATTTTTTAAATTCTCCTTACTTTTGAAAGTTCCTCGTATGGTAAAATCAGCCCAATTCCTATTGACTCCCCATAGCAAGAATTTAACCACAGATTGTTTCTTATCTCCTGAACAATCTACAGAACACACACTATCAAGGAAGAGTGGCCAACTTAAATGAATTGTGAAACTCAGTTTCCATTAGTTACCCAAAACCTCTCTGGGTATGCAGTGATCTCCAGAATTCAGTTCAAGAATGAAAACACAGTTTTAAGCACACTATTATACTGCTCTGAAGTACACATCAGAGGCCAAAAACTCTTATTTTGCTCTTACCAACCTCTTTTTCAAGACCAGGTTCTGCGAATATCAGTGAAAATCCACAGAAGTCATCAGATTTGCCACACCATGGGCTGCATGCACAGAGATAACACGTGTTACAGAATGGATGGAAGAGCCCAGGGAAGGATGCAAAAGCATTGTAAGTTACAGCTCTACAGTACACAGGATGATGGTGCTACGGATTTATATGTTTGACAGATCTGAAAAGTCTTTGTATTTCAGAGGGTGACCCACGAGCTGCTAAGTTTGTTGACAGGCAGATCCCAAACTTCCACTACCAGCAGAGTTTGCTGGTTACATGCAAAATGTAACCCCAGATCTTTTTGGAGGTTTAAAAATAGGCACATATAACAGCAAATGTTAGAGATGGCTTACAGCCTCCAAACTCTGCCCTGAAGTATTACCAGCAGCATCGCCTACTAGAAATAGTAAGAAGTACAGTGTTAACAGCCTTGCTGTAATTTAGATGAAAGCCTCTTCTTGAATTCACTGGGTCACATTTGATAGGAAATTAAATCCTGTATTTTAAATTTTAAAACAAACAATCAATCAAAAACAAGGAGAAGACAACATTGCCAACTCTGCTACAAACGTCACCAAATCCAGTTGCCTACATAATATCAAATGCACCAGCTGCTACTGACAGACCATTTACCTTCAACTAATCTGACATTAAACCAACCCCTGAAACTGTGTTTTGGCTTTATACAAAGGTTTTGGCCAGGACTACGCCCCATTTCTTCATAGTTCCTATTTTAATAAACAAAATGCAAATATTAACTTCCTATCCCAGCACTGCAACTCAGCTCATTATTTCTTAGGACTGTCCAAAGTAAAGTGATAATTCTGTTTTATTTCAGAGTATCACACCCCAAAACAGCTAGACCAGCCACTGGCTTCTTGCTCAAAGGATGAAAACAATAAGATTATTACTGAAAACGAAAGCAAAAAGGAAATTTAATTTAAAAATGGCAAGACTAAATCCTGGTAACATTTTTGAGAAGTGAATTTTGTATCTGGAGTTGGAGAAAAAAAAGAGGATGGAAAATAAAAGCTTTGCATACTTAGTTGAACTGAGTCCTTCAATGGTCGACATCATTTCATCATAAATATCTTCCTCTATTCTTCCCTTCTGAGATGAATTTCTGTGAAAGATATGAAGTCCATGTCACACATGCTATTCAGAAATAAGTAATGGCTTAATCCTTCTATCCAAACTCCTTAAATGCACCAAACTATACAGTAGAATTACCACAAACATTGTTTACCTTAACTAAAAAACTTTTTGACAAATGCAGGTATCCTAAAGCACATGAAAATAACATCTGGCTACTTTCAAAACTGAAGGAAGACAGGTGAGGGAGAAAGCCTTTAGAGAATGCCAACCATAACAAACATGAATTTAGATGCCTTTTAAAAGTCCAGAAACCTAGCTAAGCATTTTCATTGCAGAAACAGCATACACACTACTAAATCAGCTTACAGCAGATAGAGCACAAAAAAGTACTCAACAAACCTGTCAGAAGTCCTCTGGCGCCCAGTGGAACACAAAGGTATTTCCTAAATCATGTGAGGAATAAAGAATAAGTTGCATGCTCCATAATGCAAACAACTGTTGAGAATGAACTTCAAGAAGAAGTCAAGAACAGTTTTACTGACGAACAACATTCAAGAAACAAACAGAAAAGCTTATCAAAATCAACCCTTTCCAGTAACATTTTCTGCTTTAACAAGTGGGTGTTTTCTGACCTTTCTGCAAAAATGATTAGGAAATAATTGAACAAATCTCTTCTCTGATTTTTCTCCATATACCGAAATAACTATGGTGAGCAGAGGCAAGTAAACTGGAAACTACTTGCACAAAGCTGAATGGAACGATACTTCATTTTAAAATTTACCACTGCTGTCTAGTCAGAGAATAGCACAGCTCTCCTGGACCTTGGAAGCACAGCTGGGAGGTGTGCATCTCCTCCTTTCAGCTTTCAGTTATGGCAGATTGTAGGAAAAATGAATTTTCTTAAATTATTTACTGACAAAAGTGTATTGTAGATGGAGCACGTGAAAGAATGATTTGTTTTCTAAAAAATTTCAAGCAAATCTTATTTCTATTTTATAGATATTTTATATATCTATATATTCTATATAGAGATATCTATATAATATATATATATATTATAAATATTATTATTTCTGTCCCAAAACCACACATATTAAGTACAACCCTAGGATGGAAAAATGTCAGAAGAAAAGACAGTTTCAATGTTTTTCCTTGAAGACTTACTACAAGGATAATATGCTAAACATCAGTGGAGTGTGATATTGTTTTGACTGAAGTAGTTTTTGCACAGACACCTTCTTAGTTCTGTACACATATTTAACAGTAACAGCAGAAATTCACCCACAAAAACATGTCAGACTTCAAGTTCCAAACCGCAGACACAAGCAGCTCATAATTTTAAGATGACATAATCACTTCAAGCTTCACCTTTCTTTGCCTTCCTTGCGAAGTTGAAGAGTCACTGCTCACACTTTCTCTATGGTTCAGGTGGGCAAAGGGCCTGGCTGCTCCCCAGGACTCTAAATAACGTGTCATCCGAACAGATGCCCGCATCTTCAGCCCATCGTTCACTCTCGTTTTAGGGAGATGATTGTTTGATATGCACTGTTTGGACTAACAGAAAAACACAGTAACTTAGAAAACAGAAAACGATACAAATTACGAACAAATGAAGCTCAGTGCAATTCAGTAATTGTAAACTAAATAATCTAGCCATTTAATAGGACTCCACACAGATCTGCAATGTCCGCCAACCTCGATTCCTTTGTCTCATTTAATTAATTTGAGTTGAAGCAAATCATGACATAATGAATTTGCTTGAGCTGCCTTTACAAGCCTTCACTTGTGAAACAACTTTCAAGTTTCCTGGTTTGAGAGTGATGATAGCAGAGATCCTGGGACCATAGATAGAATCTCCATGCAATCAGTGCAACAGCAGGAACATGAGATTCCCAGTTTCTGAGCTAGAGCATATCAAAAACAATAGTCAGGAAAAAGATCCCACAGACAACAGACTCACTCTTAGATTACATACAGGAGGTGAACAGTCAGGCAGTACTCATACATCAGCAGCTCTGTGGGTCTAAAAGGAAGCTAAAACTACAGAATAAACTGATACATCATCAACTGGCTATTTGCTAACATTTCATACGTATCTTCAAGTGAGTAGGGACCACTTCAATAGAACTAGATCTTCAATGTGAGAACCGCGCACACAATGGACATGGCGGTTGCAGTGTTGTGTACAAAAAATAAAATAAAATACAAGGAAGATAAGCCTTGGCTCTCAATAATTAGAAGTGGCTCTATACTGTTCCTCCCCGTAAAGATCCTGAAGGAAACTAGTTTGCCATTTGGGTTCTGTTTTCTTCTGAATGTTTTACTTGTCAGTCTCAAGCCAATTTAAACTAGTAATGCTCACGGTGTCACCCATCCTCTAAATGGGTAACAGTTACTAACTTTATACCTTGAAAGGAAGGAAAATCTTGCATATTAAACAGTGAAGAGAACGCTGTTAGAAGCTACTTGACATGGAGCTGCCGGAGCAGGTCCTGAGGAGGGTGATGAAGATGATCAGAGGGCTGGAGCACCTCCCCTGTGAAGACAGGCTGAGCTGAGGCTCTTCAGTCTGGAGAAGAGAAGGTTTTCGGAGGAGACCCTATAGGCAGCTTTCCAGTACCTGATGGGTGCCTACAGGAAAGCTGGGGAGGGACTTGTTATACGAGTGCAGGTTGCAACAGGATGAGGGGACACGAATTTGTAAGCCACATGCTTCAAGCAAACGCACAGTCGAATACAAATGCTGACTATCTGAACCACGTATGAGGTTCTAGTCACAGAACAAAAGGATATGCTTTCAGATCTAAGTCCCAGATCTGAGTTATTCGGATGACTCACTCCACAGACACCTCTGTAATTAAAATGTATGAATTTAAATATACGTGTTTAAAAACATACACATACCCTAGGATCAACTACCAAGTAGGTTTTGATATTCATAGATTCAAGGTAAGGATCTCTAAGGTGTCCATTTCCTTCTTCTACTTCATAAGCCGTGCCCAAATGGTTCAGTGTTGCTTCAGTGATGTGTACACGACTGAGAATGGAAGAAAGAACAAGAGACCCAAACATTTACAGAAAGGTCATACTAAGCATTTCATTTACATTTCAATGGCTACTGCTACATTTCTGCTTTTCAGCCACCATGTGCTTTGGCAGCCAACTCCAAAATCCTGCCAGTACTTAAAACTGCATTTGCAATCCATTAGCACAGTCCTTTGTTGTACACCTTTCATACCAAGTGTCCCCAAAAACACTTCCCAGAATGAGATCGCATCAGTACAAGATTAACGTGAAATAAGCACAGTAAGAGAAAGAGGGAGATTCAAGAAACAAGAAGAAATATCATCAGAGAAGATCTGATGACTTAGAAGACAGACGTGCAGGCAGGCTGCAGATGGCAAGAGCTGCACGGAAAGCTCATGTAAAATGCACAAGGGAGGACTGTTTTAGGCTGGAAACACACGAGGAGGGGAAGAGATGGTGGCAAAGAAAATAGGGAAAAAAACTGGAAAAGGAGTTCTGTCAACGAGGAGGACAAGTCTCAAAGTCCGTCTTTTCTGACAGAAACAACTACGGTACGACACAGCAACAAGTCTAACGGCAGCAGCTGGCACTGTCTGTATCCACTCACGCTTCCCCCTGGTTTGCTCAGCATCCTCAGTCACGTATTTCCACAGAAATGATGAGTTACACTTTTCCACACAGAATTTCTCAATGAGAGGCCTCAATATCTTCATAAAAGTATATATACGTAATTCTGTTATATTTTTTCTAGCTGCCCATCGTCCCACAACTTTTCTCATTTTTCCTTGGCACAGAGGGGTAAATGCTGCATTGTCATTCCTACAACCAGCACAGAGCTGGTAACAGAACACATCCAGAATGGAAGCTAACAGCACCCCTGTCTAACTGCAGAAAAAAAGGGGTGATGGTCTGGTCCAGCTCTACTTTCTTAACCTGAATAGGATACATGAAGATAAAGTAGCCAAGACCTGGAGACCACGTGCTGTGGCTTCCCACAGAGAAGCAAAAAATTCCTCAATTCTTTTGGAACCAGAAGGTGAGAGGTGATGCTCACTGGTAATTTTCTAAAAAGACTGATTTTTTTTCTAATTGATTAAGCAGTTCTGAAATACAGTCAAGCATTTGAATCTGAAATCCTATAGCCAGCTTTAGATCACCTTCTTTCCCCCCCCCCCCAATGAACTGAAGCATACTAAGTGATGTCTGTATTAACTCCGCATTAAAACACACATCTAGTGCAGTACGTTTTCTGTCTTTTTCTATTTATCTCACCTGTTCAGTACCAATTTTTGTTATGGAACCTCTCTCCTCTTCCCAAATCACATGCTATCATAGCACATTTCAGATCTTACTGTAAACTTCTCTCTATTTAACTTATGTTGACAACTTCCAGCAGTTACTAATGCTTTTCCAGATCAGCACATAACAAAAGCTGCTAAAGCTGACTCTCAAGGCAAGCTTTGACATGCACTAAGATATCTATACCAATGTAGAATACCTTAAACACAGCACTCTCACTTCCCTGTGCTAATATGCCTGAGAGTAATGTAATTCAGTGTTTCAGGCTCTAAAGCACACAATCTGGACGGTATTGCAACCTTTAACTAAGCTTCGATTAGTTTGCTTTGTGTTACTAAAGAAAGAAAATATGTAATATTCATATCCACTTACTACTTTGCAGAACTTCATTCTAAAGTTACAGGAATTTACCTAAAAGCTGTCCAAGGCATACAAGTAAGAAGACACTGTAAAACAGTGATACTAAGCAGAAAAAAAAAAAAACCAAAAAAAAGAGTAATTGGTATCTCAATGTTCAATAGTTTTTAATGGAAAACATATACCTCTCAGAATGCCATTGCGTTAATAAGTATTAATTTGCAAAAAAAAAAAATACGAAGAACCTGCAAATTTACAGTGTCATCTGGGAAGGGAAAAAGGAAAACTCATACGGTCATTTTTATGTAAAACATCGTAAAGAAAAAAAAAAAAAACTTGAGCCAAATTTTAATCCCCAAGGTTCAACTTAGAAAATAGAAAACAATTGTATTATCCTCATTTAGGAAAATATTCAGTGCTAGCGTTTATAAAATACATTTATAATTGTCCTTTTCAATAAGCATTTTCAAAAGCACAGCAAAAATATCAGCCTCAGGCTTAACACCCTGCACTGCTGAGTGACACAAAGCAAGTCACGCCGTGTTTTGCTTCAGCTCTTCTACCCAGGACTACTGATTCTCCTTCCCATTCTGCCCATGCCAAATACAGCTCAAAGAGAATACACAACAGCCAACAGCCCTAAATTCTTCTTCTGTGGACACTCCTCACCAAGGTTTATTTTAATTTCTGAGGGTTCATGGTTGTGAAGCATTTGAATATAGAACTAACATAAATCAGGTGACCAAAGAACCAATCAATATATCAACAGAAACACTGACTGCTGTAAATACGCAGCTTTTCTTTGTCAACCTAAGTTCTGTATCTATTCTTTACTGAAGCTTAAAAATATAGTATTACCCTTGAACACAACATGTCGAGTTAGCATAATAATACAGCATTAAAGCCACACAACATTCTCAAATAAAGGAGAAGTCAAGAAGCAGCCACTTTCCTGATAATACAATTTTATAGCTCATTAAAAAATAACAACCAGAAAATATTAACTTTTTACTGCTCAGGCAAGTACGCACTTATCCCATTTTATTCACACCATTACGATGATTTGTGCCACGGAACAGTTACAAATTCCAGACTCACAAGCCATGACTACGAGAAAGGTGGTGACAGTGAGAGCAGAGGTCCTCACCCAGGTACGCCCGCAGACTCCATGCGGTTTGCTAAGGAGACATCGTGAGACCAGACATCGTACTGCCACTTGCGGAGGCCGATCACACCACACAGCACGTTCCCAGAATGAATGCCAACTCTCATGTTAATATCCACGCCTGTGGCTTCTCTCACCTGCCTGTAGAAGAAGGGAGGAATTAGAGCATAATTCAGACTTCAGACTTTCTCTCTTCCTTCTAGAGATCTATAAACGTTTAGTCTCAATATATGCTCAGCACAGAGACAAACTTATGACCTAATGCAGAACTTTCAAACTAGAGACAATAAATGATTTTTGGCAATGACACCACTAACAGTGACTTGATTCAATATCTTCAGAGCTTCTATACAACTATAAAGTCTTCTGCGCTGTGCTTACTTTATTGCTTCACACATGTCCAGTCCCATTTTAACACAGTTCCTGGCATGAACCGGCAAGGACACAGGTAGGCCTGAGACACAGTAGTAACAGTCTCCCAGGATTTTTATTCTCATGCATTCGTTCTCCTGAAAAAACAATAATAGAAATATTTAATGGGGAAAAAACAGAACTGCAAGGAGACTACTGACATCAAAACCAGGACTTGTCTGCATCATTTTGAGCAAGTAAGACCCTATTCAATCCTGTTTGAAGCAAAACCTACTTCTCATTTTCTGCATCCCAGCTGCCGAAGGGTAATAGAAATTACTACTTCAAGTGTTTCTGAATTACAATCTTAATTTAAAAAAAAATCTTTGAAAAGCTTTCAAAGAATTTATCATTTGGAGGATGAAATCTACTTAACTATCTTTAAATATTCATATTTATTATTCAGGTTTGTCTAGCTTTTCCTCAGATTTTTCAAGGCAGTGTTATAAACCCTGCACAGAATCTAGGCAGAAGTTAGGAATTAGGTTGCCAAACCTGGTATATTTGCGTATGAAAATGTTATGTTATTTTTAAATTTAACGGAAGAGGAAGTTGGCACACACTAGAGTTTGCTATTGCTCATCACCAAAGCACAACCATCGCTGCTGGGGAACAGCCTAGCACTTTTTCTACCCATTAAAAAATACTGTAATTTACAACCAATCAGTGACAACTGATAAAACAAAGCTGTTCTCACTCATCAGTTCAAGGCTTAAGAGGTCATCCATTATCCTCCAACATTTAAAGCCAGCCAGTAGGTTCTGAGTAAACTAGCTCAGACAGCCCTGTGCTTCTCTGTTTCAGGGATCAGTGGGTAACCCTACATTAGAGCTGGTAGACTTCGGTTTCCAGCCCTGTTTCCAGGTTAGCCATGGGCTTTCATTAGGTAGTTTGGAGCCTACAACATCCTTACATAATGGAAAAGATGACAGAATATTTCCCTGTAGAATAAAACCAGTAAAACAAACAAACAAGAATCTCTTCTTATAGCCCAACAACAGAGCTGGAAGACCTTAGCTCACTAAATACAAGTGTATTTTAAACAGGGCAATTAGAGGGAAGTAGTGAGAAATTCAAATGTATCACTCAAAATCCAAAATCTTTTGTAATCTTGTACCCAAGGAACAGTTCCAAACAATGACCAACATCTCATCTCCTACTGCAGCACAAAAGCCTGATGGCAACTAGGATGGCATAACTTATTTTTGTGCATCCTTAATCCCTCCTTTGATACCACACAGTAAGTACAGCCCTCTTATTTTCCAGTACTTTGAAATTCTAACAACAACTGAATTTTAACTAAATTAAATCCCTACTGCACCATGAACTGCAACACATACCTTTGCAATCTGATCAAACTTTCCAAAAAGTTCATTCAGCATCACTACCAGTTCCTTAGGAGAGCAGTCACTGGCAAGGCGAGTAAATCCTACAATATCTGCATAGAGAATGCTAGACAAGAGCAAAAGAAAAACAAACAAAAGGAAGTTGAAATATGAAGACGTGTCTATTCCACAGTCAGCTGAACCATTAAAATGCACTTAACAGAAACCACCTCAGCCTTAGGAAAACAACTTCAGAAAATAGGACTATGTATCTCAACTCATTACGAGTTTAGCAGACATTCTCTTTCAACAACAGAAAAGGAGCTCACTTCAGTCTGAAGGCCTGTCTCTGATTTTCAGTTCCACTGGGCAACATGCACTAAGAAATCAGCAGCATATATTAATATGAATGCTTCTATAGTTTCAACTTACCTGACATTTTCATGCCTTTTAACATATAGAATGTGGAAGTTGTTGTCATGCATTTGCCTATCATCATTAGTTTCCTTTAGTCGCTCTATGATTGCCAGCTTCATTTCCATAGATATATGGGCTGGCAGTATGGATAAAAGCAAATTTTCCTAAAAGGAGGGAAAAAGAATAAGGACGTAAAACTCTTCACATGCTAATCTTGAAACTGCACGATTTAGTGACCACAAGGAGAAATTAAAGAGATAAAACCTCTTTCTTCAACTAGCCTTTGAGTAATGAGTGTCATATTTTCCAGAAAAGACTGCTCCATTTCAGTTCTCAAAAACACTGATTTTACAGCTAAGCAAAGGTGTTGCATTCTTTTTTTTATTTCCTTCCTTGTGACCTAGGTGCCACATCACCCAAAATACAAAACAGAAGGAAGAAAAATAAACAAACATTACTACAATTTCTAGACAAATTAAAACCTCCCTCCCCCCCACCCCCCCAGCCGATCTCAGGATTGCATTACCACCTTCTGATATAACTTCTGATAAAAGCTTATGTTCTGTAACTAGTAATCTACACAGTATTAAAAACCCACAAACAGAAGAAACCAGCAACTGATACCACTGAAATAAAACTCTTCTGAGCTGAGTGAGAACAAATCTTTCCATAAGCCACTTACATTACTTGCACATTCAGCACATCATCTGCTACACTGGCTTTGTCTTAGAAGCCTGTTCTTCAAAGACAGCATGAAGCTGCCGGGCAGAAGAGGAATACAAAAGAAGAGTACTTTTAATCCAGGAAAGGCCCTGCTGCTCCATAGGCAGGGTTGCCACAGAAGAGGAAACGCCGCAAGGAGCAGCTACAGGCTGGAATTTTTTCTGATGACACTGCCAGCAGAGCCTGAAGATTGTGTAACTGCGTAAAACTCTGTCCCATCTGCCTAAAAGTTTGCCTCCTTTTCCCAAGCAACTGTGCAGCAGTACACAGATGGGAACAAGCTGCCAGGATTGCTTAACCAGCACTTGCTACCAAAAACAAATGCCTTGGGATCACAGTGGGAAGCAGGAGTCCATCAAGCACTTGACTAAACTAGCCCTAGACAGCAGTGTGGATTGAGACTGCTTCCCAAAAATAGAAACATCTCCTTTCTCTCCCCCAGTGCTTTACTAATAGGAGATTCAACTCAGGGGAACAAAAACAGAGCCCCACTGCATGTAGTGGAGCCATGTGACGCTGACATGTTACACAGATTTCAAGGAAGTGGTGATGAACCCTGAACTGTAGTTCTTGTATTATCTTCATAGGGAAAAAATGGGTGACAAAAAGACAACTCAGAATTGTCTGGCAAATTGCAAAGCAGATGAAAAGTAAACAGTCCATACAGACTTCAGCTCATCTACACTTCAAACAAGCAACCATAAAACATGTGCAAGTTACCACATCACCCAAGGATGTTTTAGAAGCACAGTGCTTCTGTAAGCTGCTGAAATATTTCCCCTGCTGTTGCACAGGGAACAGCTTTCTGCCACGGTTTTTGTATAGGTTTGTCATCTCACAAGATTAGCATCAGGCTGCATTACTTGTGTGGCATTCTCTCCTTTTCAATTCTGTCAAAGTCAGTCACTCCTCAGCCCCCTCCTTTTATCTAGGAACTTGTGGGCAGAGAACTCAGCTCACATCACCCTTCTAGAGCTGCTGTTCCTAAGCCTGCTCACACCAGGATAAAAGGAAGGCATGCTACTGACAGCTTTGATACTTCCTTACAGTCCTTCCTCAGTAGGAGACTGAAGTTCCTTGCTTTGAATACCACTGGAATTTAGAGATGTAAATGCTATCATACTCCAAACTGTAATGTATTATGTGATTTTTTTCTCACTTTAGTTTCAATTTTCTCGTTCTAGCAAAAGAAAAACAGCTGATGAGACAAGAAAATAAAAGAACAAACAATACTGCAGAATTAAAAAAAAAAATTCATAACAAAGGGAAGGAAGCACAAAACTGTTGAAATTACCCCACGAGTATTTGTCAGGACACCAAGGACATGTCCTTTTGGGTTACCTTAGGCCAGTCCCATCAAACATTTGCACTACGAAGTACAAGTTAGCCAAAACAACTGGCAGCAACATACTTGCTACAAATACTGTGACTTTCATGCAGACAGGCTGCATGGAACAGCTTCTTCCTTTCAACTTCCCTCTTTTGTTACTAATGGCACAGCTTTTATTTTTGATGTGAGGTGGGTACTATGAAGATTGGCCCAAGCCCTTCTATGAACATTAATCACAAACCTTATAAAACTGCACTGATTTTAGAAACAAAAACTGGCAATTCATAGCGAGAATCACTTCACTCACTTGTTGCCTCTTTTCGACCTTCAGTTTCATTCGGACCTGAATGCATTTTAATGTGTATCTATACAAGTCCCACGAAGCAACCTGCATTTGGCGTTTGTGAAATGCACCCATCAAATTACCACAAAGGAAAATGACAGCATTGGCAAGTACCTGCACAAGAAAAATATTTACCTACTGCAGAACAGTCATCAATATTTCACCAGCACACTTACTAGTTCCTTAAAAGTAATCGATCCCAGGCATCATTCCATTTTCCCCCTACCCTGTTACACAGCAAATGACAGCACTGCCATTGGCCAGGATGCACCTGGACAACAGAAGCTAACTTACACAGTAAGTTAGCACTCCTGTGGGAACATACAGTAGTGCAGTGAAACAACTCTGCTGTATCACTTAACACTTTTATTTGCAGACATCAGTGATTGACTCTGGGAGAAAACAGTCTACAGAGCCACGCACCAGCATGCTGTGTGAGTGCTGACAAATATCTGCTTTAAAAGAGTGGGGTTCTACTT
Organism: Oreortyx pictus; assembly: GCA_036925125.1. Lineage (NCBI taxonomy): Eukaryota > Metazoa > Chordata > Aves > Galliformes > Odontophoridae > Oreortyx > Oreortyx pictus. The sequence continues at coordinate 6,815,572 of JAUPFR010000014.1, forward strand.
TGAACACACCCTATAAATAAGGGCCAGGAACCCTGAAATGTTCCTGTAGCACTCCCAGGCCCTGCTGACCCCCTGGGGCAGCAGTGGCCCTTTTGATCCACCCACTACGCAACACCAGATGAAGATAGGACCCATCTGAACAGCACAGATTGGGATGAAAGATTGTGACAAAGTTTGTCTTATGTTGAGTAACAGTTAAGAAATTCTGCTTCTTCCACCTACATCAGAAAATCAGAATGTATTGTTAATGAAACTAAATACATTTTTATCAAAAGCACGCAAAACAGACACGGGCTCAAGATCCAAATTCTTGAACTTTGTGGAAGTTTGGAACTTAATCTAAACAGGATAGTTATGCCAATATCAAATGGAATATGACTAGGATAATTAATTACTTAAAGTAGCTTTTCCTTACCTGAAACAGAATGGATCCTTTATCTGCATGAGAATTCTTGGATAACACACTTAGCACAATAATATGGGAGAGAGCAGAAAGAACACTAATTATGACTGCATCTCTCATCCCAAAGGGTAGCATGGTATAAACTGTGAAGATTATGAATAGAAAAAATGGCACCTATCAAAAGGAAAAAAAAATCAAAACAGTTAATCACACACACACACGTTATTATGTGTTTAACAAAACTCACTGAACAGGAAGGAAAGTAGCAGCATTCTTCACATTTTCAAGCTAGACAATGAAATATTGACATTTCTAAAGCAGAGTTAAAAACATAAGGAAAGAGGAAATTAGTATAGATTCAAAGATAAAACAATTAACATGACATATCACTTAATTTCTTCAGTTGTCCTTGCCCTTTACTCTTAGCTCATCCATTACAGCTGAAGATGCACTTTATGTATTAAGAACAGTGCAACGCAAAACTGAACAGAATGGAATTTCTCACCTTCTCCAAGTTCATTTTTTAATCTTAAAAGCACCAGATCACTTGTTTATTTACTCCATATTTGATAAAACCAAAAGCCCAAACAATAGTTCCCAATGCTGACAGAAGATAATTGCTGTTGCCACTATGCAACAGCAGAGATTTTACAAAATAAACCATGTTCTGCTACACTTCTAGGGATAAGAAGGAATGTGTAAAGAAATTATATCTATATTTATAGCTCTGTTATTGCTTATATATGGATTAATGCTAAGTAACAATTCCGATCAGAAGAAAATACAGCAGTGTTTCTGGCTCAGCCCTATCTCCTCACTGCAGCTCAACTCACACTGTTCCAGACAGCAGCTTCCTTCAAAGGAAGTTTCAAGGCCCAGACTACAGTGAAGCGCCTATCAGCATAGATTTCTTCTCTGAGACAGAAAGTAACAAGCAAACAAACAAACAGAAGTTTTCAACCAACAAAACTAACCTTTTAAAGTTCATCTTTACTATTTCATCTGTACAAAACTCCTCTACCATATGCACAACCTTCATCAGAGCGTTCTGAATGCTGCGCAATATTTTTATGAGCACAGACGAGAAGAGGTTAAACTGCATTTAAACAGCAGCCTCAATGAAAAACTTGAAGTAAAATTTTGCAATTCACCTACTTGCTTCTGCTTTCTAACCTATAGCTGCCTTATAATTTTGGCTTTATATAAACATTATTATCAAGTGACAATGATACAAGCCACTGGGTTGCAGCACTGAAAGCAAAAGAACCAACTCTTGCTTAATTACATGTTTGGACCTATAATTAAGAACTAGATTTTTTTTTTTTCCTTAAGGTCATATCTTCTTTCTTAAATCAAAAAATACTGAATAGCAACTGTAAATACTGCTGCTGGATCCAGGCCATAATACAATCAGATATGGGTTGTTTAACTTCTAATTTATATCTTTCTTTATCTGAAATAAAGAGGGGAAGGGGAAGAGTCAGTAAAACAAGATAAAACCTCATTTTTATTTTATTGAAAACTTTTCTGTTTGCATTATGAGAGCTTAGGAGGAGTTTCCTACAGATTATGGTATTTTTGGCATCACAAAATCTCCTGTCTTCTGATCAGAGATACCAAGTAATGAACTTGAACCGCACCCAGCTATGCTAGGACGTGTCATTAATTCTTATTGTTCGCTTCTCCCACTAAAGTGAAAACATGCTCTCTGGGGCACACCCAGTTCTAGAGTCCTTTACACATTTCTTGAACACCACTGACACACAGAAATTAAGAAAAGCTGGCATTATTAATGCAAAATTCTCTTAAAAATGAACTCAATAAATTTTAAGTTTTAACCTGCCTACATTGAAATAAAATAATCAGGAAACACATACCTGTTCCCAGGCTGAAAAATAACTTTCGCGTTCAAGAAGAGGAATGTAACCTATCGTTAAGAAGCAAATCCAAATTGTAACTCCAAATAACGTTAGCCATCTCCGAAATAAGGATTCGATACATAAAAGTAAGTACATGACTGAAAATATGACAAGAACAGCACACACTGCAATAATGAAGGCAAGATGAATACGTGCTTCCTGAAAAAGCAAAAGAAAGCATTATGTTTGCTCCAACTTTCTCCTTTAGAAAAAAAAAAAATGGAAAAATCATCTGTATTCTCCTGGAAACAGCTGAGATCAGAACTCAGGTTAGCACACTGTAGAAGAGGAGCAGTCTAGCTGCAGCTGCATTCACACTTTCTGCTACTGACACATTCAGAGATAAGAAATAAAACTATGTATACAGTCCACCCTGTTTCACCATTTTCATTTCCCAAACTACTCTTTTTGTTGTTGTCTTTTAAGATTAGTTAAAGCTCTGATAAACACATTTAAGGAACTCAAGCTTTGCTAGAAATGGTGTAACAGCTCTTTTCCAAGTTTCACAGAAGATGACATGCATCACATGCATATTGCTGCTACTCTCCTTTCTTAAAGGAATAAAAACTAAACAGTTTACAAGTGTTATGATTAAACCCTTTTAGCAATTAACCTAAAGTCACACTCATGCAGCACTGCATCTGGAAAGTAGTGTTGAAAGGCAATAAAGGATTTTTACAGCTTCCTCATCACCCTTTTACAGTTATCTTTAGATCAGTTCCCCTTTTTAACAGCTATCAACTGAGATTACTTGAAAAACATAAAATTATTTTAGTTTTTTTGCGTTTGTTTTCTGTTTTAAACAGAATCATAATATGCTGCACAACCACAAATTTCTTTAAGCTGCATCTTTCCTATGCTTACAGGATCCCTGTACTTTGCTGAATGAATGAATACTGATCAATACTCACATCTTTAACAAAAAAGATTATAATCAGTGTAGTCCAGAAGATGATTGCAATGAAGAGCAGCAATAGCAGGAGTGGAAGCTGCTGGCTCGTATAGCGGTACTTCTCATACAGAGGGTCTGTTATCCTGCAGTCATCACTTTCATTGAAGAAATATTTACCCCTAGCTGGCATCTTATCCCAGGCTGGCCGTTATTTCCCTCAGCTGCCAGTGCACACACAAGGACACGACTGAAAGTCCTCATCCACAGAGGATGTTTGACTTGTCACTGTTGCCTCTGCAATCTGTAGCTGCAGTGAGTAACCCGGGCTCTCTTGTTTGACTTCTCATGAGCATGAACTTCAGATTTCCAGTACTTCCAAAAGCAAGACAGTCAGACTCTCCAAAACCAGGAATTTCATGCATGAATCTCCAAATCAATGCATATTTGTGTGCTAGGATTTTTTATGTCTGTTTTTTTCTTGCTTTTTTGGTGTTGTTTTTTTTTTTCCTCAATAATTATTTAGCAGAACTTCTTTCAGCAAGCTTGATTTTCACTTCCTGGGATGAACTCTGTAGAGAGAAGATATAATTAAAATAATTGACTTGAACAGATGCAGCACTCCCCAAGAAGAGCAAGAAGCACCTCTCCTTTCACACTGTTTTGATTAAAACGAAGGAAAAGGAGAAAATAATACAATTCTGCCCAAGCCAAAATTTACCCAATTCTATTAAAAAAAAAAAAAAAAAGATTCTTAGCATCAAGCTGCATGCATCGCATTCACCTCCAGTTAATAGTGTTTCTGCAGCAATCAGTGTGCTCTATTAGCAATGAACATTAAGGAACAGACTGTGTTGTTAATTACTAATGACCAATGCTTTCCAAATAGATTCACAAATATAACTCATTCTGTGCCAAAAGACAAACAGCAGAACAAAACAGCAGGGGGATGGGATGGAGGGAAGCACGAAAAACAGGCTTTCAGGGGAAGTTTTATTAGAACTTGATAACAGGACGGAGCTTCTTTGTCACTTGACTGCTGTCACCATGGTGCCTATTTATCTGGGGAGAAAGAACCAGCAAAAAGAAAAGCCAAATTCTAGCCAGTTGCTGTCAGAAGACAAAACGTTTAGCCACACGTGTTCATGCTGCATTCACGTTGCAATCAGGAGTGGTATTAAGGAGAAATTGTTCCAGAAAGCATACTGAATGATTCGGTCTATGTAAACACAGTCAAACATTAATATACCACCCTTTTACTGACAGCTAAGAAGGAATATACAGACGTACCGCACTGAGACCGGACCAAAAAATAAGTGAATTTCTGCAGAAAAAGGAACCTCTTGCTCATAGTATATCACAAACTTGCATTAATTGTAAAAAGAGAAAAGAACATACTGCACTACTTTTATTTATCACAGAACCCCCTGGACTGGAAGGTACCCTTAGAGGCCAACCAGTACCATGTAATGAGGGACTCACAGCTCCATCAGGTGCTCACAGCCCATCCAGCCTCACCCTGAGTGTCTGCAGGGACGGGGCACACACTGCCTCTCTGGGCAACCTGTGCCAGTGCCTCACCACCCGTAGCGTAAAACAATTTTTTTTTTTTTTTTTAATATTTTGAGATGCCTTTTTTTCCCCCTCCATTTTGCCAAACCAAATCTGTTCCCTAAAAATAACTACTAATCACTAGGTAGTCAGCATTCACAATTAAGAGGCACATACAATCCTGTCTCAGGCTACTGACTCTGAAATACAGGAAAAAAGAATTCACAGTTTTCATTCTGCAATTTATTTTTCTGACCACGTCCACGGACATACCACCAGGGACAACGTATTCTACAGAACCACACTGTGCCTCTTGCTCGGTTGTCTAATTAGTTCTAACGTCAGTTCAGAAGATGAAAAAGATGTTAAATATTAACTTGGAGCTCTCTCTGAATATTATTAAAGAGTTTTACAAGACACAAAGTCAGAGACATGTCTTGTCAATGACTTAATTGCTTTTAATCATACAGAGAGTGCTATCTTATCAGTTTACTTATTCCTTCTCTGATAATCATTGACATGCTCATAGTTACGAACGAGGCCTGGACATTTTCTTCTCAAAAACTCCATTAAGTAAAGAAATCCCCAAACAGTACTTCACTGGTTTAACAGGAATCTGTAATACACTACAAAAACTTTGAGACCATTCAGTTCTAGGCTAGATTCAATTTGCAGCCTGTGTTCACTGCCACTACCAGAACCCTGTTGAAAAATGACTACACAGCAACTTTTGCTCCTCCAACACAGGTACCATTACATTTCAAATTTCTCACAGTACAAGACATTAGCTACTTCCAGCTCCGAAACTGTAGGCACTGTGTTATAAAACACATATACAAACAAACATTATCGATATTAAGCTAAATTACTGGAAAGAATTAATTAAAAAGCAAATCTGTTCAAGAAACTAACAGACCTAGCTGGAAGTCCCCACTTTAGGTGTCCTTCCTCAGACTTCTTTCCAAAAGCCATCTTAAAACATACAAGAAAGACTTGTGTGAGAAACAGATTCTAAGTACTTAAGGATCACATGAGCTCCATTCCTCACAGTATCACTGTTACTTTTTTAGGCTGTTTTCTTGGAGATTTGGTGTTCTCATACCACAAGAGGTGTAACCCTGAAGTGATAACAGAACACAAAACTCAACAGCACTCCCAGAAGTACCAGCAGCAAACACAGCAGGCCAAGCAGGGACCAGATCTGGAGCTCTGGTCACCACCTTAACAAGAAAAAGCACCCTTTCTTTGAAAGTCTTCCCTTCTGTTCTGGAGAATTAGAAGGAGAAGGAACAATCTGACAGCGGGATTTTGTTATTCGTGTATAAAAAACAACCCCAACAGTACAAATACACAACATTCAGTCAGATCCAGATGAGCTCCAGATATTTGCACGCCAACTAAGGAAATATTAAACACATGCGCAGATGAATACATCTGCCCAAACAACACGCAAGAACAATGGACATGATAGGCAAAACAAGGCAAGAAAAACAAACAAACAAGAAAAACAACAGAATGCCCACTGCAGTAAGATACCTTCCAGAACCTGAATCAGAACTGCTACAGCAGCCCCATAAATCCATTCTGGGTCAAGCCAACAGAAACTTACTTAGGTAAGCACTGGGCAGGATTTCTCACACACACACGCACACAGCCACCTCTGTCTGTCCAGGGAAGAAAAGACAATGTTTTCTACAGATCTGGTTACTTCTGAAGCCTCAGTGCTTTGCTTTCCACTTAAAACAATCATCAGGCATCGCTAAACTCTCTGGTCTCCTACTGACAAAGTTGGAGGATTGTTATAACAGATTGTGGAAGCTACCAGCCTTGGACTGGAGCTCTTTTGCTCTCTGGCACTAGCGAGGCTGTCTGCAGCACTGTGTGTCAGCACAAAACATTTTCTTAGGAATTGGTCTGAACTCAGCAGTCTCAGAGCAGGGATGACTGCACTACAGAGCCTAGAGACACCAAGTGCTTAAAGCAAAACAAAAACAAAAATAACAGAAACACAGTATCATGGGCTTACAGGTAATACCACAAGTCAGAGAAAACTCCTTTTGCAGCTGGCTTTAGATAAGTGATTGCAAAAAAGCAAGTCGGGTCACAAGGAAAACTAATCTGGGGCCTCACACTGCACAAACAAGACGGAGGCAATCAAACTCCTGTGTCCCACGAGCTGCAAGAACTTACCCCACTTGCCATCTCCAGCCTTGTCTTGCACAGCACACACCATTTCTCCAGGGAACAGTTGGTACTTCCCATTCTAACAGCCGAGAACCACCTGAATTATTTTGTTAGTGCCTCCAATGTCATTTCAGGTGAACACCTGTAATTAACATAATTGTTTGGGAGACAGAGGTGACTTTGACCTCCCAGTAGTTTATTCTGCCCCATAAGTGCATTCTGCATCCAGTGCAGATAAACATGCACTGAGCAGCAAGTAGAAATCAAGTCTTTTTTTTCCCATTGACCTGAAATGGAATCACAAAGTCCTGCATGTCATAAGCCATTTAAAGCTTCTGGCCCCAAAGATTTAATTTCTCTGAAACAATACTAAATGAGTAAATGCTATGAAGCTCTGGGTTTCTCTAGATGCTTCTCAAAATATATAGGGATTAAAAGTTCAGCTGAGTCAGTGTCCTTGTAATAACTGAGGGGTCTTGCCCCTGGGTCCAAGATCTCTCCACAAGCAGGAGTTAGTGATATTTGTTCAGTAGCTCATCGTTTCACCTCCAGCCATCTCTCCTGCTGCCTGGACAAATGTCTTATCTTCAGAAAGCCCCAGTTCCCCCATGCCTGCTTAAGGCTCTTTTTCTGCCTGCACCCATCTCCTGGCCATTCACCCTGCACTTATCTACTCCTCGAGCAACTGACAGTTTTCCCCCAAGGTTCACAGAAGGATTTGCTTCAGAAACATTGCTCCAGACCTTTTGTATTTCCTTCTTCGTTTGTAACATGGTGTAGGTCACACGTCAGCCCAGATGGATGGGATAACTTCAGCAGTTTCCTTTCCAGCAGCTGTCTGCAAGGATCAGCGCCAGGGCAGGGCGAGCAGGGAGACACAGATCTTGGGCATTGAGGGTGCACAGTAGAGAGCCTCTCATCACTGAGGTTTTCTTCTTGAACTGTGGCACAAATAGCATTCTTTTTTGCTGACAATGCATGGCAGAGCAACAGACAGAATGGCATGCTATCTGATACAAAACTCAGTGATAACAGCAGAATAGCTCTCGGTAAGGCCTTCCTTTATTCTCTTGATTTACGGAGCACAAACCATTTCCAGGTGCTAGCTCCATCTCAGACTGCACAGTGGATGTGGCGAAGTTGTATCCTCCCGCTCAGTCTCCCAATCAGGACTATGCACTGGAATTGCACCCTTTCTCCCTTTTCCTTAGAATTATTATTCCTACAGCTGGTGATCAAGTTGATGCATTTCCAAGCAGGATCCAAGCGTGCAGCAGTTCTGCTTTCCATTTGGAAATTACCAGTGCAGTCACACATTCTCAGTAACTGCCTCAATAGTTTTAAAAGCACTTATTTTTCCACTTAGCTGTTCATTTGCCAAAAACTCCAATCTTACTGTTCACTAAAAAGTAGTCTCATCAATGAAACATTAAAAACAATTCTTAATAGCAAGAATCAAGTAAAATGATATCTACTGCCTTATTCCTCTCCGTAACCTCAGCACAAAAGCAAGCAGAACCAGTTTTTCTATTTTTAACTACTACAGCATCAAAGGATGATACACTTTTGATTTTCATTCCATCTTTCGTTTACACAAATGTCAACACTGTTTCTGAAATGACTTCAGCAACTTCCGTGACAAGAGTGACTGCTGACCATAATTACCCATTAGCACGTATTACAAGGGAACTGGGAATCTCTAAACACCAAACAGAATTATTGAAAGAGCATTGCTAGGTGAGTTATGAATCTCAGACAAAAATAACCTACAGTCTAGTGGACCACACAAGTCATTTCGATTGGGAAATAGAGGCTTGCAATCCTTTTGGATTCTGATTACTTCACAGCAGTCACCACAGGAAATGCTGCTCACGTTAAAGACAGCTTCCTTCCAGAAGCTGCTTCCAAGGGCTAGCCTGCAGCCCTCTTGGCTTTTTCTACTTCTAGAAGGGTATTAAAAGGAGAACTGATGTTTTCAATTCTTACCTACTATCAGCAGTAAATGTCACATCTGCATGTAGGTCTCTTTACAAAGGTAAAGCATTTTCACATTGTGAAGCTTTTCATGCAGCATTCCACCTTTTTATTTGTGTTTAACTTCTGAGGAGATTCTTCCAGAATACAGAAAAAAAATCTGATCTAGATTAACCTTCCATTTTCCACTCACCACTCAAAACTCAGTTTAAATACAAAACAGTCTGGCAACTGGAAAAAATAAATAAATCAGGAGAAAGATGTAGTCCCACCCCACATCAGAACACTCATTATTAATGAAACAGAACAAATGTTAAAATATGACGTTATATCACCTGACTATGCACTTCAACTTTGACAACTATAACAATAGGGCTGAACACCCTGCAAAGAAAGATCAAAACTTCAACTTTTCTCTATTCACACTCTTGTCTGAATAAACTGCTTTTTCTTGTGATGTTCATTCTACAAAAGTCTTAAAAAATCAGATCAAAATACGTAGTAGTAATTTGAAAATCATTTTCCCATCACTAGCAGAAGTGGAAGGTGTGAAACATCAAGAGGGTATACGTTCCCTAACCTGAGTCATGAAGGTTGCTCAGAGCACCAGGAGGAGATCTCCCACCCAGGCCCCTCTCCTGAGGGGCACAGCCTCCCTGAGCACCTGGCCACAGCATCCACCCGCCTCTGGGCTGAGCTGGCCACCAAACAGAGCAACTGTCAGCCTGGGTGGTCACACCTCAGTCGTGGTGCTGGAGCACATCAGCAAGAAAAGGCAGCTGCAGAGCTCTGAGCTGGCCCAGCATTTGGAAGGGCACCAGGCAGACTGAAAGCAGGAGAGCTCAGGAGCTGACTCACCCCTTCCCACAGGTCTGCAGTCCAAGGAAAGGACACCGATAACATCACCTCTGGATCTGAGGTGGGGTGGTGGCGTTTGTGCCTAAATACCATGATGGTTACAGGACCTGCTTCGAGGATAAGATAAGCTGGTAAAGAAGGAAGAAGAATCCGTATAGCCAGAGCAGTGCAACCGAATTGGATGGGAGGGTTTACTACTGATCCAAGATGGTTTACTGTGCAACGACAGTTCAACCAAAAAATCTGTCAGGCCTTATAATTAACTTCTATGTCTGTCTCAGCAGGAAAAGAAAGAAGTCCTTTTATAATGCTGATTTTCATAAGCAGCCAACACTAGGGTGTAAAACAACATATCACACCAGAAGGAACTCAGCTGTGCTTTGTATCTTCTAAAGTCCAAGGTGCATGATTGCTTCACGAGTCCCAGATACTCTGTCCTATCTTCCTGATAGATTTTCTGACTTTAACTGGTTTGAAATTGAACTTACAACTACAAAAGTCAATATCCCACTTGCACTAGATTCACAGTGATCTATTTAAAAGTCATATCTTTGAACACCGTGTCCTCAGAAGTCCAGGTAAGTTTTCATTGTGTAATTTCAACTTTATCAAAAGCAGAATGCTTGCAGCCATTTGTAGTAATAAAACAGCAACATTAAGCTACATATGTGACATTTGAAAAAAACAGTTCACTAAAAAATACAACCAACATATTTAGCTTGAAGACTACAGTTAAAATTGTCTACTACAGAGAGAAAGCCTCAATATTTTCTATTGAGGATCCGTAATTTTTAGAGAAACTGAACTCCTTGATATTTTCAGATTATTTTTTTTTATGAGGGTGGGGAGGGTGATGTTTAAATAGTATTCAGTCAATACCAAAATTAGCAGTAAAAAATAATCACTGTAAGAGGGATGTACAAACTGACATGAGATTCTTTCAGATGTCATCATTTAGGATACAGAATTATAAGCACGAAGCAAACAGAAAAACACTAAGGCTGACAAGCTACTCAAGCTCAGGTGAATTACATCTAGAATTAAATCTCTCTCATTTGTATAGCAGTGTTTTAAACATGCCTCTTTTTGTCTCTCAATAAAGCAATCAAGAAGCTCAGACTGCCGATGTGACAGAGCCAGAGTACACGGATGTAACTTGCCTTTTCTAATTACAGCTAGGTATGCCAGGAGATGTACAAAAAATAAATAAATCACAGTGACTGAAACAGGTATCCCACATTACCCTTATCTTCTCCCCTTCCCCTTCTCATTTAGTTATTTAGGGGGAGTGTTACAGTTCCAGATAAATGCGTTTCCCACCTCTAGGGTAAATAGTGTATTTGCACAGAACAGGTGCAATCATAACATGGCAAGGGATAAGGAGCACGCTGTGGGTGGGAGGAAGATAAAACCTGTCCTGAGCATGATAAGAAACCACTTGCTATTTAGATTTAGGTTCGGTTCAACTAAAGAAAGTGAAACAGAGAAGCAGGCTGAAGGATGAAAACTGCTCTCTGCAGTACTTCCACATACTGAGCAGAAGTACAGACAGACATAACACAGCTGAGGCTTCACTGATGCACTGAACCCAGGAACCTTTCCTTCTCAGGCTCTTCTTTTTTCCAGACTCTAGATTTTTGGAAGAATGAACAACGCAGACATTCGTATCAAAAAAATGTCACCAGATAATAGGTAACTGATCTATAAGGCTGCTCAGAGCACAAATCATCACTATTTTCCTACATACTCTGTCATCAAGAGCTGTGACAGAACTGAGCATTTTTCAAGGAACTTTATCAAATACAACCAAAATTCAAGAGTACATAATAATACAAGAACCACATTGTTCATGTTTGCTGCCAAAGGCAAAGATCGTTCTTTCCATCTGATCTTCTGCTTATTTGTCTGCAGCATTCTTTGGTTTAGTATTCCTCCAGAAGCAAAGAGATCTGCAGGCAGCTTCACTTTGAAAATAAAGTTCAGCCTGAGGCCAAGAAATGGACAGTGCTCTGCATCAGCACCTACAACAATGCACTGTTACATCACAAATATCTTTATTAAGGTATTTAATAAGTTACAGAAAGTAAAGCCACTTATGAAACAGGGGGAAAAGGAGACACTAAATCCTACCCGTTTGTCTAATGACTACTACTTAAAACAGTTCTGTGGAGTACGTGTTTTTAAAAATCTTACTTCTATGCACTATTTATTACAAGGGGATTTTAATGTTCCTCAAGAATCTTCAAATATCAATCATGCAACATTGGTTACACCACCACATCTGTGCTTTACAGACAAAACCAAAACTAAAACTAACGCTTGCAACGAGGAAGTTCCCTTCCTTGGAGGTAAGCGTGAAAGCACCACTAAAGAGATGTGCCTATACTTGGAACAGGAAGCGTTGTTTCTGCAGTTGTACCCCACCAACAGCAGCCAAACAAGCACTGCTCTTTAAGAAAGTTTTGAAAAAATACGTTAGGTTTTAAAAAAGGCCTTTTACAGACTCACTCTGAAACAAACCTCCACCAATGGGATGCAAACTTCTGAAATCTTGTATTTTTAGTCATGCTTTGAGTAACACTAACTTCAAAACTGTTGTATAGGATTCATACACATTTATCACTCACCCAGACTACGTGCCACGGATGCCTGGGGAGGTACTTTCGGAACTTTGAAAGAACAGAAGCAGAACAGAGCTCTCCGTGTTGTACTGCTCCACAGACAGCTTGCATACCTCCTGAGGACTGTTTGCACTGTAAGCTCTGATTGTCTATTGAGATACTGTAACTGCTGAACACAGATCTGTGATCAGTATCATTCTTGTTTCATCTTATCCTCCATCTTTTATTTTCAAAGCTTCACTTGGCAGCCAACTCCACTGTTTTCCACACTAACTGGCTACTGAAACCTACATCATTTGAAGCACTGACTCACTATGGGAAACACCGGTGTCTCAACAGGCAACAGCTGAAATGAAACAGATGCTTAAACTAAATGAGCAGGCTTAACCCTTGAGATGCACTCATACTAAGTCCAGTTATCTGGTATTAGAACAGAAATAGTTACTACTAAAAACTTGAAACAGTTTCGACAGTTACAGCAAAACCTGAGAATATGAGAAAAGTTGCTTTTCCTTAAAAAACAAAAAAACCCCACACTGCTCTGCAGTTACTGCCTTGGAGTAAGACAGAGTTCACAGAACTTTCCAAAACAGCAAAGCACAAAGCCACTACCACAGAGAAGGTTATCATGCTGCTGATCAACATCCCATCAATCCCCGGAGCTGGGCGTAGCCACTGAGAAAGTACTTTACTTAGACTGCAAGTCTAAGGCTGAGCCGTGCTCAACAGGTTACTCGGGGGTGTTACTGTCCTAAATTTTACTAAGGCTCCTGCTTAGAAATAAATAACACTGTTGTTTGCTTACCGTTACAGGCCACAGAATTCATCAGCAAAAGTACTGTTTCTTCACTCTACTGTGCTCCACAGCAGAGCGAGTGCAGCCCTGTCAGGCATGATCCCTGACAGCAAATCTTTAAGAAACCCCACACACCAGCCCGCAACAAGGCACACAAGAATATTCTGAGGACCACTGCCAGCACTAAGAATTCTTCTATTTCTTACCCTCCTAGCTCAAGGAAGAAAAATACTACTCAATCTCTCCATAGATAATGAAAAATCGGCCTAGAAAAAAGAAAAACTGAAATACTTAACTATACTGGGACAAGCTGCAGAACGAAAGTAACTTGACTGAAATACCTGATGATAGATGGAAATGACTGAGATGAAGGCAAAAGACTGATGAGAGCTAGTGTCTTTGTGCTATCTGATCTCAGTGCTTTACATGCAATAACAGCAAATAGCTAAAAATTGAAGAATGTTTTTCTTAACTGACAACATTCTTTGTAATAAAAGCTGCATGTTTTTATAATAACTTTTATTACACATGAGATGAAATATCATCAGTTTCACTGAATAAAACAAGACATAATTCAAAACAGCATAACATTAAAAGACCAACTTTTATATGTTCCTTCCCTGCATCTTGCAGCTTTGAATGAAGGCTTATCTACTGCTGGCTTGGAAGTGAAGACATTCTGACACTGCCCACTGGTTTTGTCTTGGGACACAAGAGCAGGAAAGTGCATTCCTAAGATGTGATGAACTGAAAAATTTATCTCCAGGTACGTAGGTGACCAGAAGACTCATTTAGTGGAGGTTCACTTTGGAAACCAAATGGCAAATGAACTGCCAAATAGTCTAGCACAAAATGAGCATGGATGCAAAGTATTTTACTGTAACAATAATTCAAGTAAACCTATAGTCATTTTCTGCTAAACTCTTGTTAGTATATACATACTAAAATCACTCAAAATAGGCAGTCAATTTTTCCGCTAGTCTTAATCTCTTCTGAATGCTTCTTGAAAGCAGTTAGAGCTCTACAGAATATGGCAGGACTCATAGATTAACACCCAAACTTCCTATTTCTGGTAGAAAAGTACGCAACGTTTTACATTTTCCTTCTTTGCAGTTCTAATCACTTCAAAACTATCTGCTGTAACTGAATCACTTAAGATTTTTATCCTTCTCTGCACTTTCCAACCCATGAGCCCTTCTGCTATGCAAGGCACGTATGGTCAAAAAAATGATATACACACGTTACAATATTTGTATTGTTATCTAAAGACACCATCATCTGAAAGAGAAGGGGGAAAAAATCTTCAAAAAAAAGCAAGACAGCATCTCAGAGAGTTGATCTATCAAGGCAGATAGAAATCCACCAACTGTATGTGTGCACGTGTGTACATGTAGATAAAAATAAGACTTTAACCTCTGCATGTCTTACTAGAGGTACATGTTCAATCTGGAACGCCCAAGCAAGTTTCCACTCACACCCTGATATTTCTCTAGCACTAAGGATGATTCCCTGGCCAACAGCAGACAGATGCCTCACGCTTCTTAGAAATGGGTCAGTACTGTCTAGGGACAGAGCCGAGCAGCTGCTTACTGGTCTTCAGGTGGGACAGGAAGGAGAACACCCAACAGATGAGGTGTTTCAGAAATTTCATAATGTCTTTTAGAAAAACACACTGTGGTGCTGTTTTGAAACCATCCAGAAAGAACACTGGCCAGAGATTCTCAAAGAGGAGGAAAAGAAACGAGCACTGCATTTATGAAGGGGCTTAGTTATTCTAATTTGTATTTGCAACGTATCTAATTAGCTAACAGAGGGTTACATTAAGGGCTATGCCAAATTCCCAAAATTTCACTGAATTCGATTTTATTTTTTAAAGACGTTCCTCTTTCTCCAGAGCCTCTGACAAAGGTTTATATGTCTTCACTGACATCAAGCTACTCATCTGGAAGCACTGTCAGGACCAGGGGCTGAGGACAGCAAGTTCCACGGCAAACACAAGCACTGAAAACAGAGACAACAAGCAAGAGAAGTCTTTTACATCTACAGAGAAGAAAAAAGGTTATTCCGTTTTTGTAGCTGAAGCTTGTCAGCACATAGCACTGTGCTGATAAGCAGCAAGTTTCAGGAAGTGATACGCAGGTCGAGTACTTTGAGCCTATTTTGATCAGCAAGACAGAGAAACTTCCCCACGCTCAGCACTAACCACAAGCACCTCCTGCCCTAAGAACAGGCGCAGGCCCTCCCTCCTTCTGACCGAGGTACATTTAAGCAGCTCCACCACGAGCAGTGCACCTTGCTGTTCTGAAGTGGCTGCTTTTCACACCTCCCAGTTTGTTGCTTACATCCTGTTGAGCTGGTGGATCAATGGTGCACCTGCAGCACAAATCTGTTTTGATTTTGGTTTGGTTGTTGGCTTTTTTTTCTTTTTTCTCTCCCTATTGCTTTTGTTGCTGTTATTTCGAAAAAGCATCTAATCTTTTTCAAGCTAAAACTGTTACAGGGTGAAAAACCTGCAGCCCTGCTGTAGCAGCAATAATAAACCTCTTCTCTTTACTCTTTCGCAGAACCTTTTGTCTATTACTTTTTTCATTATTTTTCCTTTGCTTTAGGTGTGTAGTATGAAGAGGTTTGTTGTATGAAGACAGACATGAAAACGGTTCTAAGTTAACTTTCGAGACAGTTCATTAACTTGAAGAAATAACAGACATAACAGAAGCTCCAAGGAGAGGGGCAGGTTCGTTTCGCCTTACGAAATCCCAGATTTAGCATTGTTTACCCAAATGTGACACCTCCTCAGAGTACAGGCCTCCAAAATGACTTTCTTTTTCCCAGTTTTACTCAAGACATCTGCTTGCTGGTTACTCACCAGCGTTAACAGCTAACCTGTGGAAATCCACATGTCACTGTGGTTACAGAAATCATACCAAAGGGCTGAAAGGAGCAGCTCAGATTCATTTTTCTTCTTCTACAAAGCACGCCCCTTCACGTTTTCCCCTTGGTCCAGTTATGAGATATACTTTTCAATTTTGGTCAGCAGCTTCTTTATTTTAATATTAGTACAATTCATTACTGGATTTGGATGCTGTTTCTTAAGAAGCATTCACAATATCGTTCCTTACCCAGCCATTCTTACTGGTTCACTGGATGCCTCCACAAACTTCTGTTAAGAAGCACTGCAAGGTTTTGGGTTATCTGTTTGGTTTGTTTATTAACTTAAACGAGTGTCAAGAATTTACCCTGGCAGTAGGTGTAACAGAAGTGGTGCTCGCGTCCTACTTTGAATGCTCATCCTGCTTCTGTACAACTGTGCAGATATCTTAATTCAGATCAAATTAATCACATTTATACTGAAAATGAGAAAAATTTAAAGCAAATCTCTCACACCACCTTTGAACTGAAATACCAACATTCACTTGAAGTCTTTTTAGGCAAAATATAGTGGCACAGTGTTCAGCAGGTACAGGTTTGGAATTATTTTTTATCAAATCTACAACATAATGCATTTTACTGGAATACGTATACACGAGATTTATTTCAGCAAATACATAACTTGGTTTATTAAAATGTCACACTACACTTGAGCATCTTAAAAGGCAGATCCTCAGACACTGTTATATAATGCTGCTAAAGTTATCTTCCACAAAAACTAGCGTCCATAGTTCAGAACTCTCCAATACATTTCAGAAATCCTTAAAACACATTTCACAATACCTTTTTTAAAAAATAAACAAGCATAAATGAAGCAAACTAAAATTAATACATACACTAAATATTTCCTTCTACTTTACTGTTCAGCAGAAAAAAGGATCTTTTCCATGTTATCCTAAATAGCAGTCTAAAGAAATATAAATTGAACTGATGCTTAGCTTTCAGTTTACTTTAAATCAGCGGCATATAAGACAGCTTACTGGAGAAGTGAAAATGCTTAGGAACAAAGTCAGAACCAAACAGCATCAGCTAAAACTGGAACTACTTCCTCTCCAGTTCTGTCTTCAAAATTACATTGAAAACCACAAGGAACTTCAAAAGCGTATCGATTTCTCCCATAAAATGAATTGCAAACTTTCTGAACAGCAGCAGAGCAGAGCAGCCTGACTGTGCTGCTTGCAGCTCCTGGGCAGCCTGCCGTTCCCTCCTTCATTTCACCTTCTGTTACACTGGAACTCTGTGGCTACCAACATCTTACAGATGCCCCTCTGGACATGCCTAGAAAACAGGACTTCTGTGCAAGGACTGATTCCTGCTCTCTGGGGAGTAATATTTCATTAACACAGGAACTATTTCCTGAAAGCAGGAAGTTTGAAGTAATAAGACTCATGCAGAGCCCATCCCAGAAGTACTGCTAGGAAGGTCTCCAACATTTTCTGCTACGATCTTTCTTGCTCCAGCAGTTTTAAAGGTTACACAGCGCTGCTGCAGTGCTTTTAAGTTTCAGTGACTGGAGTTTTTCTATCTGGCACAAAAATTAAAGTAATTAAGAGTTTAGCAAACAGTAGTTCACGTTTGAACTATTTCATTTCCAGAATTGCAATTCTTTATATGCAGAGGCAAGGACAGGAACACCATTACTACAGGCAGCTGCAAAGAACACACAGCTGCTGCAAGCTCCTGCAGCTGCAGCTCTCCAGCATCAATGGCAGCCCTTTGCTGGAACCCAGCGTGGCTCCAACACACACCATCCTTCAGCATGTTCATACTAGAGCTCGTTTTACCTTGGCAGAGCTCATTGGCAGACGGACTCACCAGCCCAGGCAAGATGCACATGTACACCAAAACTAGCCTCAGTGAAAAGCACTACAGAGCTGAGAGCTTTGGGATCCAGTAAAGGAGATAGAAAATACACCAAACTGATACTACAGTGATGCACTTCAACTACTCATCTATAGCCAGGTCAAAGAGCATAACAAAATAAGAAGTGACCGAAATGACAGTTTAGGAAGTAACCGATTCAAAACTGAGAAAAGGCAAAACCTTTTAATGAAAATGTAACTAAACTATATAACTTAATTCCATAAAATCCTAAGTTTATTTCTTCCACCAACGATAAAATATATGTGCTTTTGGCTTTTTTCTTTTTCCTTTTTCCCTCAAAGGATTATACATCAAGAATTCTGACTAAAAATGGACTTAAGCAGTAGCCCTATGATCTGATCGGATGGTAACATCCTAGAAGATAATCCATGACTCAAAGACTTCACATTCAAAATAGAAACACAAGGGGAAAGCAAACAGCCATACACAGGAAGAGCACTTAACTAAACGCCATGAAGTTCTCAGAAGAAAACCTGGGAAGAAAACGTAGGCTTGATGGCTTGCTGGCATGATCTTATCCGGTACATCAGAGAACTTCCATGGAAGCATAAAATACCCATTTAATTGGTCGTTAAATGTGCCACAGCCATTTCCTTACTTTTCAAAATCCTGATTGTTTTTAACTTTCACTTAAAGTGTCCAGTACAGTTTAAGAGCAGGCCTGAAATCCAAACATTGCCAAAAACCCAAGACATTATTTTAACAGCCACATCCTGTGGTTAAAGCATAATAAATTCCACAGGCATTTCTCTTGCCTGCAATCCCTTCTTTCCACACTGGGCACATACAAATTCTCAGAACTGTCTGAAGCTCTTAGCCTACGAATGAGAAGGATGGCCACCGTGGTTAAAGCAAAGAACTCAAAACCCATTTTCTAACTCAGGGCTCCCCCAAGATCTCCTGTTGGCTGGCTTAGAGCGAGGGGTACTCCCTTTTGTCTCCCAGGGGGACTGAACTAATACCAGCACCCATCCCCAAAGCTGCTGACAAAATAAATTCATACTTAAGGCATTTTAAGAGTACAACAGACCAAAGCTTGTAAGACAGAAATCATTTTGGACTGTAACAACTCAATACAGCAAACATCAGCTTTCGCACTTAAATTTTTTGCTTAACTTCAATGTTATACTTTCAGAAATTGATAGCCCGGAAGGAGCAGGTCTGTTTGGCTGTGACAGGAAGCATCATGCCAGGCTTTAAATATCACATAAAAATAATTACGTTATTGTATAATGTCATTATATTTATTTTTGAATATAAAATTAAATAAGAATGCATGTTAAGGATAACAGAGCGCCAGTCATTCCGCTCCCAGCAATAGTCACGGCAGTTACAAAAACAGAGTCCATCAGTGCTGCAAATTCAGTTACGAGAGCGGGGAAAAATCCTTCATTTATGGTTTGACCATCTGAGAATTAAAGGTGGCTTTTTCAGTAACCTAAACAACAGCGAGGCAGAGCAGCAGGTAAAATCATGGGATTTTTTTGCATCCTTTCTCATATCTGTGACCCAACTAATACATTTTTTTGATGTAGGGTTCAATATTATTATGGCGGACCACTGCCATTATTTCATTACTTCTGAAGTGTAAGTTTCTGCTCTAGTAAATGAACCCTAACATAACAGGCTAAAGGCCATCTAGTGAAATGACAGCTATTGCTGCCAGTGATGTACTCAAATTCAAACAGCTGCTATGGCAAGTTGGCAAGTGCAAACATTAATGACCCAAGTCCAGCCCAACTCACCCATTCTCTCTGATTTAAATTAGTTTAGTGAACAGAAATCTAGAGAAGAACTTGTGCTGCTCATTTTTAATAACTACAGCCCTGGTCCTGGCTTCAGCCCTGGGACAGGGGCTTTGCTGGAAAGTTGTTCCAAGGAGCTTCCCTTTCTCTCCCTCCCCACTACTTGCTCCTACCTTGACACCACACGACACCACTGTTTCGTTATGAGCGTGCAACTATTTCTAGGCCCTCACTCAGTGAGTTCAGCTCAAAAATAACCTACTGGCGCCTTTCAGTTCTCGTTCCTTTTCCCCTAAGACATCCAGCAGGTCAGCAATGCAGCACAGCCCAGGTGGACACTGGGGCAGCAGGAGCAGGGTGAGGGCAGGAAGGACCTGTAATCCATGCAAGCCATGCCCTGAGCCCAGAGAGATGCTAGGGAAGGGTCAGTGACAGGACAGATCAGCTGCCTGGGGAAAACAGGCTGCTTAGCTAAGCAAGCACTCAGAGCACTCGGTAATTCTCTACTTTAATGCTTGCCAGCAGTCAGAAGCAGTTCAGTTACAGCCGGTTCGTACTCTCAGGGAAGAACTCAAGAATTTAAGGTAGGTAGCCTCCCCCCGAGCCAGGCTGGCTTACCCCACTGAAAATCAAGGCGATGCGAGACGTGTTCCCCGAGCAGGGCGGAGGGCTGCGACTGCACCACTCGGATGGGGCTGAGCAGCGGCACCGGTCCGGGCAGCGGTCTCCTTCCTGTGAGTCAGTGCTGAGCCAGCCGCTGCCCTGCGGCCAGCCCCGCGGCTCGGCGCCGGCAGGAGCCAGGGCTGGGCACACGGGATGCAGAGCGGGATCCAAGCTGAGCTGCTTATTAGAAAAAGACCCGTCCTTCTCTTTTTCAGAAAGAGCGAGGATGTGTTGCTAGTATTTGGGCAACTTCCAGCGGCCAAATTACTGTTAATGCCCAGAGCACATTCTGCTTTTGTCAGGGGCCTCCCAGAGGAGCCCCTCGCACCTCCTGTGCTCTTGTTACTATCAGCGTTTTGCAGGCAGAAGAAGCCCGGAGAAAAGCAGACTCGCTAGGTTCACCCTACAAGCACTGCTTGCATCTGCTGACTGCCAGCTTCGTGCTTCCACCACTAAATCACGCCAAGTGCTGCCTAAAAAACTGTTAACCTCACAAGGGAAAAAACCATTCTTCCACCTTAGACTTTCACATGGTAAGATACACACCACAAGTGCAGGTAAGGGGGGAGGACTCAATGAAGGAGTTCCACAATTAAAAAGAACTTTTAAAAGCTTTAGCTCATGCTTTTAATAAGAAGAGAGTTCTTAATATAAACACAGAGAAATACCAATCCTTTTGTGCTATTCTGATGTATATAGATGTTATATGCACATTTCAGTACACCTACGCGAGTCACAGAACCAAGTCATACTGCATTTCATTTCCACTTTAGAAAGACATATGATTTCCCAAAGAGAAAGGAAAGGCACAAACATGTACATACATTTTGTATTTCTAAAGTAACGCTCCCCGAAAGTTTTCATGTCCAGAAGTTGCTTTTACACTAACAATTTCCTGCAGGTAGCTCTGCTGACATTTAATCAAGCCACTTAACTGTCTGACAGACTTTCAATTAAAAAAAAAAAAGTGTCTCAATGCCAAAATTCAACAAATGAAGTAGAAATGCAACAGCCTGCGCGACGTGACAGACCCTGCATTCATACCTGACACGTAGCCTGCTCCGTTCAGGAGCCAGCAGCCGAGCATTTCAGGGCAAGAAAGAACATAAACCATATGCAACCCTCCAGTGACCTAAACCACGCTGAGAACAGGCACAGCTACATTTTTAGCTGCAATACGTGTTACACGCAGCCATAGAAACGCTGTAACATTCAGTTAGACCATAGCAGATTTCTAACAAAGGTACCAACGGTACACGCATGTCCCCTTGGGAAATGGACTGTATAGGGTCACTTAAGAGATACCAAGCACAAATTAAGAACAGAGGAAGAATAAGTTCTTAGACTGCCATAATAGCTATGGACAACGAACAAAGAAACTACCACTCACTGAACTCCCCACCCAAAACACTGATTTATGAAATCCTGAATTCTCAGACAGGATGACGCACAAAAGTAAAACAAAATAAAATAAAACAGCTGCAATCAACCATGCCAAAACGAGGAGATGCTTTGCATGTACTGTGAACACTAGATGTCTGCGTTATCAACATCATGGGTGAAAATAAACCCGTACCGTGACCATAAATCCAGAATGTAAGTAATCCCAAGTAAACAAATATTAAGTGTTACAGAAAATGGCATTCACAACAGGAAATGCATTGGCTAACACAACAATTATTTTAAGTCTTGTTTGACTTTAAGCTTCCCCAAAGGTTTCCTCTTGGCTGAGAAGATGACCGGTAGCGAGCACAGAAATGCACGAAGAGACCTGTCATTTAAATAAGAGGCAACAATGCTGAATTAAGTACCAGTCTGCACGCAGTACCCATCTTCCTTCCTGCAGTTTGCGGCAGGGAGAGAGCCACAGAGCTCTGCCCCAGAGCACAGCCAGATGGGGCCAGAGGTCTGGGCTCCCCTCTGTTCCCAGGGATCAGCCACTCCTGCTCCAAGCAAACAAAGTCTCTCCAGGTTCACCCTTTTATGATCCTACAGAAGCAATTAACAGGAGATCAGCCTGAGGAACAGCAAATATTTGGGGAATCTTCAAGAGCATCAAGGAACTCAGACTGCATGGCAAATCCATGCGAATGAATCCCGAAAAAGAAACGTGCTCATTCTGACTCAAGCGAAACGAAAGAAACATCAGCATCTCATCAGCAGAAAACAGAGGTTTGTTTCAGTGCTCCTGCTTTTAAGGAGCCCTTACGGCTAGTTCTTGTACAGAAATTATTCACTTGCACAGCAGCATAAAAACACGACAACAGCCCCAACACGACATCACCCCACACACTACTGAAAGCCAGCACCTAACCTTGGTCATATATTCCTTCATTTAGTGTGCTTGAAATTCAGAATTAATACTTCACAGCAGAGAAACATTTGCAGAAGTGTAAGCCACAGGCCCAATTAAAGTGCACAGAAGTTTGCAGCCTTCTCCATTAAGGCAGGAAGGAAGTTATAAGAATGATTTAGCCTCCCGGCTGACAAGCCTACTGCTTTATCAGAATATTTATGCTAGCTGACATTTTTAGTATGACACTAAATCACAAAACTGTGTGTTCTAATCACAGTTTTCAGCACTTGCCCACAGAGAAAAATTAAATTTATGTCGAAAACAGGTCAAAACTCAGACAGCAGGGGAAAGAGGAACTGTGTAGCATTAAAACAGTTTTGAAGAAAACTAGAGAAGGAAAACAAACCAACTCAAAATCAAAAGTTATCGGGATTTGCAACACACAAAACCTCCCATAACAGCCAATGCACAAGCTATCTCCTGTGCACGAAACTGGAACAAACTGTCTCACAAATACCTTACGCAGGATGACAGTGCACACAGGTAACAGCTGAGGCATTATGGCTCGTTCCTCAGCAACTTTCTCTGTGGTCATCCTCTCACGTTTGCATGCAGTTACCTGCCCAGGCAGGGGCTAAGAGCTACCAGGGCCACGATTACTTCGCTGACACATCAGCAGACATACAGGTTGCCTGACTGCACACCGTTCTGGAGAGGGAGTGAAAACACAGATGCAAAATACAGCTCCGCTCCACAAATTCCTTTGAATACGGATTATTTTACATGTATATTCTGAATGTTCAATTGGACATTTCTATTTCTTGATAGGTAACATCTCTGTTGAAGAATCAGAGCCCAGCTAGGAGGATGGATTGTATTGCAGTGCAGTCAGGAAGGAGTGGTGCTCAGCCTCCGCCGCTGAACAAGGCATCATTAAAGACCATCCACAATTACCTGGGCCGTTCCCTAACAGAACAGGTGGTTAGTGCCTATAAAACCAGTTTTTCAGGTCTGAACTCAAATTGCACGGTAACCACGCAACAGACCACCCAAGGGTTTGTGCCCAATGAGAGCCAGACAGCAGCTGAGGGTATGCTGAGAGAACCCAGGGCCGCGTGGATCCTTCTGCCAGGCGGAGACAGGCCTGCACTGGGCATGAAGCCCAGGATGGGCTAACCCTAACCCTAACCCTAACCGGGATGGGAACCCAGGAAAGTGTCAGCCAGGGAACATGTCAAAGAAGGGAGACTCAGGGAAGAGCGCACAGAATTGTTCATTTTTCACTGACTGGCAATCTTCAGCATCACCTAAAAGCTTTTTTTAGAACATACGCCGCAATTAGCTGGTGACTCTGTGACTGTCAGCTCTGGAACTGGTGCAAGGGCCTGCAGAACAATTTACCTGAAATGGATGCAGAGTCAGTGAAGGTTTTGAGGCCCAGGACAGCTGTTCCAAGAGCCAGGTCCAGTGAGTGAGCCTGCAGAGGCACCACACCGAGCATCCCTCAAGCCCCAAAGTGCTCAGAGCACTCATGTATGGCAGGGGAGGACGGGATGACAAAGCACTACTGACAGCTGCCTTGCAGAGAGGGCCCCTCCGTCTGCACCCTGTAGTCAGTCCGTTTCCATGAGCAAGAAGTACAGTCAAGGGAATCATTCCTTTTCTCCCGCCTCAGCCACCTTTTCCCACTCTCAAAACCCCTCTGTTTCTAGTGTGAATGTTTTCACAGCATGTAAGAACAGAAACACTTCATCCTCATTCCAACTGTTCCAACTCCACACCACGTTACTTAGCACAGCTTTCAGCACGCTGAATACACTGTGTGCTGGAGAAGTGCCGCCTCACTCCCTGGCTTGGTTTCAATGAGAAAATAAATTAACTGATTCCCAGCTTATGCATCCACACTTGCTGCTGCCAGCAGTCCTCATAGACTTACCACCAAGTAGCGTGATATTTTTTTTGGCAAGCGCTTCTTAAAATGTTGGTTATCCATCTGCAAATGCAGAAGATCAAAGAAGGATGCCTGGGATACCTGTACACAGAGATGAGAAGCCATCCAGAAAGACAAACAAGCACAGCAGCTTTTTGATTCTCAAGTCTCCAGGAATGACATTTTAGTTAGCTTTCTTAAGATATATATATATATATATATACATATATATATATATATGTTTTTTTCAGCAGCAGAGATAACTAAGAAGAGCTTAATCACCACTGGCTAGGGAACCACAACTCAGTGAAGTACAGCAGAACACATTTCTAAGTCTGACAGCCTGGATGAATGTAGGGCAAAAATGGATTCAACATTTAAAACAAGTGTTTAAGCCACTCTGGTAAACCAGTTGAGCTACAGCTACACCCAAATTCCCTGTCTAGACATGTTTTATAAACAGTTACGGAACACATGCACAGCCAGTATAACAAAATTAACAGCTTGATTCTAAATCTGTCCAAAATCTAGGGAAAAAAAATAATAATAACAACTCTCCTTTTATCCTTCCAATACATTATTCATGAATTCCAATTTAATCACCGCTGTCCAGTGAGGCTGTTAGTTTACCAGTCTGCACCTGACCAGAAGCGAGGTAGCAGCCCCCAGTTCTGCTCCCACTGAAAGTGATGTCACCAAAGCGTGCTCTACAGGGCAGTGATGGAGCTCTCAACATGCAGGCAATCAACACCTCAGCTCCCCGGGGGAGAGCAACCCAGCCTGTGTGAGACCTCCCGTATTTGCAGCGCTGTTAAGAACCGTGTCCAATTAGATTTACAAAGTAACTGTGCTGCTTTTTTCCCCTGCTCTCTTTGAAAGTTATGCATGTTGTTTATAGTCACGAAATTAAATTCTCTCTTTCTCAGATCAGCTCCTTGTTTTGTCTGCCTTCCAAGATCTGTGAGTTTCATATCGTTACATTCAACACCATATCACAACATGTGCCAGCACCGTTGCCTTCACAGCGATGAGATGCATCTCCTGCCTTCTTTTATAGTACGGCATCCTGAGAGAAGAGGGAGCGGGGGCTTGTAACTGCTGCGTGGCATCACTTTGCTAATTAGAATACAGAAGCAGAAAATACAAAATGAAAAACGGGATAATCCTCAGTACTTTACAAAAACAAAACAAAACAAAAAAAAACCTTGTAGATGATTTTTAAGAAGTAATAAAGTGAAATATGTTCACATTCATTTCCTGTTGGACAAGGAAAGCAGAGGAGCGCAAATCTCCCTGAGGTGGTATTGCAAGGGGGCTAGCAATTCCATCAGCAACATGCCAGACAAAGGGCAGGCCAGGCTGCTCTTGCAGCATGCCTGCAGGAGAACAGCACGCTCCCTGCAGAGCAGCACAGCTTTGCAGCGCCCAAGAGCAAGGGAATGGTCCGCCCTCATCTCCTGAAGTTCAACAGCACTGCCTTCCCGCTTCCTCTATCCTGCCTGTTCTGATCCCTTGGAGGAAGAAGTTCCAACTTAAAAATGAAAAACTGCTTATCCTATAGAAACGGATGCTTTGCCCATGAGTTCCAGAATCAGCTCTGGAGGCGGGCAGAGCTGCCCCGTCCCACAGACAGTCACACAGCCACGCCATGAAAATCTCACCCAGGGTTCAATTTACTCCTTTGTTCCTCTTCAGTCACAGAGGAATAATATCACAAGACTTTGAAGCAATAGCCAGGTTCCGTTGGTTCGACGGAAATAAGACGATGAAACAAGATTTTGTTCGGATAAGAAGCTTTCTACCTGATTGCTGAGGGAGAGAAGAGAACGTGTGGGCTCTCCTCAGGCCTGGCCAGGTCCACAGCACAGCTCCATAGCCCCACCACCATACCACAGCCCTCTGTCTGCAGGCAGAGCAGAGCTCCTCACGCAGGGAGCCACCTGCGGCCACGTGAAACAGAGCAGGTGTAGGACCACAGGAAGACAACACAGAAAAACCCACCTGGGGCTGCTGCAGGAGCCATCAGCTGAGAGGTGCTACACATCTCTCCCCTTCTGTGGGCCGGGCTGCAGATGCTCTTCTGACCCCACACATTGCAGTGCACACAACTCCCTTCTTACTGAAATAAATCGGGGCCAGCAACCTACAACTTATAAATTGACAGAAGTATTCTTACCTGTATTTCTCTTCATCAGCTGGATATCTTCTAATGAAGTGCATAGGGCACGCACACATGAGTGTACGTACCACGTGCAGAGTGAGTAATTACAGTTCACAATTGATTCATCGCTTTTATCTCCAATACAGACTTCTAGGGAGTTTACATCTCAAAATCCAGATTAATCCTGATAAATCTGTGCTAGTCATGACAACACACAATTTCTCTTCTCCTCTGCAATTTATTTTAGTTTCCCGCAGTAAAAGTGCATCCACACCACTTCCCCCATCCAGCCCGGTGCGGCAATGCCGGCCGCTCTCCGGCAGCAGCCCAGCAGATCAGTCAGCACAGGGAAGTGAGAAAGCTCTGAGAGCCGTGCCCCAGCTTCCTTTCAAATGAGGAAACTGAAAACCTATTCTGCTACTGGAACTCGGGGTTTTTTTGACTCAGCCCCAGAGGTTCAGCGGCAACAACAGAGAACGAGCTGCAGGCACAGGAGCCCAAGGAGGAAGTTTGTTCTCTCTCTCAGCTCGCCCCGCTGTTTCCCCCTCAGCACAGCTTCAGCTTGCTCCCGGGATAAATTACAAATTAAGACCTTCTTACTGAAATATTTTCTTCAACTCACCGGAGCGCTGATGTTATTAGTCATAACAAAACTTCTCCCAGAGAGAAAAGTAACAGGTTGCACGGAGTCACGTGTGGGCTATTTCAACACTTATCTGCCCATAAAAGAGGCAAATATAAAGTATACACTCTTAAGGTTCTTAAGACCTTAGGACTTAATCAAAGTCCTTTTAACACATTTTAATATTGATTACAGTATAAGAGGACACTCGTGGTCAACCAAGGGCAGTATTACCAAAGGAGAATTTATTACTGGGATTGCTAGGAATCTCAGAAAGACGCGTTCCCTTAACTGTGGGATAAACAACAGCTCCTAAGCTGCACAGCACTGGCTCACACATCACACAGAGCAGAGGACGGCACACATCCCCATGACCGAAGCAGGCTGAAGGCAGGACGTGAGGAAGGCAGCTGGGAACGCCTCACACAGGTGTCCTTGGCAGAAGCCCTGCACGCTGCTGGCACTGAGCTCACACTGGGGCAGGCAGACATGCAGCGTGCAGGTACTACACAGGGAGGCTGCCACAGCCACTTGTCACCTTCCTCCTACGTACACCTTAGTTATAGCCTTGGTGGTCTCTGTTATTTCTGTATTAACTACAGTGCGCTACTTAATCACTTAGCTCTAAGTCAAAAAACAGAAGCTAAACACACCCTGCTTGTTCCTTCTGTCTAATTGCAGACCAGAAGCTGCAGTTAACGCTGAGATGAGGATTGCAGAACAGCTGTTAATGCACGGCACTAGGAGAGGAACCTTCAGCCATGAGCTGCAAGGAAGCTCTTCAGAAAAGCAGCAGCATGTGCAGCCCTGAGCCAACTTTGACGCGGCTCCGTCTCTAAACCACGGACAGACGGAGCTGCTGAACTCAGACTGTGCCACAAAGAGCAAAACAGCAGCCTGGCTGTCGCTGAACACCAGCTTCACTTTTATAAAACACCACTGAAATCAGGCTACACAAAACAAATCACGTTTCTGTTTGAAGGATACATCTTACTATAAATGCAGGTAACAACTACAACCTACTGAGCTAAATCAGTGCCTCGATTAGAGAAGGAGCAGCAGCCCTGTGCTTCTCTTAAACACCACCCTTTTATCTTTGCAGAACCTGGAGGAAACAGATTCACCTTTTGAGCCTTAAACTTCCTAACTTCAAAGGGACAGTGCTCAGCTATAGTAGGAGCCTACGCAAGATGTGCAGAGAGTATTACAGCATAAAGAATTTACACTACTGTCTGATGTGTATTAAGCAAAAAAAAAAAAAAAAAACCACATGCAGAAGGAAAGATGAAATGAACAGCGGACCACCACGGCAGCAATGTGGGACAGAGCTGGGGGGCAAACAGAGGAAGGCAGGACAGCAGATGAAGCAAAGGGCAAGAACAGCCAGAGGTACTTCATATGACTGGCACACCTCCCTGGAGATAACGATGAAATATTTTTTTACCATGAGAAAAAGTTTTATACCATTTTTATTAAAGGTATTTTTTTTTTTTTTTTCCAGCTGAAGATGGCTCTTTGTAAGAGCCAAATTCTATTTTCTGTTCTGAAAGCAGAAGGGCTGTTTCTCAGCAGCCACAACGCTGCACGCGAGCTGTGTACCCCGCCGGCCTAAGGCAGAAGCTGCACTTCCTCACGTTGATGCAGGATCATCTGACTGCTGAGCGGTTACAAACTACTTCACACCGTAACATCCTGTCAGGTTAGCAAATCACCATCTTGAAACTCTGCAGATACTCGTGTAGTAGATGATCCGAGCAGCACTCAGCCTGTGGCAGAACAGGCTGGCTCTCCAGATGGCGCCCACCAGCACCAGCACACAGCTCCTCACAGCCTGGAAACCTCAGCTTCCACCTCCCACACAGCCTTCATCTCCAGGTCACTTACTGACTACAAACAAACTGTCTTGGATTTACAAACATATGTGTATTTCCAATAGAAGACCCGAAAGACAATTTGAACAGAACTACATTTTGCTCATCTAACACAGCAACCAAACCCTCCCCAACCATCAGGGAGACGGGGTGCTTTTCCACACAGATAAAACACAGCTGTAACACAAACGATCAGACTGAGGGAGGAATCTCTGGGTGAAGTGCCTCACCCTATGCTTTCAAGCCCTTACAACAGAATAAAAGCCATCATTTCTATCATTTCCATTATATAAAAGTTCAAGTCAAGGACTTATTCCAAGAATAAGTAGTATGTAATAATAATAATTCCAAGAGTTCAATTTAAATTTTATTTTTTCACTTTTGTTAATTCCATAATGAACAGTGTCTTTTTCTTGTTTTGATCCACTGGCAATTACACAAACGCCCACGTTAACAGAAGACTGCGTTCATCTGTCTCTAGGCTAGCACCTAAACTAATTAGCTCTCCACCAGCACCTGCTCTTTCACTTAGCACAAACCATGAGGTAAGTACCCACATACATTAGGGAATGAAGTGTCTTCCCTGCTTACTCTTAATGGTGTTGACATTAGCTTCATTAAGAAAAAAATTAAGAAGCTTAATGGCTGCTTTACAAGAGCCCCCAGTGTCCCTAACTGCTGTCAGTAATGGCTTCTGGAAGCACAGATTACATCCTTTAATGGCCATTAGAAACCAGTATTGCCCTCCTGCTTCCAGACTGGTTCTTCCCGTTCTTATTTTCTATTCCACATCTCTGGATAGAGGGAAATTGACACTGCACGATGACTCTGTCAACCACTACAATCCAGAGTATTTTTTTCCCAAAGCACTTATTTCACACGAGCACACCTCGAGTACACACAGCATCGTGGGTCTTAGCACAGACCTGCAACACATCGTCCTCCTGCCTGGAGGGACCTCTTAAAAACTTCTGGATCAGGATTTCAGCATCGGAAAGATCAGATATCTTCGAAACAAACAAAAACCCACAAGCACTACAGCATTTATTTGCTTATTTTGGACCTATCGCAACCATTAAACCTTCCCAGAAACTCTCTTTCTCCCTTGGTATTCTACTCGCTTAATAATAATAAACCATTTCACAGCCTGTTTCTTTATTTAAATAAACAGAAAAGATCCCAGCATCCTCAGTGATAGCAGAGCAGCAAAATCACCAGCACAGGTCCCATTCTGTAGAAACGTTCATATTCCTGCATCCAGCAGAGGACATTTTATTTCCTACCACAACTCACAACAGCCTCAGAATCCAAACCACAGTTTTTCGACGCATTTGTATGGACTCCCCCCGACACGTGCAAAGCACTTAGCACAACGTGGTCTCGATCTGTGACTGAGCGTGTAAGGCAGAGAGCAATAGAAACAGAGCTGCACACTGACAGGAGAGAAGCAGGCTTCCACCCTGAGCCAAGTGCAAACACTACACTGTGCGTTTACTTTTAGTGTCCAAAAATGGTTTCAAGTGGCTTTGTCAGACTCCGACGCTTCTGCACACCACAAAAGCTGCCCCACCTCAGCAGCCTCAAAAAAAGGGCCCTGGGTCCTCTCTGACACCCGTAGGATGAGACAGCCCTCCTTACTGACATGCTTTACCTACCTCCAGCAAACACAATGTGGTCAAACAGTGGTGAACAGACATCGATCGCATCACACGCACAGAAATGTCTGAATCCGCCAGTTAACCGTGCTCACTTGCTGTAGCAAGGCCGCCACGCTTCCTACCAAGAGCAGAGCCGAACGATACGCGCCAGTTCAGCAGCACGAACAGATCCGAGCCAGCCCGCCTCGCACATTTCATCTCCACTGGAGATTTACGTCCAAAGGGCGCTCCAAAAGAAACACCTCCTATTTTGTTACGTTGCCCACCACGGCAGCAGAGGTTGAACCTTCCCACCGATTACAATTACAGTTTGTTGCCGTGCAACAGGTGGCAGCAGAGGGGCAGTCTGATAAAACGGTATCTGATCAAATCACGTCTGACACAGAAGTGAGGATGAAGCTCAGGTGCGTCACTGGATTCCTCCATACAGAAAAAACGGTATCCATTGACACCGACCGGCATTTGCTGAACGCTTCTGGAGACCGAACGGCGGATGTGAGCACGGTGAGGCAGTGTGTGGTGCGTTCCAGCAGCGGGGCAGCGGCAGCAGCTGACCTCTGCGTGACTGCGTTGAGAAATAAATAATAAAGAAAAGCGTTCTGTAGCCGAGAATTTGCTCTATCAAACAGTGTCACTGCGGCCTTTGTAACGGTTGTCGTTTCGACGAAAAAAAAACACACAAAAAAACAACAAAACAAAACCAGAAGGCATTACTTTGGGAGCAACCTACGCGCTTCTTTCCTTAACGCAAAACTCCGCCGTACTACACACGGTGTGGAACAGTACATACACCACAGAAGCCCTCTGTGGGGGCCCGGGGCCCGCCCCAGGAGGAGCCGCTGGGTGCCCCGCACCGCACAGCGCGGCGGCTGTTCCCACAACTTCTGCTCTTTCATCTTTCTCCGTTACCGGAACCGCCCGGACCCCGTCCGGACCGCCCTCAGTCGCTAGGCGCTATCCCGGGCACGACGCGCGGCTCCGCCAGCGTTCCTACACGTCCCGGAGCGAAGCGGAGCGCGTCCCCCCCCCCCACCCGCTCTCCTCAGCTCCCCTTACCCCGCAGGCAGCGGCTCCCCAGGCCCGCCACGTCCCCCGCCGAGCCCCGCGCCGCAGCCCTCACGTCGGGGCCCCTCAGCTCCGGGGCGCGGCGCTGCAGCCGCCGCCGCCGCCTCGCGGCTCCGCCCGCCCGGCCCCGCCGCTGACGGACGGAAGGGACGCTCCTCCCGCCCGGCGCTCACCTGCGGCGGCTGAGGGGCCGCGGGCGCCGCCGTTCCTCCTCCCGCGCCCTGTGAGGTGCGTGTGGGTGTCCGTGCACGTGGCCCCGCCACAGCCACACCGCCAGCGCCGTAACGCGGCTCGTCGCGGTAACTAGAGGCTACCGGTGGGCTTCGTGCCACTGAAAAGCAGCAGGAAAGCGTGATTGCGTTCACGCGGGAGCAGTGCGTGGGGTGTCCGGAGCGCTGAGCGGGGGGGGGGAAAAAGGATCCTCCAGCGGAACGCTTGTTGAAAAGAATTCCTCTTCTGTGAGAGCTGGATTAAAAACCTGCGGGAAATGGAAAATGCACTGCTCTGAGATCATAAGTGGACTTATTTCAGAACAGATGGACTCTCACTTCTCCACGGTGTCGTGGACCTCCCAGGCACGCCAGTTGCTTCACATCAGCTCTGTATACCCGCAGGCATTTGCCTTCCCGCACGAAGGAATAAAATCCCACATGATTCAGTACTACCGACGCTGTCATTTTTTAACAGCAGCAGTTCCAGAAGCACTATACGAGAACTGCCACGAAGACTAAACTATGGCTAACTACCACATCTCCTCTCCAGCAAAACAGACATAAAAGTGGAGCACAGACACTAAGATACAGTCCTCTGGCTCCTGCATGCGCTACGTACAGGACAGACTTCCCCCCCCTGCCTTTTCCTGCAGCCAGTGTTCCCCCACACCACCGCAGCACAGCTGCTCCTTCCCAGGGCTGCAGCACTGCAGCTGCCCCAGAGCAGCTCTGCCTGCCCGGGTAGGCAGAGCATCAGGCTGCAGTTGGCTGCTGTCTGTGTGATAGGCGTACAGGTGTGATAGTGTGAAGGTATTAGCCCTTAACTGAAGGTCCATCTGAAATTATGCTGTGCAAATAAAAAAAAAAAACATCGGTCCCTCAGGAGCTGATTGCTTCCGTGAAAATGTTATCCATAGACAAGCACGCTTCATGGTTTTCAAGCACTAGTTTAGGAAAGTAGTCCCACAAAAGGAGAAAAAAGCTCTTAAAAATGTATGTGAACCAGAGCACTAAACACACATCTAATCCATCCAGACTATATATGATAGGTTATAGCTATTCAACTAAAATGAAATGCAGCACATTAGCTGATGAGATCTAACATGACAAAATTCAAGTTCTTTTCCAGTTTTCTTTTTGAATTACTTGTTGATGCGTTGTCTCTACCAAATCTACTTGCAGCTTCAGTTATAGAGCATTGCAGAGGTCTGCTTTGTACAACACGGATGTACGTTTCAGCGTAGATCACACAGCACTCAGACAACTGTTAGGAAAGAAAGAAAAACTGCTATTTTTTTAAAGCAGCTGAAGTAAAAGTACTTAAAGTCATCTTCAAGCGTAATTCTAATTGGGGGGTGGGGGGGGGTTAAATCTCAAGTCACTGTAGGTTGAATCTGCCTTCAGGTAAATCGAGTCCAAATAAATTACTTTTAAATAATTTTACTTGCAAAGTGTTTCGACACTCGGGCATTCAGTGGCTCCCGTGAAGAATCAGGTAGTGCTCAAAGCACAGATGCTGAGCAGACGGTGTTTAGGAAAGCATGCTTTATCACACTGCCTTTTGCAGGTACTCAGACGTTCAGAAAGAGCAACCAAGACAGCCTTAACTTCATTTAGAGAGCAAGACAAATAGCTCAAGTAAACTGTGTGCTATTTCCTGTCAGTCTGTGAGCTCAAAGATATCTGATCATACAGCAGCCCCGAAGTGGTAGGCAGTACATGCCTAGGAAGGAAAGAAAGGGAAATCAACACAATCTCATGGCAATGTGAAAGAATTGAAGAGATCGGGGTAAGAGTCAGCAGAGCAAGAGGTACTTCTGTAACAGTGACTGATGCCAGCTGGGTGCAGGAATGAAGGGCAGCTGTCATTTCCTGTGCAGTCCAGACGTGTTGCAAAGGCAGAAAAAGTGTGTCTAAATAGAAATACTGAAGAGGACATGAAACAAGAAATGGAAATAACGTCCTACAGTGACATTGGGAAAGGAATCACTCATTCTAATTTAAATCCTTTTAGTGTTGCACCAGCTCATCAAAATTGTTGACTGCAGTTTTCCCTTACTGAGCCACATTAGGACATTCACTCTCCCAAAGGTACAAACACAGTACCTCATCACACAGTCCAAGTGCATTGTTTTTCAAGTCCCCAGCATCTATGTACAAGCAGCGTTACAGAACAGAAACCTCCCAACTACCTTTCTTAGGTGGAGCATGTTGCTTACACACTGCCCAGAAGTCATTCAGCAGGCGGCACACACTGCAGCTCCGATGTACCTGAGGGTTTTCAGGAATTAGACTGCTTTATTGTGTCCCCTTGAGGGAACCAAGTTAATATCATAACATAGATTTAGTAAGACACATTTTGGTGTAAGTAAAAACTGTATAGAAAAGATTAAATGACTTCCCTTGCACTGTTAAAACTTCTGCAAAGGCAAACAAGCGAGCAACAAAGGAAGAAAATATGAAACATTTCCAGCTGCTGTTGGATCGGCCACAATTTTCCTGGCTGAGGATGGTCTGCTCATAGTTACTGATCACCAAACAACCACACATGAGTCTGAATCAGAATCCACTGTAGAGAAGTGGAAATAAGACGAACACCTCAAACTAAACTGGTGCCCAACTTATTGTGGGAATGACAACAGTCCTGTTTGGAAAGGCCACAGCACAAGGGAAATACAAACAGTAACCCTTAAATGTGCATTTCACATAAACCACAATATCACTGTAAAATAAAGACACAGAAACCAATATCTACCTATATACACTGATACTCTTAGGTGCAACAACCCGTTGTGCACAGACCAGCAAAGCTGATTTATTCATTTATTTACTTTTAAGGTGGGAGCATTAAGTTCAGAGAAGATAATATTCCCTGCAAACCTCTGTCATTCTTCACCTCAATTCCTGCCTCCCTGTAGGCTGCAGGACAGGATTTTGCAAATACTACATTCACTACCAAGGCTTTACACCACAAAAGTAAAGGCTGGCTTTAAAAAAAGTAAAATAAAATGGAATGGGAGACTCAAACTAGCAAGTTTCAAAAAACAGAAGCAACCAAGGATTAAAATGACGTCTTTTAAAAGTCTCCTAGCAGAGAAAGCTGAAGCAACACATACTAGTATCAGCCTAACTGCTGGTAAACACCTTTCAGCTTCTTCTACCTGCTGGGGATCTTAGGAACCTTTAACAAACTCCAGTGGTGAGCAGATTTACTGGTCAGGTGATTCAGCGCTGGACGAGAAGGAATGTTTGAGCACAGTGACTCACCAGGAGACTTGAGGTGTCTCACTGATGGTTCGTCTTGGAAGGCAAAAACACGGTGTTCCTCTATGAAACTTTCATGAAGAGCATCTCCGAGATGTCTTCTGTTTGTCTTCCCTCGGCATTCACTTGCTTATTTGCATACATAAATTTTTTCCAACTCATTTGCAGAAAACAAAATTTATGTTTTTTCTTCCTCTTTTTCCAGCTTCATAAATATGTTCACCACTGGTTGCTCGTGTAAGAGAATGAACAAATAACCAATATTTTGAAGCTAGCTCTGCAATGAAAGAATCATATGGAACTGTACCCCAGTGGAGTCTGAGGTGGAGAAGTCTAATAAAGGCACCACACTTCTGCTGGACATTCTTTGTTGTCCACAAATCAATCGAATGGTCATGGTAGGGAAGTCACTAGATACTAAGAGTAAAAATCAAGGCTATTCAAAATTAACCAACGTCAATTCTAGAGTAACCTAAAATGTAGATTAATTAATCTAACACTACCATACTAAAACACACAAGTAACAACTGCTTTCTGGCTACTTCCTTCCTTTTTCATTTTCAAGTAGATGCACAAACTGTGGGCTTGTCAAGACCTAATAACGCCATTTATATTTTAGTTCTTTTATTAATGCTCAGAACAGCATCCTATTAAGTAACTTGTACAGAATTCTTGCTGTTGGATCAGTTCTCTGGGATTATCTCAAAACATCCTAACCACCAACCTCTGAAGGTTAGTAATTAGGTCCAGAACAAACTAGTACTGCAAAGAGACCATTATCTTTAGCAGAAGGAGCCCTTCACGCATGATACATTTTAGGACCGTGAGAATTAACAAAGCTGCTTTCAACTTACAGGTGAAGCCACGGACCCCTCTGTCAGAACTGCTGGTAAAGAGCTCATGGATGTGGAGTCAAGATACACTAACATTTAGGTCACTCAGACTGCAAAACATTTTTGAGAAGCTATTTAACAAGCTTATGGAAACACTGCAAATTAGACAGAAAATAAAGCTCTCTTTTTTTCACTTTTAGGAGAGACAAGCACTTGCAAGACACGGAAAACTTGATTCTAGAAAATTGCTTTGCATTGCTAAGCAAAAGAACCAATTTGTAGGAACCAGTGGAGTAACTAATCACTAGTTTTTCACTTCAACACTGGCTGGAATAATTACGTGCATTTTTTTTTTTGTTGCTGTTACAGCCCCTGACTGGGGCATACTTCCTCAAGTAATTACATAGTTTGCAATCTCCTATGGTTGGGTTTTTTGTTTGTTTCTTTTATTTATTTATTTGCTTTGGAGTCACACGTTCAGTTTTAATATCTACCATGAGTTTTAACATGCACCGAGATGTCAAGTGGCTGACTACTCTTATTTAACATTGGTTTCCAAGATGAGATCACTGTCTAATCACTTGCTCACGTTACACTTAGGAAGCGTTCAAAATGACTCCAGACATGAATTCCAAATTCCATTCTTAAAGCACGTTTAAAAGAAAAGGTTGCCACCAGCAATTGATCAGCCTATTCTCTACAAAAGATTAATAAGATTACTTTCCTAGAACTTAAAGATGAAAAATCCAAGTTGCAAATTCTGAGGATGCTGCAAGGAATGTGGAGGTCAGTGAGGAGAATCGTGTCATGAGTCACAAACACAGCGTTACTTACGTTTCAGCTTCTTTTTCACCATGCTGTACAAGTTATGACCGTGTAAAGAAAATAACAAATACACAGCTTTCTAACTATAGAAACAATCTGAACTACCTTTTAAAAACATCCAAAAAATAAACCAGCCAACCAACCCACCAATCTGACGCCCCAGTAGGAAGACAAACACTTCAGCATCTCTAGGTATTTTAGATGATCTATGTTAAATGAAAGCGAAAAGTAATAGTTACAAAGACCTTTATACACATAAATCCTTACACTTATTCTCAGGAGATTCTGCTTCAGCTGTCTCAGAATGAAAAGCCACAGGGCAGGCCTACCTCTGCAAAAGTGAAAGGTGCCCAGCAACCAGAGGGGGAAGCACCCAGATACTACAAAACCTTAAAGGGCTTCGAATATTCTGTCCTTCTCAGTACTGCGAAGGGAAAAACACGGTGAGTGTCAATAATGGTGATAAACTGCAGCAGTTAGATTAAACATTTATTTTTCATATATTCACAAAATCTTCACAAAAGTATTGAAACTCAAAAAGGAATTAGACTTGAGTCAAATACAGAGATGAAATGTACAAGACAAATGAGCAGGCAAACTAAAAGGTCTTGAAAGTATTTTACTTCAGATTGAAAAATGAACAGTTCAACTGTTCTGTTTAAATAAAGATTTGCAAGATATACAGTATTTTATGAATACAATGCTGGTCATTTGAGGCAATGTAAAATACCTCAATTCTTCCTTCATGCTTTTTTTTTTTTTTTTTTTCTTTTTTTTCTTTTAGAAAGATACTGTTTACCAAAAAGAAACTTGAGCAGTCCAGGAAAAGCTATTTCCCATTAAATTTATGAAAACCATAAATTGAGGCAAACCTAAGATTCCCAATGGAATCAAGATTATCTTCCCGCTACCACCACCTTAAAATTATCACATGCTTATTGGAACACTAATATCTGCACCCTAAGAGTACATTTGCTTTCAACAATGAGGGTGATTCTTTTAAAAACACTTCAGTGTGGTAAATGCGATACAGATCTTTGCAAGTACTTAGTTTTGGAACAGTTTTGCTAATAGCAGCTAACAATACTGGATTAATATAATTTATAAATAATTGTTCCCTAAGCGGTGAACATAAGTCTACACATTCACAATAATCTAAAACAAAATAAATACTGTGATTATGCATAATGTGGTATAACTTTTACTAGTTTCTATGAATAAAAGCTCAACATCCTGTTGATAAAAATATCTGATCAAATTAAAATATGAATCTAATTATTTCTTTAAATATTGTCAAATTAACATCACTTAAGCTTAGTGTTTGAGTAACTGTTACGACTTTCTGTACTTTAGGAATACACATATATGTTTTTTTTTTTTTCCTTTTTGAAGTAAAACACTTTAACACATTGAAAACATTTATTAATTTCAGTGATGACATCAGTTCTGGTCTTATTGAGCATTTTTTTTTTTTTTTTTACTTTAAAAATCATTGCACTCATTAGTGCCCATCAAAGGTCAGGTTGGTCTGTAGAATTCTGCAGATATATTAAAAACAACAACAAAAAAAACCAAAACAAAAAAGCTAACAGTACTTTTCATAAAAGCAACATCTCCAGAACAGCTGCATTAAATACAGCCACGTATGCCGGGTACAGACTTCCCTCTTAGAAGGATTGTGTGAAAGTAAATGCCACTCAACATTTTACCACTGAAGTGTCCCAGCCCCTTTTCCAAACTGTACCTGTAGTTACACATCAGATCTGCATTCATGGCATCGAGTTTACTGCAGCCAGGCTTACATGACTGAACCAGACAAATGCGGAGTTAAATTTTAGTGATCATTAGTCCGATGAAGAAATACTATGAGATATGAAAGGTTTGGGTTGTTAAGGCAATACAAAATATATTTCATCATTTGATTACTTTTTTTTTATAATAATTAAGTGTAAATACAAAAATGCCTTAGAGGGGAGTGAGAAAAAATACTTTAATTGTAAAATTTACTTAAAGCTTCAACAGTTATAATCTCCTACAGGAGTTAGCAAAAATATAAAAGACAAAAAACCAGACTTAGAATGGGGAGGGAAGGCACAAACGAAGAGGCATGGGATCAAAGCAGCCCAGGAATGCAAACGGCCTGTAACAAACTGAACTGTTTTGGTTTTGGTTTTTAAACTTAGGGGGAAAAAAAAAAAAAAGAAAAAAAAAAGAATCACCAACACCAACCAACCAGCCCTCCCCAAAGTGGCTTAAAAAAAAAAAAAAAAGAAAAAAAAAAAAAGAAAAAAATAAAGAGAGAGGAAGGGAGGACCACTAAGGGGAGGAAGAGAAGGGTGCAACTATAAAACCCCACTGCCCTGAAATGATGGCACTCAAGAAAACAAGGTGAAGGTTACTTCTCCGAGATGACAAGCTCAGTGTCTACACAAAGTACAGCTACACTTTATACAAATGAAACATTTCATTTGTCACCATAAAACTTTCTTCCAGAGGAACAGCTTTTGCAGATCAAATGTTCTATTAAATCTTAATGCCAAGAAAAGAAATTCTGAGCAATATAACTAGTAACGTCTCTTTATATGGATGTTAAGATGACAATTCAGATTATTTTCCAAACTAATCCTGAGAAAAATTTATGTTTACAATTTAAACAGTAATGTTATGTAAAAAGTATTAACAAATCCACTATTACAAATGTCAGTTTTCCTATATGGTCATCTATATATACACAATAAAATGGTAAGTATATGCAAAAATAATAATAAAAAAAAATCATGCACAAATTACTTTCACGTTTAAAGGCTGGGTTTCCCTCAAAATACAATTTTTTGCCTTTTTTTATTTTTTTTCCTATTTTTTGTTTTGTTACCACCCCCTAGACACACTGAGTACTACCCCTACAGGTCAGCGTGAGCTGATGGGAAATACATTTATTTTACATTCAAGCTTTTATATCCTAAATGATCCTGTTGTAGCATATGACTTATCAAATGAGCAGCCTTTTTCCTTTTTTTTTTTTTCCTTTTTAAAATTTTTGTTCTTTTTATTTTTTTTCTTTTTTTTTTCCTTTTTTTATTTTTTATTTTTTATTTTATTTTTTTGCAGTGATCAATCTTCATGATCCGTTCCGTGGCGAGCTGGGAAAAAAAAAAAAAAATGCAGTTGCTAATCAATGTCCGAACAGTCTGAAGCTCCGGAAGAGATCCAAGGAGTCACTATCAAACTATCCTGTAGCATGAGATCATTGCACACAGAAGAACAGTCATAAAATAGGCAACTATCTACAAAGGTCTGAAAGGGCTGCATCCCTCTTGTGTTTCCTCTTTTTGCCATGGAAATACTGATGGTGTGATTTGCTGCCTTGATGCTGTTTGTTTGTGACTGAGGTACCGTGGCTTGAGTTTGCTGGACCTTGGAAGCCTTTGTTAGATGAGCGAAATAACCGTGCAGATCCATGCTGTAAAAACAAAGACAGCTCAGTAAGTCCACGGTAAGAAGGAAGCGTGGCAACTGCACAAACCTATTTCTGGATAACAGAGACATCAGCTTATGAAAGTAATAACACAAAGAATCTGACAAGGCAGAAGAAGCCAGGCCATTGTTTGGGAGGCAGCACGGGACCACAAATCTTTCATTTTGTCAGCTGCAAACAAATCTCATCTCTAGATCCAAACCGTGCATGTCAAGAGAGTGAAGAATACAGCCAGCACTTTGAATTCTGAAAATGATAGAACCCTTCTACCTCATCCACTGTGCAACCATCAAAAATGGGTTCTACAGAAACAGATTTCTATAATCCAAGAAGAGAGATGAAGATTGCTTAAATCTCATAATTTGTGCAAATTAAGACAATGTTCTTTCAAGACCAAGACTAACCTTACATCCCATCTTTCTACAGATGCACAATACTCAGATTGTGTGTGTTCACCTGCCAGCATCAGAGCTGGCTCTGTGTAATAACACACACAGAGATTAATGGTACATCTAAGGCATGTTTTTTTAAACTGTCTCATTATTAACTAGAGAATATCAGCAAACAGGAGGTAGCAAGCCTTCAGATTTACTTTTCAGGAGCATTACAGAAGATTCCAGACTATTTTTCATTCATTAAAACAGTCCTGAATTCTGAAGTGGAAAAATTTGAACTGCATATACCCAGAGGTATACTGAATATAGAAGCACACTGCATTTCCACATTACTGAGCTCAACAGCTAACACAGCAGCCAGCCATTGTTTTACATATACATTCTTGATAACTGCATTTACTAAAGCAAGTCCCATTATTTCTCATACTTTGCAGTTAAGAATGGACAGACAAAATTTTTACAACACAAACATGTGCTTCTAGCAAGTCTAGACTTCCAAAATTAAAGTACATCCAACAGCATATCTTTAAGACTAGGAAAAGCACAAGCAGACAAGTGGGTGAATTTTAAATGCAAGCAGTCCCAATGTTTTCTATTGGAACAAAGGAGACAAGAAAAACACCATGTTTTCTTTCCAGAACAAAGTATCCTTCCATGGAGTGTATGTGTAATAATTAATCTATGCAGCTGTAGCTTTTAAACATTTCACAAACCTGAGATTTGTTCGTGTTGCTGGATGTATTGCCTGTTTGGCTATTCTGTGTTTTCCCACTTGACTGGGAGGATTCCAGTGATACTTCTTGTGACCCCACTCTGTTTGTTGTAGGCTGGCGACAACTCAATTGCTTCGAGGTTTTGCAAGGTGTTCCATCAGAATCCTTCACGAAAATGTAAAGTATTAGTGAGTTTTTCTTAAGAATAAGTGTTTTTCTACAAGGGAGTGAGCTTTCCCTTAGAAATAAAGCTAGCAATGGATAAAACTTGAAACACGTTCATTAAACTTTCAATCCAGAATTCTTACTAAGTAAACAGACTGATTTAAAAATGTAATGGTGCATGACGCCAATGTTAGGCTATATTTTTCATTTATCATTTTTTAAATAGAATTATCATTCAAACAGGTTTATTTGTAAGACATTTTCTATTTTCTTTTTAAGCTTACAGTTTAGGACTACCAGTCTTTTTTATTTTTATTTTTTTAATATAGAGAAGAAAGAAGGGTTGTGTAGCTTCATTATCTATGCATGCACTTCCTTATGCACGTGGCGTCAAAAAACACACTGGAAGTTACACGTGCAAAAATTGCATTAAGAGGGAATATCTGAATATTCTGAATGAAATTCTTAACTCTGATGCTACACTTTCCAAACACATTCTGTGTCAATACCATCAAGGAAAACATAGTTCCAAGCCAAAGTGCAGAAAACCTCCAACTTACTACATCACTAGAGCTGGACAATGTAGATGATGACGATGACAAGGGACCTGATGAAGAATTTGAAGAATGTTTACTAAGTGTTTCTGAAGTTTTATTTCTAGGTTTTCCCAGTGCTTCATTCTCTTCAGAGAGATTATTGTTGCATTTGTCTAGTTGCTGATTATCTACTATCAAGGTTACTCCATTACCTATTAAAAATGAGACAGAAGCATCACCATAATTAACTGACATTATTTTTTTTTTCAATATATACACCCATTCAGGTATTATGCATCTTTTATATCCAGCAGGACACGTACAGACATCTGTCTGTACATAATCCATACAAGAACATTTGTATGTTTGTGTGTATGTACGACATGCAGCAAACAAATACTCTGCAGAGGCTATAGTGGATTACTAACAAGAATCATTCTTGTACACTGAGACAACCAAGCGTTACCAACAGTTCAGGGTGAAAGGGAGATAAGGCACGGAAGAGGGCAGTTAACAGAGCCCAGATGTGTGGATTCATAGAACTGCTTTACAGCACTCTATATTTAGGTCTACTGTAGGTTTAAATATTGTTCCTAAGTGCTCAGCATTCAGCAGCTCCCAGCTGTTTTCTACTGGAGCTGCTAGGGTCATAAGAACTCCAGATAACTGTCACTGGCTTTGTACAATTCTCTCAAACAAAAATACAAGACACAGAACTCTCATTTCTTAATGCCTACCTTAACAGATAATCAGAACTTTAACCTAAAAACCTGCAAGGGGAACATTGCAACTGTCACTATTACCTTCCTAAGACAGAGCTATTATTAATTAACTGCTTTGACCCACACGTTACACCTAGGAGTGACCTCCGCTTCGTTCCCAGTAACCAGTATCCACATTAAAGGCTGTCAGGCTTTTCTGGACAACTTATACTGAACTTTCTTGTAAATTTATGTAATATACGTTTATTGCACCGCTAGCTTTATTTATACACAGCTTTATATGTCTCAAGAGGTATGTAAGTCATGCTACAGAGCTTGCAGGACCAAACTGCAGCTGACTGCCATTGCCAGTGGTACAGCAGTGCCACAAAGATCTGCAGAGTGGTAAAACAGAAATGGCCCAGTGGGGGTGACTGGATGAAATCACTATTAGAAACAAATAAAAACCCAGCTTAGCCTGAAGATAAGCACTTGTACATCTTCTCTGATTTAACAGCTAACAGGAGAAGACTTCTGGTAGCTAATGTGCTAAAATTAGTTATAGAGCACTACAATTAATTTGAAAACTTCAGGTCAGCAGGTATACCTACACCCAAAGAGATTATTGGGTGTATTATTGGTTATCATTACTGGGCAATGAAAACAAAGATGATTTTAAAATACATTTTTCAACAAGTTCTCTATATGGATCTTGTGTGTTTCCATTAGTCAGTAATAAGAACT
The DNA here is from genome assembly GCA_036925125.1 of Oreortyx pictus. Lineage (NCBI taxonomy): Eukaryota > Metazoa > Chordata > Aves > Galliformes > Odontophoridae > Oreortyx > Oreortyx pictus. Next base: position 6,859,453 of record JAUPFR010000014.1, read on the forward strand.
GTGACTGATATTTTGTTATTTGTCTTTAAAAAAGACTTATTTCATTTATATGGTCAATCCTTGTTTAAATACTGCTTCTGTAGATAAATATTACATTAAACATTAAGAATAAAAGATGAACAGAAGGTAAAGATTTGGATTTTAACTAGCATCCCTAATAATTCTTTTTCAGACACTGTCCACCAAGGAAGTAGGACAATAACAATACATGTGATTTAAATCTCATGTTTGTCAGGAGCTCAGTTTTGCAAGCCAGCACTCTTTACATACATCCACACTGACCAAATCTATCACTGTAAAATAATGATACTATGATATAGCCTCTCATAGAAGTTTAAATTTTCTGTGTGAAAACACAAGAAAATCCACCGTCACTTTGCCAATAAACTCATATTGAGATGTACACATTGCCTTATGTAGAGCAGAAGCAACAAAAAATGCATGTAATCTAAATACACAGGAAGTTTGCCAATCATGCTTAGTCAAATCTTACCGTTACATGAAGACTCAGTCCTACTCTGCATTCCCCACTGCTTTGATATCCAGTCTCTGTATGTGGCCACTTCTTGTGTAACTCTAATTATTCTACCTAATATACTGCAAACCAGGAGAAAAGAAGAAAAATCCAAACAATTAATTTTAGGTACACAAGAACACGAGCAATTAATGGCTGAGATTTAGATTCATAAACTTTACCTTTCTGTTTCGTTGTTGGGATAATATTTAGCTATTGGGGAAACTGCATGGCTCAAAACAACATAGGCATAATCAAAAGCCTGTTTCACTTGCATGGCACCATATGAACTCCTCCCAACATCATTACCTTAAAATAAGAATATAAATAAATATATGAAACTGAAACCATGATTATCTTCTTTCAGACAGGGGACAGATACATTTTTTCTTTTGTTTTTGTTTCTTTCTAAACTGTCCTTAAATTCCATCTCACTATAGCTGCTGCTTTTACAATACATGACTACTAGTGAACTCTAAATATACGACAGAGTTTAGAAAACCTATAGATATTTGCACATACAGAAGTCTAAAAGGGTAGAAGTCCAATACATGAAGAAGAATACAAATAGAAATAAAAATCATGTACTGCATGTATTACAAATGCAATAGTACTGTGCTGGGCAACATTTAGATTGGAAGAATATTCACTCTTTTCTAAAACAGCACTTTGTTTACCACTTCAGAATCCACCCATTCACATTAACAACTGAATTTAACATAAAGATAACAAGACAGAATACAATCACTGTGCTGGCACGATCCTAAAGAATCACAGAGTGGGGGTTGGACTAGGTGATCACCAGAGGTCCGTTCCAACCCCTACAGTTCTGTGATTCTGTGAATGAGAAGACTGGGCATACGTGTATACCGTAAGACACAAAGGTGCAACTGCGAGAGATGCAGGCACAGCTTGGAAGGGACATGTGCAGTACAGCCGGCTCACATTCATGCCAGCACTGCTGTAGCTACATTGCTGTCACAGCTCTAGAGAACTTGGAAGTTGTTGGGTATGCCTTCTTATTCCCCAGTTTTCTCACAGCAGCATAGGCACACTCTTGCATGACAAGGTAGCTAGAAACATCTTAAAAAAAAATCAAAAAAATAAAAAAAAATCATGACATTCAGAATGCACCTTGCATTCTCAGACATGAACAAGGTATTTCTTTAATTTTTGCTGGTCACTGTGCTATTCTTTGGTTTAACTCTTGAATTTAGCATTCTCTTCATCAATACAGTCAAACATTAGTTTGCAAGGATACCTGGTTGTAATGGATCTTCAATATACAGCATTGATGGTCTGTAGCCATCCAGCATGCTTTTCTGCACCTCGTCTTTGGCAACATAAGAGCCACCATCCTTTATTCGAATTCCAGTCTTCAGATAATTGAAGTGACGTCCATATAATTCAAAAAACTCTATTAAAAGAACACCGTAGTTGGCATTGGGTGTGCAGGCATCTTCTCTAGGATGCAACTATTAAGAAGAAAAGAAGAAAAATAAGTCAGTCCTCTTCTGTTTACCTTTATATCCTTTTCTATTTCGAAGCAAGCACATTGAAATACAATACGTAATACGTAATAATAAAGCAAACATATCTGAGCCTAGTAACTATTCTTGACAAAGCTGTTCTGCCTCTTTGAAACAAAATGTAATCAAAGCTTTTATAAACTCATTACCTCTACAATAAGGCTGACAAGTATCTGTCTTTATATTTGAATTTTATAAGTGTTTCAGATTTTAATATACTTTGAATTTGAACTTTCAGTTCAGTACGTCAACTTCAGTGCCAATGGCAGAGTTTGCACATAAAAAAGAGTATTCCAGAATCAATTTAGTCTTGAAAAACCTAGGTTTGAAATACAAATACAGGATTTTAACCTACAAAGCTATATAAATTAACCCCTTTACTGTAAAGCATGGAGCCTGAGAGATTACAAATTGGTTTTGTAATTGATATAAAACTTGACTGGATCTGTTTCTGCAAATGGAGAAGCCACTAGCCACAATTAGAAAAAATTAAGAAAAAAGGGAATGGGAGAGGTTCTGATTTGTTTCAAAAAGATATGCCTGTTTCTTTCGTTTCTTCCCTGCTCAGTTGTCAACTGAAAATAGCACTGAGCAAACACTGATCTCCAGTTCAAGGCTCAGGTTTAGAAGTAACTACAATGTGAAAAAGTACAAATATGCACACACACACAGTGTATACACACAGTTATACTACAAGATTTAACACAAGAAAAAAAATGAGGCTAGAGGACAGAACTTGCTACTTTGTACTTCTGCAGTATTTTCTCAGCCCAAAACAATAAGATGGATTTGCTTCCTAATATTTAAGACAGTAAAATTGTTATTCCATACCAGGTTAAAAAATTAAAGCAAACAAAATTCTATTCTATTCATTAAACCATGTACAGAGTGTATGAGTTGGAAATCAAGTGTTACAGAGAACAGCTGTATCTTACACTAACAGTACCAGGCTCAAGTCCTGGTATTGATGCACTAAAGGATGTTTCAGACATCTCCTACAATATCAGAAGCAGCAGTGTGGAAGACAGAACAGAAGACAGGTGAGACTTGCCTATTTTTAAATGAAAAGGGGTGTAAAACCACAAACAGAAGAGAAAGAATTAATAAGTTTAAAAATTAAATATATGCCCTTAACATATGCCCGTTAGCACCAACAGTAGCAGATTTCATTCTGTTTACCTGAAGGAAACTGACAGCCATTAAAAAAAGACTATAAGAACCAATTCCACCTGTGAATACTTCATTAAGGTCCCTCTGTAACAGGAACTGTTTCAATACTAAAACTAGATATGGTAATACGGGATATTTCTGAAAAAGAAGAACAAAAGCGTTAGGATACCCTGATCCACAGAAACAACTGATGCTAAAAAGCCTCACAAACACAAATTTTAGGCAGAAGGTTGAAATAAGTACACACAGATCAGACTAGACAGATAACTACCCAAGACTATTAAGCCAAAACAACGATTTCTTTCTGCTATAAAACTTCTACAGGCTGAAGTAGAACGCTCTGTAGAAGCAAAATGAGTTACTTCCATACTTATTACTATATATATATATATATATAATATATATATATAAATATAAAAGAGATGAAGATTAACAAGTTGAAGTCCATACACGCAGCTCACCAGCAACTTAAAAAAATCACCCAGTATTTAGAAGTCATCTTGCAACTCAATGACATTATCAAGACAGATGTACGTTTCTAATCGTTTTGACTTAGAGTGCTTGCTTTACTCAGATTTACAGATTTTCCTGAAGGAGCTTTAGTTATCTACTGAAACGCCTTATCTTTCTTGCTATTAGTTTGGAAAAATAAAAAATAAAAAATAAAAGCACTTAGCAGTAGAAAACCAATACCTTATCACCGAAACGAGGCTGTATTTCATATCCTTACATAGAACACAAAAATCTAAGTAACATGTTAAACTATTTCTATAAAACATTATATAAATATTCAATACACAGAATAGGAGAAAAGGACATAAAGATACTTGAATATATTCAATAAATTGAGGAAAAAAAAGTGGTAGTATCTTTGAGACAGCTATCAGTGAATGCCTGAACAATAACTTGCTGCATCTAACTTATTCTGCTTCATCAGCATTTGTATAATGGAACAATATTCAGTCTACAAGAAGATTATTCCCACTTGCTGCAGGAGTAGGAGTACTGCAGAGTACTTCTGATTTTACATTCACTGAACCAGTTAAAAGAGAGGAACATTAAAAGTCAGTATTAGTGTATTTTCATTAGTCACTGTCCCACTGTAACATTTCCATATGTATTTTCTTTGTACATTTTATTTATTTACTCTCTTCACATCTTTGATGGCAATATAACAAAAACCTCAGAATTACACACAGTACTAGCAGACAACAGAAACTAACATATCTGCAGTAAGGATGCAGGTCAAAGTAAAACAATCAAAGTAAGTCATCACATATCCAGCTCTACAGTTCTACCAAAGGATTGCCTAACCTTGATAAAATCTTTGATGAGCTGTGCTGCTTTAACCCCATTCTGTACATTAAAACTGATATCAACTTTTACTTCCGTGAAGGAATCTGTCAGTTTAATGATAGGTACCTGCAAAAAAAGGACAGCTTAAATCAACACAGATTTCCAATACACATTTGTTTTCATTCTTAATGATATGCATCAATAAAACTGATTTTCATAGTGAGGAGGCAAAAAGAGAAAACAGGACTCCTAACTAGCTATGAACTCACTCTGCCTACCTGTTCAAGTTTTGCTTTATTTTTAAACTTATACGTGTTGGTTTTCAGTTTACTATACTGTTTTTAACAGAACATAACACTTCAGCTTCAGAGTTACTTATTTTAGGACGGCTGTAGCCAGTTTCTGGCGTAACATTGTTCTAGTAGGCGAAATAAACACCAGAGGGAGACAAACACTTGAGAAATAAATGCTAACAGGCACACTCCTAAGACAGATTCCTCAGCAAAATCATCTTTAAACAAGAAGCAGAAGGCATTGAGAGCGAGCTATTATATCTCCACCTGCATGATTTCCAAATCGTGTCTTTAACTAATGACAGCAATCAGACACCTGTTTAAACTTCAACACCCTTAACACAGTCTTACAGTAAGCAAAAGGTAGGAAGAATTAATCCCATCCAGCACAAGAAATACCATTAAATATTTACACAATACTTATACTGTACGTACTACTTTTATATGAAAGCATATTATGTCTGTTTATTTGCAATTAAAAAATACGTATATTTCACTTACTTATGTACAAACTCTGTCCAGAAATTTACAAGTTTGGTCACATTAATTCACCTCAGTGACTAACATAACCACACTTGAAAGCAAGCATATGCTGTACTGCTTGGAAACTTCAAAGACTTCCCCCCATTAGAAGAAATGCTTCTTTTGGAACACCGTCAATTAATTTTGTTAGAAATAAAACCATCATTAAATAAAAAGGTTCTATTTTGAATATATATGCAAAGTAGCTTCTGCTTATGAGTATTTATCCTTTTAATAACAATCTTCCTTTGTCTAGATATCTATTTAGCTTAGAACAAGGAAACATTCTCCCAAACTTACAGTGGCTTTATCTAAAACCTTTACTGAATTTTCATCCGCTACATTGTGCTTTCTAAGAGCTTCTTCCAGGGTCCAAAGCGGTAATGTCTCCCATTTTCCAAACACAACTAAGTCAATATCGCTGAAATGGAAAGAAAACAAAGAAATATTCAAATTAAAAGAAAGACAGACAATTGACATCCACACGTAAGTAAAAGAAAGCTGACGGAATGCAGCTTAGCCAAATCATTTATTCTTTATATTCTTTGGAAAGGGGTGGGGTAAAGCCGAAGAAGATTTCAGATTACCAGGAGCACATGACTGACACACATACAAATCATTTGGCTTGCCGAAGTCAGACATGAGTCTCCTCACATCATACTGTCAGCAGAGAGGGATCAGCTTCTCCAGAGTAATTCAGAGCAAGAAAATGAATAATTGTGAATCATCTTTGGGCTGTATTCATCATTAAGGCCAATTTAACAGCTAGTCACTGAAAAGGAAAGCCCTGCTCCCCATCCTCCTCTCCCAGGTGCATGGCCCTGTCTTTACTCCAAGTCTGGTATTTGTCTAACCTACAGCAAATAATTCATATACTAGCAAGTCTAGCAGAAACTGACATCCATTCAGCCCCTCTCACCCCACATGCAAAAAAAAAAAAAAAAAAAAAAAAAAGAAATCCAAAACACTCTGGGAATAATTTCCTCCCTCCTCACAGCTTAAAGGTTGTTTTCTGGGTGATCTGAGCACCAGAGTGGGCGCATGGTAAGCAGCTGGCATGTAGTGCTAACAACAGGGAGCAAGGAAGGAGAGAGAAAAACGTGGCAAGTTTTCAGGAAGCAACAAGCTGTTAAATAAGATTAAACCTTCTAATTAACTTCACTCATTAACTCAGCTCCTTGAAGAAGTATCTCCATCCCACTACACTTCCCGCCAACGCACACTGACATTCATTTGGCTACGCAGGGAGCTGAAACCCTAATTACTCTTTTTTCCTCTTTGCTTCTCAACTTTTTCTTGATTTCCTATGCAAAGAAGGCAAGTGGATAACCCTATAGCTAAGTATAGCTAAGGTCACATCGGGAATATAAAGAACTCCAAAAGAGAATACAGTTAAAAAAACACAAACGTAAGAACACTACCCATACCCTTCTTCCCCCTTCCCCTCCACAAAGGTTTTATAGGTCTCCTCATTCACAATTAATGATGCTTAAGCATTCAAAGAAACTACATTTACACTAGATGAAACATCTCTTGACAACAACTAATGTCAGCAACAGGCAAGTTCAGCACCAGTTCAGCTGCATGCCATTTAGCTGACAAGGACAGGCAGCATGCAGTAAGTTTCCGAAAACCATGTTTAAACCTGCTTGGAGAGCAGGAAATGGTGCTGAACACTTCTCTTCTAATTTACTTCAACTAGTGTTTAACACACCAGTGATGCTGACAGTGGCAGAAGGAGACATCCTTCTGATACACACCAAGAAAGAAAAGGCAGCTCTCTCATCACCTTGAGTATACATATTACCTGCAAGATAATACAAAGATCCAGCAGCTGAACGACCACAAACACAAAACCTTCAGTATCACCTTCAGTAAAAGGATATTAGAGAAATCCTAGCATAGACTATCAGAATTAAAAAACCCACTGTAGGCCTCTCAAAATTTCAGAACCTGAAATCTAGATTGACTACTGAGTTATCAGCGAGAGGGGAAAAATACCAGCACAAGTGAAACTTTGTTAGAATGCAACAGTGAATTAATTAACCAACGTGTGAATGTTGTTTATTCTGAAACTTAGGGAAGAACTGCCACAGGAAGGTCTGCCATAAATCTATACTGTTTTCAAGGTACCTGCATTTGCTCTCCATCAAAAACTCAGTCGAAACCAACACAGAGAAAACAAAGTATATGGAATCAAGCAGAAAACAGCAAACCTTTTTTGTTATTCCATCGACTTCAAAACACCCAAGCAAATAAAGTGCAGAACTATAGCTATCAGTTATGTGGACAGCAATCTCTTGCATTACCATAGTACAATCAAGTTTAATTAAGCCCATTTAAAATCAATGTAGAAAGGACAAGAATGAGGCCAAGCATGAAAAGTATTCATGTACAAATATGAAAGCAATACATATTTGTAGGCCTTCTAACTTTTTAAACAAAAAACAAACAACTCAGGTTTTCTGCAACTCCTCGGTCTGAAACAATTCATGTAGTAATGCTCTTGATCTGACACCAGGAGGTGAAATAACTCAGGTAACACTGACAATCAGTAGTGGATATTAATTCCTCACAGTCCCAAAAAGTATTTTGGAATATCTAAAGAACTGCATTGAAGTGTCACTCTCAGACTTATGCCTTGTAAATGTGCCTTTCAATCGATTTCTATTTAATTGTCAAAAATGCATACTATTTCTACGCAGAAGACAATAACGTCACAAAGCAATTACTTTTCTTTATGAAAACTAGTAACAGATTTTGAAAAGGTAGAGGTTTACCATACAGATTTCACGAAAGAAGATAAAGGAAAAAAAACAGTACAACGCTGAATTTCTTATTTTTCAACCTTCAATTGAAACATGATAGCCCTACATTTTTACATTTCTATATGATGACATCCAGCTTTTCTTTTAATGTTGACTACTTCTTCAGACTCTTAATTAAGTCAATAATTTTTTTAATAACGTATTAGTTCAGATCTTTTACTGATAATATGAAGTCCATATAGATGCATTACAGTTATTAGTATTAATCACTGTATTTCTGCACATTCTGCAGAGTATTAATAGCACAACCCTTTCATAATATAGTAAGTACATGCAAATGTATGTACAAGTAATAGACACTGGGATATTGGATAAATCACTACAGGGGTACAGATTCCACAGGATATCCTTCTACCTCTATGAAATTTATACTGCAAAAATACTAACCTTGTAGGCAAATATAAACCAGTTTTAAAACTTCCAAATATCTGCACCTGAAAGACAAGAACAGTGTGTAAGAAATCAGATTTGCAGGTTTCAGAAGACAACAAATTCTATAAAGTTGCTTGTAAGGGATGATTACTGCTACCCTCCATTGGTAGAATTTGGTATTGCCAGCAAGAATGTTATGAAAGAAAGCACTCTTCTGTCAAAGCATTTACATATCTAATGTAGTATGAATAGTTAATTATTACTCACATAAGTGCAGATAATAATGTTAACAGCTTCACCTTTTCTCCTACTAAACCATCTTTGTAATGTCAGAGCTCTCACCATAACCAAGTTTGGCAAAAGCCATAAACTGAATGATTTTAAAACACTGACGACTGATGGAACACGAACACACACACACACACACACACACACACACACACACACAAGACAACGTAAAAAAATATTTGAGCAAAAAACTGAAACTGAACTAAGTATATCCTTCTGTTTTTAAACACATTTTCAGAATTCAGCTTTATATACTTCTGTTGCCTTGTATATTAAAAAAACCAAAAAAGTTTTACACAATTGGTTTTTTTTTTAATTGTTTGTTTTTGTTTTTTCCTGAATTATAGGTAGAACAACTCTCTCCTAAAATAGTAACAACAAAATAACTTCAGGAATTGTCACATTGTGCAGATTCAGTTCACTGTGCTGGATTTTTACCAGCACTGGAAGTTTAAAACATTGTGTATGTATTGCAAGTTGTCCAAAACCTTGATCTCTTTAATGCACCCAAGGCTTACTGGGAGGTCAGACTCATAATCCAAGTCTCACAGGGGACTAGGGAGACTTCAAAAGAAAGTTATCTACACGTTTGGACTAATTTTCAATCAGACTGTCTTCTGATGTGTTTCCTGAAGCCACGTTACAGTTGCATATTCTGCTTTAATGAATCTCACGCACCAGCTTGATTTCCACCCATGTGTATGTCAAGTGACCCACTTTTTAATTTTTTTCCCTTTGGGATAAGAAAAGGGGGAGACAGGGAAAGGTGATGTTTTGTAAATAAGTGCCTTCATACTTTAAAGGGCTAAAAAGCAGTACACAAACGATTATTCTGCATCACCTCACTCTTTAACCTTTCTCACCCCTAAGGCCAACAAAAAGCACACAGCTGCAGTAAACTTAATGTTCAAAGTCCATAGTTGCTCATACTACAAAAGATAGCAAGAGATATTACTGCACTAGTTATCAGTATTTTACTAGATCTTGACAAAAGCATAAAGACAAGACATAACAAAGATAGGAAAGTAATAAAAATAATAATTTTAAACCTAGGATAATAATAAAAAGCACTCCCTATCAAACTGTCCAAGTTCAGCCAAATACGGATTTATTCCACCACCAGAAAAGTCCGAAAAGTACTTTTGCATAATACAACAAACACTATGGATGGGTTAAGAAAGTCCAAATAAGCTTTCACATTATTAAACAAAGTAGCATGTTCAACTCAACAGCAAAGAAAGTCCTTATTGAATAAACAACCCTGAAAATATTCATAAACTTACTGATACAACATATATGACCTTTGCTGAAAGGAATGAGAGAACATCTGCTATTGTCCAATAATTTGGTGTATGAGAAACTGAAATATTATAAAAGAAACCCACACCCACACTTCAATCCCTCTCTCATCCAGCAAAACTACAGAGATGGGAGAGGAAGAGTGGGGAAATAAGAACAGATATTTTAAAAGATCTAGATTTATTATTAAAATAGAATTTAATCCATAGTAGTTGTGTAGTGATTTTCACATTAAAAGCATCCCAAATGTGGGATACTATTATGAGAGATGTGTTGGTTTTTATTCTGTGCCAATACTTTTCACTTTATTTTTATTCCATGTAGACAGAGGTAAGTATGTGCATTCATCAGACAGCATTTCACGGTACTGTAATGGATTCCTACCGCTGTTACTATTTATCTCTGCAAACTTGTTCATGTTAAATTCCAAAGTTCCTGAAAGAGCTTCAACAATGGTACGTGTCCAAATATGTCTTCACAATGCAGAACAGCACTTGGAAACCCACAAAAGGTTGGGAAGTCTGTGCTATCAAAACCCCCGCATCAAAACAAAGAACAAATCTATCCACAGCCAGTTTAAATTTCTCTTTCTGCTACATCATTAAGTTGAAATATTGAATTTTCTGAAGTCTATAAAAATAAATACTGTCCTACTATTTCCAATCGTAGTATTTTTATAACTGAAGCACATGAAGCATGCAATATCACCTCTACGAGGGCCAGACACTCAGACATAAAGCTGAGGGTATTATGACAAATGTATGCTGAACTCCATTGAAGTTCAATGTTCAATACTCTGTTTTTCAGATTCAACTACTCAAAAACCGTTGTGCCTTCATTAAATGCCTTCATTTAACGTTTTGGGTTGTTCAGTTCCAGTGTAATTAAAGCCTTTCTTATGGTCAGAGCATTGCCGATGCCAAGAACAGTTCTCACTTACTAGGAATGTTTCCTTCTAAGCACATTCCCTTGAGTAAGAGAGCAAATGACACAATTGCTAACTTCTATAAATAAAGTAACAGTTTGGGATACCTAGTTTTACCCCTCTCCATCTGCTTTCTCAGACTTTTCTGAAATGGAACAGGAAAATGAAGAAAACAAAAAAAAACAAAAAAACAGCATGGAATGTGTGTGTACACTGTCTCTATACAGTTAGAGTCACGAAGCCTGATTTTACTTTCCTTGGTATCAGATTTTTACAACATACACAAGCTACAAGCTGAATGTGTATGTTTAACTTGAAAGTTTATCTTAGCTGGATTTGCTGCATCTACCAGTCAAAGTGAGCAGTTTAAACATTAACTTATCACTTTACACTACAGTTACAGCAGAGGACATTGGACCAGATACTACTCCACCTCCTCAGAGCACATACTCAGCACTTGAATCTTGCAAGTACTAAACCAGTAAGATTTCCAAAAGGCTAGCAATTAACTCAAAAGGCTGGGAAATTACAGGTGGCTGTCAAAGTTAGGATAGTTGAGTTCAACAGTTAGTTCCCAAGCAGGTCTGTGAAGTATTAAAAAAATGACATTACAGTGACTGCCAGGTTTTAAGCTGGCACAATTCCAATTCTTAAAAAGATTATGACTTCAAAAACAAAACAAACAAACAAAAAAAAGAAAAAACAATATCAGTATGTTAAATAAATAAGAACTATTTTCTCAAGGGCCCAGAGTCATATACTTTAAAAAAAAGTACGTTTATTTTTTACATTTAGTTTTTTACTAAACACCTAGCTTCCACAGTCTGCCCTACAAATGGTTAGAACACGTCAGAAAGCAGCAAATTCTGAAGTACTGTTCAAAATTTTGGCAGTAATAAAGAAAGATCCCCTAGTGATAAATCCACTCATCCCATTGAGCTAGTAAGCCTACAGAGCATAAACTTGTCTGGACAACAATGGCAACTTTCCTAGGCTGAAAATAATGTGTTTTCTTGGTGAAATCCCCCACTACAAGACTGTGGAAAAAGTGTAGCATAGTAAGAACTGTTCAACACCAACCCTGTTTCCTGTCACACTGGCACCCCACTATTCTGCTCTTGAACAGGGTCTTGAACCTTGCCTCCTCACCGTTACTGGAGACCTATACAACACCCATGAGATATACTGAAGTCAGGCACAGTTCTGTTAGAAAAAATACTGCTTTTCCTCAAAGAGAAAATTACCCAATATATGTAGGACTGACTGTTCCAATCCCCCTGTAGTTCTGTGACAAAGGCTTTGACTGAATGGAGTGCTCTCTTTCCACATTATATGCATCACTAACATGCCCGTAACACGTGAACTACCTTGAAGACAGCAGTGTATTTTACACGTTAAAGCAAACACATACACATAGCTCATACAGAATTCCAGCAGCCATTCTACCAATTTCTAAAAACATTTTCCCAAAAAAAACCCAAAACAAAAACAAAACAAAAAAAAAAAAAAACCCAAACCATTAGGAAGACCTGAAATGAACAGCAGGTTAAAGTCACTCGTGTCATAACGTTACCTTCTACTGTGGCAGGATCAAAGCGCATTCCTTAAACTAAAGATTCTGCTGTTTGAATTTGGTTTGTTATTCTGGTTAACAAGCCCTTATTTTCAGCTACTGTTATCTATATTTATCTGAAGGTAAGTGACTAAGGCTACAAATCTGCATTCTGGAAACAAGCACCACGTTAGTAGGGACAATTATGCTAAAAATCCAACAGTGTCCCCATAAAAATTTCTTGAGATTGAAAAGAGGCTTTTCTAGTTTCACTTTAATCCATCATTTATTAAAAACAAAACAAACCATAAACACATAGCTCATAAATACAGAAGAGAAACTTGTCTAAGCTGAACAAAGTGTTGGCAAAAGCCTACCTTCGATGGAAAGTGGCATTAGAGATTTAAAGCTCAATACATAGTGAAGAGATCTGCAGACTTGTTTCTTTCCTGTATAAAAAAAAACCCCTGTTTTCTCTACATTTGCAAGATATTTTAATTCAGTTTAACTGCCCATTAAGAGCACCATGGTCTGCATAGCATGGCATTGGCGGCACTGCACTTTCAGAGACTTATTCAAGCCTGCAGGTCATTGGACTAGAAGTCCTGCTACAGATTTCTGTAGTCAAGCTATGAGTTTCAGAAATTATTATTATTATCTTTTAAACATGGCACTGTATAAGCATGTCTGCCTGCCTAATAACTTTCCCTTCATCTTAATAAATATTAATGAGATTAAACACTGCCTTGCCATATCTTATGTCTTTTCTTTGACTATAGTAGGTCTAGCTTGCCTTTGTTCTTTTTTGTTCTTATGTATGAAATAAAACGTTGACCTATATTATTATAGAAATAAACATCACCTCTCTTTATTTGACTAGAAAGCCTTTTTTTTTAAAAATGGAAGAATAAACAGTGTTTTCACTATTCAATACTTCAAAGACTAAACAGGCACATAATGTTGTCTTTTATAGTTTAACAAACAGAGCAGTGTCCTACTCACATCTGCATTAGGCCAGAGTTCCTTTATAACGTTTTCTATCCTGTTCACCACTTCCATCCGCATTCTCTCTTCTTCATGTCTGGGAGACATATACTTATAAAAGTCAATGATTTCTTCATGAAGACTGGAAGAAAAAAAAAAGAAAAAAGAACAAGTTAAAGACCAGTCTATGAGCATTACTCAGTAAAAAATATTAAAAAATAATCCAGACTCTCAGTACTTAGCAAGATTTTTCCCATTAGTTTCCCTATACTAACTTGCATCATAGGTCAGCATTGTACTGCATTTGCTAGAGGTACAGAAGCAAATCTATGCCAAAGTACCTTCACGTTAGAGGTTGCACTGCGTAAAGTCAGCATTATACAGAACACGTTAGTCTTCAACTAAGAACGCAGCTGTAAGCTCAAAGCACACCTAGCTCAAAAGTTCCAAGAGGAGGTTTTCAGCCAGCACTTCCCAGCTTGCCCCTGGCATAAGCAAGGGAGCTCCAGGCATCAGTCTATATCCAGCCCCAAGCTTTCAAAAAAGTTTATAGTAATTGTGCCAGTACTAGAGCTAGAAAAACCGCTTCTTTCACTGTTTAGACAAGACACAAACTGAATATGCATTCTCTCCCTGTAACAAGAAAGTAAGTAGTACACACACAGCAGCTGTGGCTCAGAAACTGCCTGACAAGCAGACAACCAACTTGGCAGATGCGAGTTACCCTGTTACATCTGCTGCTCACAGTCAGCAAGCTACATTTACATTGCCTTCACTGGAGCAGGAATAACAGTCTTCACTCAGCGCCACCAACGTGGAGGCTTCTGTAGTATCATACACACATCATCAGCCTGACTAATGCTGTATTCAGAAAAGCAGCCACAAAAAAAAAAACAAAAAAAAGTTAATTGCAGCAAAGTACAGAGGAGCTTGGGTCAGAGTAGCAAAATGAACGTCATTTGTTTCCTGTAATGGTCATTACAGAAACAACTTTATTTAAATGTACTGTTTCTAGTTTCCAAGTACACACACACACAATCCAACACTTCCCTAATGCGCACACATTTAAACAAATCACATGCTGATAACTGGAAGTTGTACAGAGGTGTCAAAAACTGAACCATCTGAAAGGTGTATCTGATTGAGTCGGAGTATGGACAGTACTCAGTCCATCACCTGTCTTGGATTCCTCAGCACTGCATATTACGAACAACATAAATTCCTCCCATATGAGACTGAGGAATAAAATACCTATGTTACTTTCTACCCAGCATTTATTGGAATTACATGCAACGTCTGCAGGACAGCCATGCTCTCTGCTCATTAGCCCGGGATGGCAACCACCACGTGTGCTCCGTGGCTATTGGAAAGAGAATGCCTCTGAAAGAGCTCCTCACGGGGACGCAGCCAGGACACCCGCAGAGGGAGCCTGGCCAAGGCCTCAAGCCCAGACTTGGGGCAGCCTGGCTACACCCACAGTGCCATTTGGCCCACAGCGATGTTTCTAACGAGGCAAAACCGAGCACGCACTGCTGTCAGAGGGTACGTGACGGCACAGGCCCAGCATGAGGTAAAACCAAGGGACCTGGGGCGACATGGAGGCGCAGCACAGCACAGCCCTTCCGACTGCTGCTGGCAGCCCCAGCTGTTCCCTCAGCCCAACTTCAGGAAGCACCACCAGCAGGAGTTTAGGACGCCAAAGCCAAGGGAGGGCTGCACCACGTGTACACCGCAGGTCTCGGTGCCTCCTCCATTAACACAACCACACGATGCTCCTACCAAGACAAATACATCAGTTGGTGCATCCCAAGGAAGCATGTAACTAATGAGGTGCTATACATAAATACTATACGCTCTTACACCTGGATCACTCTTAATCTTAGGTAGCCATGCAAGCTTTTATGGTGAAGACAAGAAATTAAGCAGGACACAAACGCGGACACATCAAACCTCCGCTGAACATCACTACACAACGCAGATGCAGCAAGAATGAAATGGGAACTTGCTCAGCGATGGAAGACCAGCTTTAAGAGCACCAGAGACAGCCCTCGGCACACCAGGTGGAAACCCACCGAGCCCCAGGAGCACCGTGCTGCAGAACACAGCCCTCAGCCCCACCTGGAACCACTGCAACCACCAACCTGGCCCATTGCAACTGCTGCCAACAAGTGAGTGAATGATTAATCAAAGACAAGATAAACAGAAGCAGCAACACGCAGATTTCAGAGCAGAACACCACGACTTGGTAGCGTGACTCCAATTAATGTGGAGTTAACTCGAGTTGTATTGAAAATTAAAACCCAAGGTTATTCACTGTCTTAATCAACATCTACAGTTGCAGTTTTTCAAAACAATTTGTTGAGATTAATGGAGTCTGTTGTCTAAAGTCTCTAGTGGAATTTTATATCTTCAGCTGAAATGAAGATCAAAGAGCCCAAGAAGTTATTTTTGGCATCATAACAGAATTTTATTATTAAATGTCACTACATTCATTAGTTATTTAAGATAAGAGTCCTTAAAAGGAGGCTTGCTTTAAAGAAGAAAATACACCGTAATAAACCTGATGAAATCACACAGGGGTACTTTACCTGGCTTCAGAGCCACACTGAAGCTACCAACAAACTTAGGATGCATTAAGAGTGTACTCTGCAATGCATGAGCATTGGTTTAGTTTATTTATTACACTAAACAGCAGTAAATAAGAGTGTCTCTGTCCTGTATTCAAGGAAGTCTTAACGTGTGGGGAGAAAAAAATCCTCGCTGTTGCTCTGAGTTTGCTTTAAAACCACGTACCAGCTGTACCGTGTCCTGCTTTCAAACCGTGTTGAGTCCACTAGAATTTTACAGACCAAACAGAACTGAAGTCACAGAAAACAGATGCCACTGAATACAGCTGATTGTAGTGTTCACTACATTTACCTGACAGTGATAACGACACCTCATTAAAAAAGAAAAGGATGGTCACAAAAGTTGTAATCTCAAGAAGGACATCACACTGCAACAGCCCCAAACACTTTACTTTTGCAGTACAACTTAACAGGCTCTAAAAGTGCTATTCAGGTTTCTCTGACTGCGTGGCCAAGATGCTGTTATTCTGGAGGATGAATCTTACCGCACCTTTGCCAATCAATTAAAAGCAGTCATGCACAAACAAAAGGTGATTTCCACTTGAAATGCCCTGCACACAGGCAGATGTAGGACAGACACAAACTCTATGCTTTAACACGAATCACATCCGATTTCAGAGCTTCTTGATTTTATATCCACACCTGGATGGGGTATTTACAATGCACTTCTGTATCTCTGAATCACTGAACAAATTTAGTATCTGAATTTTCTTTCACTGAATGACTCCTGTACAACAGTGTTCAGTTGCTCTCACCATTTTACATCTGCTCTGGAGAAAAAAAAAAAAAGCAACTTAGCTGCATTTATCCCTCCACTCCAGTTAGGAAAGCCAGGCTTGCACAGGAGGAGAGAGAACAACTTTGGTTTGAAGCTTCCCAGGATATTTTACTAAGAAAAAGATGGTGCTGTTTCTGCAACTATAAAACAAACAAGCACATGGAATTATGGCAGAGATTTCTGACCCTTTAGAAGTTTTGGGAAGCAAACAAAGCCTGTCCATCTCCCATTTGTGACCTGACTGGTCCTGAATGGGCTTTAAACAAAACTGAGGCAAAGGAAAAGCACTGGGAGCCCAAACCCCTCCATTCTCCATTATTTTTAAATACAAAAGTAACACTGCACTCTCCAGCAGCACCCAAAATTATTGTTTAGGCTTTAATGCTCATAGCCCATAAGATTAATAAAATTATTTCTAGATTACTATCACCACCTTCACATATTCGGTAACAAAGCAGGACAGAGCAGACAATGCAAAGACCACAAATCGTTTTGCCTACCTTCAATCTTTAGCAAGACCAAGCATTAGAGCAGCAAAGGGAGCAGTAAATACACAGCATCTGCTGAGCTCCCATCCATCCCTACCACCTGCGTCTCTGCAGCAGACTAATTCTTCCAGTGTGTGCTAGGTTTCAAGCTACTGAAATAACAACTAAGTGCATCCGCAGGTGATTTAACAGGCAATTAAGCTTCATGACAACAGATACAATCGGTCCTCATAAGAAACTAAAATTGCACTGAACAAAGCAAACAGCTTTCAAAAGCCTCAGAGACTTTGGCCAATTGTTTTTTTTTTTTTTATCCCCAATCACCGAACCACATCAGTGTACTACAGGTCACACAGTAACTGGATTTTGTGGCTGCGTGTGCCCTAAGGGAACTTCATAATGAAAAATCCCCGAAGAATTCCCTGTTAGTAAGGTAACAGATAGAAAGTGTAAGGAGGTATGACCCAGCTGCTCTTTGCACTGAGGGCAGGCAATGTTTTCCCAAATAAGTAAGCAAGGCAGAAGCCTAGACGCTACTTTCAGGACCAATGTGCTTCAAGATACATCTAAATCTGCTGATGTTAAATTTGAAAAATGTTTGCCTGAATGGAGTTTGTTCACTTTAAAAATTCACGGTTGATCGATTATCACATTTTTTCAAATGCAGTGGAACAAAGAGAGATGCCACAAAAACTTATATTACAAG
Source organism: Oreortyx pictus (assembly GCA_036925125.1). NCBI lineage: Eukaryota > Metazoa > Chordata > Aves > Galliformes > Odontophoridae > Oreortyx > Oreortyx pictus. The sequence continues at coordinate 6,877,624 of JAUPFR010000014.1, forward strand.
GCCTAAAATGTCTGTCCTGTGCAAGCATCTGAAATCACGTCGTGCAGCCCCTCCTCTTTCCTCCCAATAAACACCACTCCCCCAGGTCCTTCCAAAAAATGCAGCTTTTTAGTGATGTTCCGCATTTAATGGGAACGTACTGGTTCAACAGCATCATAAAAAGCACTAAAATAACACTGCAAAACAGCAATGGCCAAGACATACTAAAACACAGGAGGAAAAGAAAGCAATGTGGGCAGTTTATTCTATTACTGAATTCAAATTAAAAGCTCAATTAAGCTCAAGTAACTCAAGTTACTTCTAACTACAACTCCAAGTGCATTAGTCCAGTCAAAAAGTAACACGAGATTGCCTTTTTCTGACAACATACAAATGTGCATTTCTTCATCTGTCTCTGAACTGCAACATGTGCCTTGCCTTCGAAAATACATTCTAGATGCACCAGAGATTTTTTTCCTTTAAATATATTTGTCTTTTAAGAGAAAAAAACCTCCTACTTGACTTTAAACAGAAATCAAGTGCTTGTATGAATCACAAGCACTCTGAAGCATGACTCCACAACCAATCCAATGGCTTTTAAACCCAAGCTGTACACGTACTCAGACTTCTGCCTCTGCTCTTCCAGGCAATAGGTTGCTGAAGTGGGGAAAACTGATGGGTGTTGTTAGTGGAGGAGGGGAAAAAATAAGTGAGGGAAGCTGCTACCTCAGCTTAGCTGAAAGAAAAAGAATTAACAAAGAACAAGATGAGGGAGGGAAAGGTTTTGTGCAAGAGAAGTGGTAAGAGTAGACAGAGATGGGAAACATCTGTTTTACTTCATCATGTCAAAATGGCTTCACCTGCTAGTAACAGCCAATGTCTTGAGACACACCAGTCATACCAGCAGCCCCTCTAGTGAGCACATGTGAAATACTGCGGGGCTTTTCTCTTCAGCTCTCTTGTAGAAAAGCATCGGTGTGTTGGAATACGGTGAAATATATACTGCATCTCTTCATTTTGCAAACTCATAATTTAAAAAAGCAAATTTACAATAAAAAGAGCCTTTAGATGCAGAGTACAACTGTTCTATGTTCTGTAATAGCAGCGAGGTAGAATTCTGAACAGCTAAACTTCTGAAACACTAAAGGTATCTGTTCCTATAGTGGGGAACTAGCAACTCCTCAGCCTGCCTGTTTCTCTTGCTTAAAAAGCTCTCACTTGAAGAGACCAAACGCTGGTTTGCGAGACATTTGAAACAAGACTTCAATGAGAAATAAAAGTAATTATCAGTAGCAGTTCAATGTACATTAGCTGCACTTTCCCAGTAGCTGTAACATTGCTGCCTGGGTTAGTATTAGCAATGTAACAGAAGGTACCCTCAGGACATCCCCCAAGGCCAACAATTAGGCCTGACACCTCCTCCATCAACACAACAGGTAATACAAGAAAGTTAAAAAACCAAACCAAACAAACAACAACCACACCAGATCAGTTCTGTAAATGTCAGCTGTGGTGCTTACTATTAAAACCGAACAGAGGGATTCACTAGGTCAGCTTATAGTCATTTCTGCTCATCTTCAGAAACGTACACTATATGAGGGTTCTTTACTCAGCACTAACATGCTGCTAACATTTTGTTAGTGGAGGAAATACTGTCATGTAAGTGCTCAGTGTGAAGCATGCCAGTGATATCGCACGCTGCCAGGGCACAGATAGGATCACTGTACTCCCTGAAGGCTGTTGAGTACTTCCAATGGATAATGCGCTCAGACCTAAAAACTCTCCACCTGGAGCCCAGGATCCCAAATACAACTCACACCACAGGTCCTCCTCAGCATGTACACAGCCGTGTGTGTGCTGGGCTGCCTCCATGGAAGCACACCTGGTAGCCGAGCCAAGCAAGCCTGAAGCAGACCCAGAACAGGGCTCTGGAACAGAAGAAAGCTGAGGACAGCCACCTGCTCCCTCACACACAGCAGGTTCCGCTGGTAAATGCTCTCCTCGCTTATCACTTAGTAACAGATTTCACTGGGAAGATCGGCTAAACCAAGAGGAGGATAACACATTTATTCACTTCAGCCTCCTCCCATCAGAGTTGATTTAAACTCCAGTGCAACTACACCCACAGCAGCCTTAACGATGAGCAGAGGCAATACCGCATCCCCCCCCTTAACAGAAAGTCCGACAGAAAGCCGGGCCAAGTCCGAGCTCCCCACAGCAGCAGCTGCCGACACACCTGGCTGCAGCCCGCAGCCACGATAAGCACACGGCTCCCTCACAGCATACTGCTCTGCTGCTCAGCAAGAACCGCCGAGAACAGAGCTCACCCCAAAACAATGTTTCACTAACACAGCATTTGACCAAACTTGCAAATAACTGAATGTAAACTGTTATTGGATGCAGTATTTTTACATCTGCAGGACAGGACTTTCCAGGTCCAGCATGAGGACATTTTCAAATAAAATCTGAAATCAGAGCGCACCCCCTAGAAAGTCAGGGCAAAGCTCTGCAGCTGTCTAACACTCTCAGACCAGGGTGGCTGCATGGGGGATCAGGGAGGGCTGTGGGGACTGCATCTGGAAACACTCAAGGAACACAGAAAGGAATCACAAGTCACCTTGGCTGGATCTTTCTGTTAGAAATATTTTTTTTTCTTTAATATAGAGATTTGAAGTTAGCACTTACTACTCTGCACAAGGTTTGAAATTTGTATGTTAAATTTATATTCTGCAAGTAAAATGGACAGTGATCTCAACCCACCCACCCAGCACACGCACAGAGCCAGATTACCTCATTTAGGACTTGTTACTGCACTTTGATGATGCTGTGGTACAACAGCAACACAAATTCAGATGTGACAGTGCTTGGAAGTCACTACAGGGGGGTATTTTGAGGGAGCAGGAGGTAGAAGAACCACACGTGCTGTGGCAAGGTACAAGGAGCGTTTCAGGCGGCTTTTCTCTTTGATCATTTGCTATCTTTACAGAAAGGCTGTGCAAAGTGAACTAAGTTCAGATTAACAACTCAGTATTCGTTTGGGGGCTCATTTATCCAATAAATACTCTCTTACAGGCACGTATTATAAGCTACTTGTTCACATTCTGGTTTGCTCTCCAGCATTCTGATGCTCTCACTTACAAGACAGCTGCACATGCACAAGAAAGAACACGCAAAGCAAAAAAAGCCAAAAAAGAACAATACTTCAGCAGCTCACAAAAAAAGTGTCTCTATCATTGAGAAAGGACCTCAGGAAACACTTCCTTGTCCCATGTAGACTACCAGACTCATCCCTCACAGCACCTAGAAGAGTAAATCTCTGACTAAAGCTGCAGATCAAATCATGCTTTTTCCCTTCTTTCCCCCAAAGACTGAGCTAGTACATTTGTCTGAAAGCTACCAGTATGAGCCTGGAAAACACCCTTCACTGAAGATATTTTCCAAAAGCATAAAACTTGAGAATTCATATAGATAACTTTATGCTGAAGGATGACTTGTTAAGGATGTAATGTGACCAAAACAACTGCGGAATTCTGCTTGGACACAAGGACATGAGAATCTGCACATGGTGATAAAACAGGGCTCTTAGTGGTAGAGAGTCAAGCCCTCCCAAGGGGTCCAGATGGAACAGCAGGCAACTGAACTCTGGGCCCCTCTCTAGGATGGGACATCGCCAGCACAGCATTAACTTGTGCACAGGCCCTGACAGAAGTGGAAAATGGACATGAGGCTGCTCAGAGCACTCACAACATCCCCTCAAGACTCATCCAACTGATTTACTGAAACCACCATCTCAAAATAATTCCGTTAATAAACTGAATATTAAGTTCATCCAGCACCCACCAAGAAGCAAGCAGAAGATGCAGCAGGGGAGCCCAGCTGGCCAGGTCTCAGCAGGTCACTGAGCTCTCCACACACTGCCCAATCAATTGAGGTTGTGGACAACACATTCCCATGCCCCTGGAGCTGGCACGCTCCAGATGAGTGGATGCTGAAGAAAACTACTCCAGCACTCAACGACTTAGGACCTACAGGCACACACTGCATTACACAAGAAATGAGAGATGAAGTTTATTATTTGCAATTACGCTCTTCATTTGCTTCAAGGTACTGTTATTCCAGGAACTGACACTGCTACTTATTGTCACTGGAACAGTATCTTTTACTACAGAAGATGCACTGTTGCATGTGGCCAAACTGTTAACAAGAACAGCTTCAGAAGATCAGTAACTAATTCAAATTTATATAGATTTTAGCTAAGAAACTGTTTAAGAAGCAAACCCAGCAGCTCAGTGAGACAAACCTCTCTTCTATACAGCGTTGGAAGCAGAGAGAGGTACGAACTGTTTACCTCAGACAACAGGCTCTTCAAGGCAAAAACCAACATGACAACGTTCTCCTATGAATACCTGCCAAGTGTGACTCCAACAAGGAGGAATCCTCGTGGATGAATGGGAATGAGACACCGAGACCAAAACACAACCAGAAGGCCAAGTAAACAGAACATCCTCAAACACTGGTTGAATCACCCAGCTACAGCGTGACATAACCAAGCAAATAATAACAAAACCCATCATGATCTCGTCCTCTCAGCTCGGCTCAGTCCTAACCCAAGCCTGCGTGACCTGCAGCCATGGCTGCTATCGGGGCCCAGACAGCTCCTCCGCTGCGCTGTCCAGCCCAGCTCCTGTACCGACGGCAGCTGGGCGCCGGCAGGCTGGGAGTCCCGGACACAGAGCTGGCACAGCCCCAGGCACAGGCTTTTTGGACTACAAAGGAAAATACTAGATGTTTCTGAAGTAACAGCAGAATTGAACAGCTTCAAAATTAACATAGTGAGAGGAAAACTTACGGAAAGGGGCTGGCTGCATTACCACACGTCTTCAGCCTAGGGTCACCTGCAGACACAGAGGTCGCTTGGACTGAGACTGCAACACTGGAGTAACACTCCCACTCTAATCACTGCAAGACACTTTATGAAGGCTTATCTCTACATAGTACTTGTGACAATGCAAGTTCTCTCAGCACTTATTAGGTCTGTAAATGAACTGTAAGAAAATAAGTGACATTTTTCGCACGTTCACTCAAATCAAAACAGCAGGAAACCTACACTGAGCAAAGGTGGCAAGCCAAGTTTCTGCTGACCCTGGAAGTACAACCCTTTCTCCAGTATCCTCACTTCCCCAACATGGAAGTTTCTGAACGACTTTAACATTTGCATCCATCCATTATTATCATCCCATTACCTGCAGAATCACAGCACCATTCCCTCAGTGCTGCCCATCAACACTTAGAGAGCAACGCTGGCTGCCTCACTCCTCCCTTCAACCCTGACCTCAAATCACACTAATAAAATGGAAGAGTGGGCATGCATAGGCACACTTTGTTCTTAAGCCCCCTACTACCACTGCTTTTCAGTAAAAATCCTCTACAAACCACAGAAGAAATAAAATGCAAGATTATACAGAACAGTGTGGTGATGGAGCACACCATACCGTACAGCCTTCTCCAAGAAACTGTAGCAAGACTCTCTAGCTGCACACTGCTTCTGAATAATTCAGATGTAGTTCCCATGCCAAGGAGGACATTACGAGACGGTCAGAGAGGCTGATCTGGAACGAGGTCTGCCAAATAATCTTAATTGTCACCATGGGAGGAAGGAAATTAACAGACGTTGCCGGTGTACCAGCACAAGACATCCTCAGGTTCTGCCATGGGGCAGTTCTCCCTCACTCTTCCCTGCTACCACCTCCAGCCCTGAGGCACATGGCCACATAGGTTTTGTGACACTGCTCTGGGGCTCAGAACAGTAATTGCCAGGGACAGACAACTGCAAACGACCCTGACTGAATGCAACAATATTAACACATTAACAACACACCAAGTTATTTAAAAGGTAAACAGGCTCCAAAGACTTCATAGGAGAGGGTTTTGTACAAGGTTACAAGTAAGAACTCCATTGCCTAGATCCAACCTACCTTGCTTTGACATCAGAAGTCCACAGTATCCCTGGAAAAAAAAAAAATCCTGCTGCCTTATCTGTTCTAGGTTAAAGTTTCAAAATGATTAAAGTTCAAATCACTTTTGTAATGCTAACTGCAGCTTAGGAAAAATATCTGAAGCCAACATCCAGCCTCCTAGTTTACGATCTTTTCCTTCTGATAGGAATATTTTCCTTACCCCGAATTCTAGATTCAGGGACAGAAAGCAATATTCAAATACAACCAGTACCACTCTTTGGCAGTTCATCTGCACGTATAATTCAAAGGAATGAACTCACAATTTCAGAAATCACAGCATGTTCAAATACTGAATTAGGATGCAAACAGCTCGCTAAGAACAGAGGTAGAGTTTATTTGCTTCCAACAGGCACTATGCAAGATTTCCACTTTGCCTGCTTCAGACACCCTTCTCTCCAAGGAAGGCTCACAGGCCACGTGCACGCAGGAATCTCTGCACAACATGTAACGTGGCTCCAAGCCACGTCCTGCTGCTGCTGCCGCTGCCAGCACCCAGCAAAGAGAGTGGAACACTGTTATGCATCACATGTGACATAAACAAAAGACTTTGGAGCAAAAGCCACCTCTGCAACTTTAGTATATTTGTTATTTTGGAGCACATACCCTGTACTGAAACATGTATTCTGAATCATCAAATTATAAAGTCAATAAGAAGAAGTACAAAATTTTACGGTACTATTTTGATAGCGGTGTTATGTATACAACTTTCCAAAATGGCATTTCAAAGCATTAAGAATTTCCAAAGTGAAATTCAGATCTCACACTCCAGCTTTAAAGAAGTGAACAGCCTGGAACAGTGTAACAGTAAGATGGTTAAAAAATAACAAAGCAGAGAAAAATGCGGTAATATGCTTTGATGATACCGGTCTAGGACCAACAAAACGCTCTCACATTTCCTAAAACTGACCTCATACTAACAGTATGCCAATTAAAAAGAGCTAGAATTCAACACAGTTTAACACGACTCCAGTAAAGATCCAGGGAGAGCAGATTCTCTTTCCTCAACTGCATGCTGCTGGGGAGAGCACGTAGCAGCTCTTGGGAAACAGCAAACACCCAAGGGGGAATGACAAACTCTTCCTACTACTTAATATAGGCATCCCCATCCATCAAAAAAGTCCTCCAAACTTCTGTTCCTTATATAGATGCTCCAAGGTACGTAGGTGCCCAAGTCACAAGCAGAACGTAGGACGGGAGCAAGCAAAACAGCTCACAAAAATACATTCAAAGGCTCCTTCCCTGCATCTGTAGAAACCAGAAGGTCTCCAAAGTTCTCCTTAAATTGTTTAAACAAGACATGCTGAAATTTTGGCACCAGCACAAGATTCTGCACGCTAAACAGTACTGTTATATAATATTTACAGCGTGTATCCTACAGTTTTCCTCAAACTGCCTTTAGTCTAACATTTGCACCTCCTAGTATGCCCGTTTCTCTCTCCCTCCAAGAGAATAACAACCTGTCACTACCTGAGGCTGCGGGCAATAGCTGATTCTACTCCCACACAGCCCAGCTGCCCACCTTCCAGAACTGCACAAGCTGTCACGGGGGCACTGCCAGCACCCAGCTGGGCCACGGCTCAGCACAACGCTGACACTAACAGCAATCTCATCCAACAGACACAGGGTAATGATGTGCACTCAACTCACAACCCTGCACTCCTATCTTAAGGCTTACACACATCGGTACAAAGCGACTGTTTCAGGGAGCAGACAGAATTTCTGTACCAATGAATTTCCCCGAGTAATTCAATTCTGTGATGTCCATGGTGAACTCAAGTGCAACTCACGTTTTGATGCACATTCCTTCATGAGGTCCACAGCATGTGCAATTACTCTGACGATGCATTAAGAGACATGCACACACCTCCCTGCTGTTTCACCTGCACTTCTGTGCCTGAATGAACAACAAGCATTGGTTTATTTATGTGAAGCTTCTGTAGGCACCAAGCAAACCAAGTTCAGTTCAAACACTGAAGAGTACACAACGAAAACCAGCACAGCTCATGAGGATGTCATTACATTTGCCCAGGTTGGGCACTAAGCCACACATTTGTACAGGTACAGTGACTCGCTGCGCTCACACTACACCCAGCTGCTGTGCTCATGCTCCAGCCCACGTGGAAATGCTGCTGCTGTGGCTGACAACACACACAAGTGAGAGCTGTGAGAGACAGGGCTCGCAGGCTCAGGCTGCCCTGCTGCAGCCACACAGCCGCTGCCCGGCCCAGGCTCAGCAGGGTACTCACACCTGCGCACTGAGCTTCTTCCACAGAAGACAATAAGAGACCTAAAGAGCTGAGAAATGTCACACGCAAATAGCAGATCAGAACTTCTCCGGTAAATGCATTCAGCTTTAAGCTACTTCTTCCTGAACTGGTTATGGCTCCACCTCACAGCATCCTCTCCTACACGCAGGGAAGCCCTGCACCATGCCAGCTGGGAGCTTCTCTCTCTCTCTCTCTCACGTTCAGTCACCATTATCACTGTGCTTTCAGTACTCCAAAACACTGACTTAACCCAGCCCCTCCCTCAGTACTACATATAACACCTTCCTAAACTCATATATTAGTCAGGTCCTTTCTATTTGACTGAACGTCCTGGTAAAAGTTATCCAGTCTCCTACACGCTCCCCAAACCCACATCCAGGAGCTGCTCATGAGCTCTTTCCTTCAGCACAAGCATCAGAGAAACAGGAGGGGAGAGCCAAACTGAAGTGCATGGCTTTCTCTGGTTTGCCTCTTTTTTGGTTTTGTTGTTTCACATAAAGCTTGTCTTTACACAGTTCTTTTAGCCAGGCTCAGCCGAAGCTCGCATGGAGCTGCAGGACCCACTTTGGTACCCAGATGCTTTTTGTGCCCTTTCAGCTACGCCACAGTGCTATCAGCATTTACCTTTGTCCTTGGAGGGGAACAGCACAGAATCCCCCCAGGCCCCAAGCCACATTTCTGCCTACACCCTTGACTCCTGCTAGGAGTACCACATCAGGGTGAATTCAATCACAGTTTTAAAGGTACACATTACATCCACAGCAACATCATCCAGGTCCTGCACAACTTCGGGTTCATTTTCTGTGCTGTTGGCTCGTTGGAACACCACTGCCCACTGACAGTGCCTGCAGGGCAAGACACGTGTCTGAATCTGACAGCACAAAGCAACTTGGACATTACCAGACACCTGCAATACAGTGCTGCTTCCCATGTCACAAAGCTGAGAGCGCCAGCACAAAGCAAAGAGGAGCATGAGTGACATGAACATCTACATTATCAGCACAGCTACACATCTGAATGCTTCTGTGAGGGAAAGCATTAAAGATACACCAAAATAAGACACATACAACTGCCCCATCAACTCAGTGGAAACAAAGTGGCCACGTATTGAACACAGACAGTATTTCTGCCTCAACAAATGTTCACAACTACTGTGCACAGCCTGTAAGAGATCTTGATGTGAAATTCACACAGCAGCTGGTTATAACTGAGTTACTCTGTTGCCACCTGACAGATTAGATGAACTGAGAAAATACTGTTTCCTTATAAAAACAAAAACAACTGAAAAGAAACACCTCAAACGTTTATCTAAACCTTCAGACAGCTCAGCAGCAAGATAAACTGGCATAAACTGCCCAACTAGCTAAGAACTACCGGGCTGTTTTTCCAGACAGCTGATCAATAGAACCGTGCATTCAGAGCTGGTTTGCACACAGTCGGACACACAGGTGACATCCTTGCACTGGAAGTAGGAATTGCACTGTCTGCTCCCAGCAGTGTGTGAGAGCAAGGCAGGCCCAGTCCTTCCGAAAACTGCTCCAGGACTGCTCAATAACATGGGGGCACCCAACAGACTGAAAATTCAGTCATCAACAGCAAAAAATATATGGGAAGGTATACAGGGAAAAGCAGCAAGTCTTGATTATTTGCAATATTTACATTGAAACAAGTATGGAGGGGAGAAAAGGATACTTTTAACACCAGTGTAGCACTTGCACTACAACTACAGTATCTTCCTTTACCCAGTAATCCCTAGGACTATCCAGCACACCTTCCAGAACCCACACTGGAAATACGTACTTTAAAATACGTACTTTAAAATACGTACAACTCTGTTTGCTGGGTTACAAAGCTCTCTGTCCATGAGTGCCACGCAGTGCTCTAGGACTTGGGACAGAAGCCCACCAGTGGCTGCTGGCAAGGCTGGCCCACAGCAGCAACGCAGCAGCTCAGCGTGCAGCTAGACAGTAATGCAGAGCTCCATAATGCCCCACTGGCAGCCAGGTGGGCACCCTGCAAACACTCGAGGGCTGTCTGTGCTTTCCTAACAGGGTACGGCTCCATCAATTTGGAAAAATTAAAAAATAAATAAATAGAAATGCAGGAGCGTATCTGAGAGACATTTCTGCCTTACCCTGCTTCGAACACAGGAAATAGCTGAAACAGGACCTCGGCTTCACAGAGACCTGACAGCCCAGCACATGCCAACATACCTCAGTACTTTTTGCCTCTAAAAGAAAACAAACAAACAAAAAACAAACAAACGAACAACAAGTCTACACTACACATCCAATTTCGAGCGTGAAAGTGAATCAACTGAAATTCTCCTACTGCGACACTCATCGCCTTCAACGCTCGGGTGCAGATATTGCCTTGTGCCTCCTGATGAAGCTCAGCCCCTTCTTCTACTCCATCTCTTCAACACAGAGAAAAGGTTTATAGATTTACAAGGAAGAAGCACTTCTAGAGGTGATGCTCAACCACCAAGTAAATAAATGACAAGCTGGAAGGTGATCAGAGTCCAAAAACTAACTCACAAAAATTGGCGTTTTAGTGTGCTTGGAACAGGCTACTTGGAAGTCTTCTGAAGGACACTGTGGAGGCTTCAGCACAGAGACAGTGACCACAGAACTCAGAACAGCACACTTCTGCAACAACACTTTACGAATTATAACCCCAATAGTAAAATAACAGAGTGGCTGGCAAGAAAACAGGGAGCCCCGGGCTGTAAGACTTTGTTTTCCAAAGCAACCAACAACTTTGAATATTCGTTCTTCTTAGAGGAGAGCAGTTTCTGGGAGGCGGGAGCTCAGCACTTCCTGGTGGGTGGAGGCAGAAGGACCTTTAGGCACACCAACACCAACCCTCTCACATCAGTGCTGATTTCTAAACCCAGTCCTTCCCACTCCTCCTGTCACCACACACCTTGGCCAGCTGAGCCCCGCGGCGAGGCCTGACATTTTCTAAGCAAGAAGGATTGGAAAGGGCTCTACACCCGCACACGCTGCACTGCAAATCCACGCTTAACAAACACATGTCAGCGTGCTGGTGCCGGAGAGGAGGGAGAAATGGGTCACAGCCAAAGGCTGGATTCTGAAAGCATGAACTTCAATAAATAAATAAATAAAACGCATGGAAATTATCAATGGATTTTAACCAGGGATTCTCCCACACCAAAAGTTATCTGCACGTTTAAAAAAAGGGGTGAGGAAGGGCTTCGCACAGCTTTCGGAAAGAAGATCTGTGTCTGCCTGCTGTCCATCTCCGCAGCCTCAATAACGCTCAAGGATGAGACCTAAGCTAACAGAAAAACAGTACGGACAAAATCCCCGAATTAGCACTTGCATTCCACAGTCAGAGATCCACAAAAACCGTTAGTAATACCAAAATCCATAATGCTCTATACGCACACAGGTTCCTTGCTGAGAACGGGCGCCAGCATATTAAATGCACCTTTTCTGTCAGCTCTCTGGAAAACACACTCCCCCCGCCATGGCTTCGTAGGAACGCTTTCTTTAGCAGATCTTTAGGTCCCAGCACGGCGTACAGAGCGCGCCCAGGGCAGCCTGCTGCCCTCCGCTCCGTGCCACATCCCCGCAGCGTGCGGGAGCTGCACCGCCAGCCGAGCAAAGCAGCGAAACCCAGAACCCACGCAGACGGAACCGGGGAAGCTGCACGAGGGCGGGCACGGCCGCACCGAGATCTCCGCGGCGGCGGGGAGACCTCCGGGCGCTCCACGAGCGATCCGTGTGTAGCGCGCACCACGTGCGCACGCGGTGACAGCGAGACGGGCGTGCGAGAGGATCCCGTCCCCGCACCTAGGCGTGCCCGCCCCATTAGCATGCACACGGACACCTCCCGGCCGCGAGCGGAACGCGCCGCTTCGGCCGCTCGCGGACGCCTGCTCCTCCTCCTCCCCGGCTCCAGCTCCCGCACGGCAGCCGCCCCCCGCGGCCCGGGCCTCGTCCCCTCGGGGGCACGGAGCGCTGCCCACCCCCGGGCCTGGGCCGCGCCCCGCCGCCGCCGCCGCCGCCCGCAGAGGCCTCGGGCCGGGTGCAGGCCCCGGCGCCCCGCCGCCCGCCCGGCGCTCACCCCACGACTCCCTGGCTGTAGTTCCTCTTCTTCCAGGGGGTGCCGGTGTAGAGCGGCTCGGCCAGGCCGGCCTGGGCCCTGGCGGCCGGCCCGTCGCTCGGGGCGGGGGCCCGGCCCTGCCCGGGGGGCCCCAGCAGCAGGCTGTAGTTGAGCCCGAAGGTGCTGGCCTTGTTGTCGCGCTTCCTCTTGTTGCTGGCGGCCGCGGCGGCGGCGGCCGCGGCGGCGGCGGCGGCGGCGGCGGCGGGCGGCACCCCCCGCGCGGGCCGGGCCCAGGCGGCGGCCCCCGGGGGCGGCGAGGCCTGGCGGTGGCCGCGGTTGTGCTGGTTGTTGGCGCTCTCGAGCGGCAGGAAGTCGGGCTGGGGGTCGGCGCGGGGGGCGCGGTACATGCCGGGCGGGGAGGCCGGGCCGGCCCCGGCGGGGGCGCTCTGCTGCTGCTGCTGCTGCTGCTGCTCCTGCTGCTGCTGCTGCTGCTGCTGCTGCTGGAAGTAGAGGTTGCGGACCCCCTGCGTGGTCTCCCAGATCTGCATCCACAGGCGGTTCGAGGGGCCGAGCTGCTCTGGCTGGAACCAGGCGATCCGGGGATCCATCAAACGGGGACCCACCCCGGCCGCCTCCGCTCCCCGCGCCGCGCCGGCCGCCGCCGCCGAGACCCTGTCAGCGGGTCCCAGCGTTAATGGCGGCTCCTATGGAAGGGCAGCTCCGCGCCTGCCTGCTCGCCGCCGTCGCTCCACAGCCCCCGCCCCTCCTGGCGAGCGCGGCGAGGCGGGGCCCGGCCGGGCCGCCGGCACACGGGCCGCGCGTAATAAACGGGGGCGGCGGCGGCGGCGGCGGGCCCGAATCTACCAGCGCCGGAGCGTCGATCCGCCCGCGCCCTGTCGTCCGCCGGAGCCCTCCGAGGCGAGGCGGCCGCCGCGGCTCCTCTCGGGGCGCCGGCTGCCGGCGGGCGGCAGGTGTGCGAGGCCAGCCCTGCGCGGGGCACGGCGCCCGCAGCGGCCGCTCCGCTTCCCCTCCGCGCGGGCGTTGGTAACCGCCGCTCCGCCGCGTCCCCGTTGTCACTCGCGCGCGGCGGCCGCCGCGCTGCCCCCGGCCGTGTGACGGCTGAGGCGACCTGCCGGCGTCCCGAGCAGCGCCAGCGGGGAGAGCCGGAGCGCCCGGCTGCCATGCCTGTACGGGCATCGCTTCTGCAGACGGAAAAAACACGCGGCACGCAGCGTATAGCAAGCAGCAAAATGGAGTAGTGCAGCTTCTAGTCAGGCTCAGTTTTATTTTTGTAGCGCCTTCACACCGCAGCCCTAAAACATCCCTCGTGTGTTATCGGCTACGAACATTCCAGCGCGCTGCACCACGGTGCTCACCGTTTCATAGTCGCAGCACTGCGTGGGACAGGGTTCCTCTTTAGGAAGGTGGAGCTCATCAGGAGGGTTCGAAACTGGAAAGGTGCCCTTCAGTTCCAAGTATTCCGTGAGTTGGGAAGTTGCAACGTGTCCCAGCAGCATTTGGCGATGACAGCCACGGCTTCACCCCACGTCCCACACAGAGTCTGGGGAACACTGAGCCCTTGCTCATGAGGTTCTGCCCTGGGGTGACTGATTGGCACAGCCCTACAGAACCCAACCCCAGTGAGAATGGTGGGTACAGGCTCAGTCGTTGAGGTGACAGATTTGATCAATCCCTTGGAAAATCGTTTGAAATTACCACCAGCACGAAGAGGACTGTGGTGGGGCTTGAGCACAGCTCAGGAATAAAGGCTTATAAACAGAGAAGAACTGCACCAAATAGCTATTTTTCAAGGCACACATTCTTCAGTAATTCAAAGAGTTACAAGAGTACCAGAAAAGCTGCACAGATGACCAGCCCAAAGCCCCTCTTACAAAGGTGCAAATCAAAAGGTTTCAATTCACAAACTTCCTATTTAAACAACTCAGGAAAGGGGAGCAACAGTAATAAACACATTAAGGAGATAACAGTCACAAAATATCTGGACTTGGAAAACAGCATGATACCACAAGCACACGGGATCAGGGTGTGGGCTGGCGAGGAAAGAGGCAAAAAGCCGCCACACTTGAATACAGTTGACAGGACTTTTTTAATCACGACTTTGAACTTTAACTTTTCCTCAGAAAAAGGCTATTTAGAAACACCACACAATTTCTAGCTGTCAGCCATTCCGCAGTTAGATCCTAGAAGTGCCCTTTACTCCCCAGCAGCAGCAGGGGGTGGGAAAAGGCCAATGCCATTTCCCTTAAAAGTAAAAAAAAAAAAAAATCATACCAGAAGGGAAAGGAAACAATCCCAGATGAGGTTTTTGTCAAAAAAAAAAAAAAAAGGAGCATAAAGTCTAGAGAACATATATTGAGTCCCAACACGGCTTTAGAAGTGGCAGAGGCACTGACATGAGCACCTGGGGCTGCTCCCAATGCCAGGGCTGCACCAGGACCCTCCTGTGTGCTGACAGCCATGCAGCAGCCACAACACTTGCAACAGCACAGATCGCTGTAGCAAATGCTTTATTTCAGCTCACTGCTTTTTGATTTAAGTCCTTAATATAACAACAATGTGAGGACACAGGGATTAAAAAAAAAAGACAAATGTTTTATCATGTTCTTTGTGTACAAGTCTCACGCTGTGTTTATGCGCTCACTGAATTATGTCTGACAGAACATTATGTCTGCGCCTCTCACAGAAACAAGGAACTTAGGAAAATAATACTGAAGCAAAATGAAGTTGGAGTGATTTAAATACGTGCCATTCTTCATGGAAGGTACAGAAGTTAAACAATCTGAATTGATTTGGAGAACAGACAAGAACTCTGCAGCACTCAGTAAGAGCTCCTCCACACGGAGCACTTCAGCCCTTTTGGGAAACTCCACGTTCCTTCCCCTGCTGCCACTGTCCGAGTTCTCAGGTTTTGCCAATTATCCGAGTGTTACGTATCTTAAGAGCACATCCAATGAGACTATATTTAGATTGTCTGCTCAATTCATCTGTGCCAGAAAAGAACCATTATATTATTTTCACTTACAATTACCACTGCCTGAATTTGAATTTGCAACAGTAAGTGTAAGGCTAGACAGTTCTTTCCACTCCTCTGGGAATGCTTTTACTGAAAATTACTTATTAAGGAAACAGAACCACCAACCAAAAATGCTTATAAACTCAAGTTCTACGTTACTATTCCACAAGATACGGGTTTCATTTATAATACTTAAACTACAAACTGATTTTAAATTCATTTGTTCTCAGATTACAGTTCTCATTCTGTAATTTTACTGTGCTCTGATTTTTTTTTCTCCCTCATCCTAAATACACATGTATAACCAAGCCAGCAGTACAGGTTAGAATTATTCTCGCTCCTCTACAGAGAAGATCCTGAAAACACACCACACAAAAAAAAGCCCTCAACATCAAGTACAAACTTTGAGTAGTTAACAGTTAAATATAAAGCTGCACGTAATGGACATCTTTTGAATGCTGTGTCACGACATACATGAAGTACTTCACAACAAACAACTTATTCAAATCTCACCACTTGTTTCTTTTCATTGAGAGTAAAGACAATCCACGTAACAGTGATAATTTCTTATCCATGCAGCTGCACACTCAATGTTTTGTGGGCTGCAGAGGCTGAAGCTGCAGCCACCACCACCTGTCCCACGGCTTCTGAGCAGGAAGGGGCCAACAGCCCCTCTCTTCCTTTACTGCACTTCACACCTCAGACTAGCAGTTTTTAAACTGCAGCACAGACAGATGCTCTAGGGACGAGGATAAGCAAACAAATTCACTCTGAGATACCTGCTTTGATAACAGCCTTATCTGTGTGACTAAATGAACTGATGAAGATCACTTACATCTCTTTAGCATCTGCTTATTTAGGCTGCACACTGGCTAGATTAGGGCAGTATCTCCCACCCTCAAAGCAACTCCAAGATCTGTCTTTGACTTTATACGCTGTCAAGGATCTCCTCTTCGTCTCACGCTTACTCTAAAACTACTCGAATAAATGAGTGCCAGAAGAGCCCATCAAACATTTAAATGAGTGCCACATCATCTTTTCTTCCACTGCCTTAATTCTCCTCAATTGTGTTAGAACGACTTTTATAGTCCAAACCTTACAGCTGAGTTTTTTCTGTACCTATAAATCTCTTTTTAGGCCCTGATCTGACACTTCTTTCCATCACAGACAATTTGCCTTTTCACTGTCTTCCGTACTTGTCCTATTATCTTCTGTCTCATCCCTTGCAAGTAGAGCATGCTCTCTATGTTAACATAAAAAAAAAATACTCTCTCGTATTCACTCACAAGCCCTCCATTAGACACTAAGAGCAAGTTACACTGTGCTAAGAGTTAGGCAGGTAATACAGTGAGATTTTCTTCGTTCAACAGAAAATGAAAGTGCTGACATCAAAACTTTCAGGAAGGTGATGGCTCCGTTTTGCTACGGACCACTCATGAGGGCAACAGGCTGCTCAAGACCATACAACACAGCTTGCCAAGAAATCACTTATAGAAGTTTCCCTAAAATAAGCAATGTGCCAAGGAAACAACAAGGAAACTCTCCTAAGAGCTATAGCTTCCCCTCTACCACCCTGAACCTACCCGAGGAGCAGCAGACAGAAGAGCCAGCTTGCCCCTTTTTTCACACCCTCAGCCCAACAGCCCCACTGAAGCACTTCAACCTGCTCAGGTGAAACAAAGCTGAACTAGGGGACTATTTCAGCGTCTATCCAACAGTTTTAGTGCAAATTCACACGAAACCGCCTTTGTGTGTCCTCAGAACTCCCATACCAAAGTATACCAGAAGACAGAAGCAAATACTGCAAGCACTAAATCATACACTTCAGCAAATGATACAATTTATACTGAGAACCTGCCTTATTATGAAAAAATAAGGAAGATTTTCTAAAGGCATTTAAGCAGTTAGTGCATGGCAAAAGCAAACAAAAGAATTCCTACTGCTGAAATAGCTTCAGAAGTAAATGCCAGTCTTTGCTTTCAGTAGCAGGAATAAGTGGGGTATGATAGGTTATAATAAAAAAAAAAATAGGCTTCCTAGCAGAGACCTTTATCTGCAACTTTTAGATCTGTATTTCAAGAGAAAACATGTTTTCTCATCAGTAACAACCCCCTGTTCCACACAAACTTAATTGTTCTATCAGTTCCCAGGAAGCAGGGTCCACTGCCCTACTTGATGCACAATCTGAAATCCTACACTAGGAACAGAGCAATCCCAAAAGCTGAGCAGGCTCCTGACTGAATGAGAGCAGCTTTGCAGAGAGAAGGACCTCAGGGTCACAGTGGACAAGTTGATGAGAAGTCAGCAGTGCAGCCTCACAGTGAACAAAAGCTAACAAATACTGCACAGCAATTGACAGGAGCATGGCCAGCAGGTGCAGAAAATGACACTTCCCCCTCTTCAGCACTCGTGAAATCACACTGGGAGTACTGCACCCAGCTTTGGGCCCCCCCAACACAAGACACACTGAGGCAGGAGAGGCTGAAGGCCACCAAGACAGGTGGAGACTGAAGGAGCCAGGTCTGTTCAGCCTGGAGGAGAGGGCAAAACAATTGCTATTTTCAGCTGCCAAATGGGGATTGTAAGGGAAGATGGAGCCAGACACTTCTTGGTGGCATCCAAAGGACAAGAGGTCTGCTCTGCAGCAAAGCACGGGAAGTTCCTATTAGGTAGGAGGCAGAGCTAGGGGAGTGCTCTCAGCTACGGCAGTCAAGCAAGGGAAAGGTCTCCCCCGCACTTGTGAGATTTCCACCTCTGCAAGTGCTCACAGCCCAGTGTGACCTGTCAGACCCCAGGCGAAGTCCTGCTTTGAGCAGGGGGATGGACTTGGGGATCCCCAGAGAGCCTTCCAATCACGATCACTCAGCAATTCAATGGAGCAACCTCAAAATGAAAGCAAGGAAGTGTTTTCTTTTTAATGCTTCAAACCAGTATTAAAGCTTTTTATCAGGCTAAAATTATACTATCCTCAGCATACAGCACATATTATTAACACTGGGATTAAAATTCACACTGCGCAGCCTTAACCCCTAATCCACCCAGCTGCTACATTCCAGCCCTGCCAACCCCCAGGATAACTCGTCCAACAGCTCCACTTCCTCAGGACTTCTCCTGGACTTCTGAAGGCCAGGCCAACTGCCCTAGATACTCCCTGCACACACCCTCACTTGTTTCATTAGCAGGCATCGCATCACACATTTAATCAAACTTCTGAAAAGGAACAGCAACAACAGGACTTTCAGGCAGTGCAGCAGCTTAAAACTCATTTCTCACTCCCTCTCGCTTGTACTTGGCCAACTATTGCGTGTCAGAATTCTGTAAAATCGATTTTCAAGTGATCCATTCAGCTCCAGAGCCTGCTTTCCAGTCTCACAGACAGAAATCTAACAAGCTGAACAAATTTTGTCTTTGTAGTTCCCTGCTTAACACCATGGGGAAAATTTTATCAAAATCTAGATACCTATGCTAAGAGTATAGAGGGGGAAGAAAATGTCCCTTCTCAATAACTGGCAGAACAGAATACTTCTCTAAAAAAGTAAGATAGAAAAAGAAGTGTCTGAGGGTATCCTGTACACAGAAATAAAACCAGCTCTTTTGATACGTGGGAGTGCACATAAAACCTTCATGAATCAGTAAAATTTTCTGAAAATAGTTTTAGCATTTTACAGCTTAAAAATCTCTATCAAAAATATTTTAAAAGATTATCCGTAAATATAAAATTACTCTAGATAATACTTCTGTATAAAAAATATTTTATTCGGTTTATTACCTCCCTGAATTCAAATTCATCCAGATGCAGAATTACAAGGAAGAATGTAAACTGGGAGACTTGATTTTTGGAATGAGCAATCAAATAACAACGATGGAGCTGTGCTGAACTGGCATCCTCTCGAGTCTGATTTCCAGAGTAAAAAGCCATAATACAGAATTTGCCATAAACGAATCTGAAACAGTTTCCTCTGTGATAAACCTCAAGAAGTAACAGGTACAAGTGCTGACAGCAATCCACGCACTTCTCACACGCTTTCCTTGGGAAGCTTGCCAGAAGTGCCTGTGCAATGCTACCAAGAGGTGAGGGCAAACAGCAAACATCAACATCCCGTCACTGCTTAATTCCCTCAAAATATCTTGAGCCTCCCTGCCCTGATCTGGCACGTAACCGAGAATATTCGTTGAATTACTTTGTCATGCAATTGTAGTTTTCTGCCAGGATACATGAGAGCTTCTAACAATGGCAGTGGTGCTATTTGCTGATCTCAGGACTGCAACAGCACATCATCATCACTGCAAACATTTAAACACAAAGTACGCTATGCATTTTTATGCTGATGTGATTTCCACATTGCATCAACCCAGAAGTATAAAATACTGAACATTAAAAAAACTAATATTACCATGAAAGCAAAACTGCTTTTCTCAATACATTTCAGAAGTTCAACGTGGTTACATTTTTGGAAAAGATTTTTTGATAGAGAAACCTTAAAGTGCCTCGATGTTTCAAGTGGGGTTTTTGCCCAGTGTCTCCTGATAAGCAATGAATCTTCTCAAATTCATCTTCACGTTGTCAAGAACACAAAGCTGATCTGTACTATACTGTCCTTTGCCTTCTTTTCGTATCTGGAAAACAAAAAAAAACATACTTTCACTAATGGAAGTAGCTTTTCCCTGTTAGCTGATAATGTTTAGAGGCTCTTTAGCAAGCCACGCTACCCATGCCTTTTGACAACACCAACATACTGCAATACATTTCTGCTTAAAACTAGTCTATTCCTGGCATCCTATTTCACTCCTAAATGTGAAACATACATTTGCTAACTGTAGCTTTTCAAATTTAAGATCTTACACACCTAACTGACCAAACAACCGTAGCACTGTCAAACATCTGTAAGTGCTTAGTGGGAAGACTACGAAAGTCACTCCTCAGACTTCATCCAACTGAGAAATAATGCACTGAAGGCCATTCTCTGTTTAAGTCAAAGCTGCACTTACAATTACAGCTTACAGTTTTGGCAGTACAGTTCTTGGAAATACAGGATAATTAACAAACAACTGAATAAAAATTCACATGCAACTACTCCAAGTAAAACCAGAAGATGTGAATATAAATTCAGAGGAGACTTTTCTTTCCCAACAAATTAGCTGTTCTCCAGAGACATCTGAAGGACTGTTTTTACAAGAGCTTCAGGAAAAATAATCATTTGGACATCAATACTGCTGACAGTACAGCAGAGATGTTGCAAAGCAAAGCTGTGCTGTTACTTTAATGGTTCTGTAAACTGCAAGGTGAGTGCATTTGGTTTTCTCTAAAGCAAAGTATCAGGAATGTAATTATTTGCTTTCATTTTTTTCCCATAATCTTATGAAGTCACACATTCCTGCTTAATTAATTATCTCTCCTAGCAGCCTAAATCACAAAGCTGAATCCACACCGTGTGCTGAGACGCCGAGCTGGCTGCATCTGATGCCTACCCTCATTTTGAACACCGGCTGAAATTCTTTCAGTGCTGGAAGCAACTTCATCTGTACTGCTGCTTCTTCTGCTTCTTTACCATCTGCAAATACATCAAAAAGGGCATCCAAGGCTTCCCCTGCTACCACAAGAGAAGATTCCTTCATGGCAACCTCAAGAAGAAATTTTCCAATCATCTAAGAATAAGAAAGAAAAATCAATTTTTCAAATAGGGCACAAGAAAATTTTTAAAAGTATCGAAAGTTTCAGGCTTGCCACACAAAGTTGGCTTTTTCACCTTCAGTGTTTCAGCTGTATCTTGTGCTTTGGCCAAGACGCTGCCAGAAATTCCAAGGATGCTCACCACGTTCACTCTCACGTTGGCGTTGCTGCTGTGAATACTCGCTTCACATAGAGCCAGGAGCTGCTCAGGAGTCATACACTGCTCAGCGAGGGAGAAGAAAGAGGAAAAAAAAAAAAAAAGGAATATGTATTAACGTTTCCAGAGAAACTTCTGAGTATGAAATTTAAGAAATGTGCTTCTACAGAACACTCATGCAAATTTGTAACAGAAAAACAGAAATTCCTGTATTATGAAAACACACTGATTCTTGAAAGTGTGATCAATAAGAGAACAGTCAAAATTTCCCTTTCAAATTAATGAGGTGCTTCTTATAGAACTTAACTAAAGCTTTGTGAAGCTGAAGGAAAAAAGTTCTGCACCCAAAGGGATTTTCACCAATCTACCTAGCTCATTAGCTATCCAGCTTGTTACAACTTATAGAAGCTCATATTTCAGTTTAAAACCAGAAAGGACCAGCAGCCCACCTAGTATTACATCTTGTATAACAAATCTCTAGGACTCATTTCTATATTTAGCTCAGGCCCAATGCTGGACACTGAATTCAAGTCCAACAAACGTTCCAGAAAGACCAGCTTCCACTGGGAGACACCAGGAAATAAAGAATCCACGTGCCAAGGTGGTAAGTTAGCAGACAACGCACTTGTCATTATATCCATCTCACCCAAGGTTTTTATTGCTACTTTAATTTTTAAACGCATTTCACCTGTTTATATAGCAAAGCATTCCTGAAAGGTCTATGAATCTACCGGAGCATTTGAGCTTGATGCCTCTTACCTGAGAGATGTTCTTTGATGCCATGGTTTGTAAGAGAGCCCTCAAAGCACTGGTTATGGCTTCCAGGAATTCCATGTCTTCAGGGAGTTCTGTCAAAGAGTTGGACCCAAAGCCAAAAGTTAAACGGGAAGATAAGGGTACAAGAAACAAAGAAATACAAATTCCTTCACCCTTAACTTTTTCCTTCAGGTACTACCACAAACAGGAAAAGACAGATTTGCTGTGACTGACCTTTGTAGGTTGTAACCATAGTGATTTTTTAAATTCAGTACAAATTCTATCTTGAAGTTTGATCACTGTTCCTTGCAGCACTTATTTTCATAAAATCATTTGTGTTGGAAGGGACTCTTATAAGCCATCTAGCTCGACTCCCTTGCAATGAACAGGGACACTTACAGCTCCAGCAGGTGCTCAGAGCCCCATCCAGCCCAACCCTGAGTCTCTCTCCAGGGACAGAGCATCCAGCATTTCCCCGGGGAACCTGTGCCAGCGTTTCACTACTCCTTTTGTAAAAACAATTTTCTTACATCCAATCTAAATTTCTCCTTTTAGTTTGAAACCATTTCTGCTTATCCTGTCACAACAGACCCTGCACCAGTCTGTCCCCTTCCTTCTTATAGCCACCCTTTAGATACTGAGAGGCCGCTATCAGGTCTTCCTTCTCTCCTCTCAGTCTGATTTCACAGGAAGGTGCTCCATCCCTTAGACGATTTTTGTGGCTTTCCTCTGGTTGCAATCCAACAGGTCCATGTCCCTCCTGTACTGAGGACTCCACATCTGGATGCAGTACTCCAGGTGAGGTTTCACTTTAGCAGAGCAGAGGGGGATGATCACCTCTCTTGCCCTACTTTTTGACGTTGCCCAAGGATATGGTTGGCTTTCTGGCCTGTGAGGGAATATTGCTTGTCCAGCTTGACATCCATCCAAGTCCTTTTCTGGAGGGCTATGCTCCACCCTTACGCTCTCTCTCCAGCTTGTACTGACAGCAGGGGTTGCCATCATGCAGGTGCAAGACATTGCACTTGGATCTGTTGAACCTCACAAGATTCACCTGGGCCCACTGCTTGAGCCCCTCCACATCTCTCTGATGACATCCTATCCCTCGAGCAGGTCAACTGCATCACACAGCCTGGTGTCATCAAAGACTTACTGAGGGAGCAAAAGTGTGCTTCAGGCACATCCTGGTTAAGACACTTCTTAAAACTATTCTGACACCACAGTCAGAATGGAAGCTTGAAAACCATGTGTCACATGTGGCCATATTACAGGAACTGAGAAAATTGCAGAAGCTGACTTGAGTTCTTTAACTCCTTTCTTCTAAATAGGCTTTTTTAGACACTCAGAACATTGGGCTCTTTCCAACTCACATAAAGAGCATGTTTTCCAGTGGTTTAGCAACCTTCCAGAAACATACAATTCAAACAGTGCATTATTATTCCTGTTTAACTGCAAATTCATCCGTAGGAGCCATCACCTTCAGTGCACATTCTGCATTCTTCAAAGCTTCTTATTTTTTTCTTTAAGGTGTTCCAATTTTCTGGACTATTCCAGATGCAGAAACTCTTGTGAACGTAATACATACCCCCACCTTTCCCACACAAGCAACTAGATCTTTTTTCAACCTGTAAGCCACAAAATTCCTTCTGAACACTTGCTATCTTACCAGCTCTTAACAGTTTCCATCCCATAGCATTTAGTTACTAAAAAATCATTTAAACTAATTGAAAACCCTCAGTCTTGAGCTTGTCATTTCTCCAGTTTCACTTAAGAATGCCCCACCAATTGCACAGTGTAATATGAAATCTTACTTATGTCTTCTCATTTACTTTCATTTCCCGCATTTTGTTTTTTTCAAGCACTACAGTCATAGCACATGCTTTTAATATGACATGTAAAAATATTTTAATATGACATTTCTTTAAGAAGTGTGTTTTGCAGGCAGATGCATCCTCCACCAGCAATGCAGCAAAATACTACATGGCAAATAAGGACTGCACACACCATATTTGTGGTTACAAATGAAGTCGCTTGAAGGAAGGGAGGAAAACCAATCCTCTCAAGCTTTCAAAAGACAAGAAATGACAAAGGTATGCATATGGCAGACTTCAACAGATCCATCTTAGGAAATACATTTTCTGTCAGTTTTGAGATTTGGCAGGCTTTTCCAGTCTCTAAGAATACCTCTGATTTACCGATGAGCCATATCACCGACCTTAAAACAAAAACACATTAGCAGAACAGTTTGAATGAAGCAGCTTATCAGGGAACCAGATCACTGAGTTGGAACCAGCTGTTATTTAAAGTCTTAGTTCAGCTTCTCTGCTATTAGCAACAGAGATCGTATAATAAACGGTCCAGCAGTATTGCTGGAATGACTCTGATCTGATCTAAGGGATTGCAAGAGGAAATGCTAAATGCTGTGCACCTGCACTAGGCCATCCAATCTGGATGCCAGCAGATCTACCTGGAAACCATCACAGTATCTCTATGAAGTAATGTGTCTTGGAGGAATTACTGTGGATACATTATAGTGTTCACTAAGATATATTTGATATTCTAAACCAGTATCATTTTTGTAAAAAAATATCCAGTTTATTGACTTCTCCATTCAAACTCAACCACCATCATAGCATGAAGTAGTTACCATATGCAGTTGTTGAAATAAGAAAATGTGCAAAGTTTTAAAAATGTCTTCAATGAAGCTGTGCAATCACAGTCCCAGAAGCAAGAAGGCTGCCATCCTTCCTACTGCAATATGCACGTGCATTCTGGAGATCTTTGCAACAGCCACTTCTGCCGTAATTTCATAAAATGCCTAGAAAAAATGATGTGAAACACTGTCCTGGGTACTCTTTTCCCCTCACGTGACTGTTTCCACATTTAAAGGGAAAAAATCCCATCTTCTCCATGACCTGGCTGATAAAAAAACTGCTATTATCACAAATACATTCAAGCAAACAGTTCTGGTCGCACATCAAGGCAGGATTCATCCTCTTACTTAGTGACTTTCCTCTTGCACACACAGATGTAATACAGTCTTGCATTAGAAGTGTAATTGCTCAAGATTCGATTTGAGTGAACACATTATACCATTATACACTGTTCTGTCAGCACTGACACTCAGTATCCTTACTAACAGATTAATAGAATACAATTATTAATAAAATGGCAATAAAACTTAACATGTAGCTACCTTAGACCTACGTGATGGGCCAGTGAGGCCTCTGAACACCTCACCTGTTTTAGAAAAGATCAGCTGTGAGAGATGTTGTGCAAGTGACTGAAGCGCTGAGGCTCCTCCAAGGCAATCCACATCTGACACCAACAAAATGCTATGAAGACACGTTAAAGCTCTACACTGCACTGTGTTCAGTCTGAAATGAAAACAAAACAATGCACTTAGCAGATCTTTGTAAATAAATGCAGAAATACAGAGAAGGATCTTGAATTAAGTAAGGATGCAATCTGGTGTGAGGTTTGCCCAAAGATTTGCATCTCTTCATTGAAAATGAAGGACCAGATCTGCCATTTTCCAGATCTTAAAAATAACCCAAAGATAAACGATCCTTCTAAGAGATCTAAAACAACTGAGTATATATGAAAAATAGCAAGAGAGACGATGAAATTCCTACTTTTTAATTAACGGTTTCCAAGACGGATTTTGCATACAGATGTCTAGAGCAACACTGTTCGGAAAAGCAGTTTTTTCAAGAATCTGGGGAGGGGAAAAAGAAAGGTTTAGCAATAAAGCTTTTGTTTTTCTTTTCTAAAGCATGGGGATGGGAAGTCTGAATTTTTAGCTTAATGTCAAACAGATACGTGAGGCGAGTGTACTTCATACTTGACTATCCTCAAAGCTTTGAAGCTAAGAAAAGTCTCACATGCTAAAAATGTCAGAACCTTCCTCAATAACTCAAAAATGGAGCAATCAAACACAGGTTTAGTGCAGCATTTCTTAAGTATCTAACTGTACTGTACCTCAGGTGATTTTCTAGATCTCTACTATTCTTTTTCATTTTTATTTTTTTTTAATCTTTTTTCTCACAGACTCTGCCACAGAATTTTCAGATACCTGCAAATCTAAAAGACCTTAACATGAAGCTCAGACTGCCCACTATGGAGTACAAAAATTCCTAAATGTTTCCATCTCAGGTGAATGCTGAATCACCCTGATAATTGGGTTCAGATCAGGAATTTTATCTTTACAACCCCATATAAGAACGATCAAAACAATTCTGGAACAAGAGCAACTTAATTCTTGTCAGTGTCTAATACTGTACTTAAGATAGTATGTATTTAAATAGGGTAAAAGAGGAACGTGCGTTTTTTCAGTGCTGACTACTGTCCTGCACACAGGTTACTTCCAGTTCCTTCAGCTAACGTGGACATTTGGCAGCCAAGCTTCCAATCAAGGTTCCCTTTCTTTTTTGCAGATCATCACTTTCACAACCAAATCACAAAATAACCTTTGTATTTAAAAAAAAATTAATTAATTAATAATAACAAAACAAAATGTCCAAAACCCAATCAAGAAACAAAAAAGCACAAGGTTTCTGAAACATAAGAATATTCTATTCCAACATACATTGTTTAAGCAAAGACAACCCATGAGATGTTGCTACACCTCTACGAGAATACAAAAATCAAAACAACCACAACAAAAAAGCTAAACTGTCTTTCAATAACATTAACCTTCTCCAGATGGACTGGAGTGATTCGTTTGCCTACCCTGGAATATAAATCAGGCGCAATGAGAGACTGTAGCACATGTTGGAAACAAAAGAAAATACCTTCTTTGGAATGAGGTTGTTCAGAAACGCCGAGTGAACCTCAGCAGAAAGGCACAGGGGTGACATCAGCAGCCCACTGCCCTCACTGTATGAGTTTTCCATAAACAGGTCACTTTCATCACTGCTGGAAAGCTCTTCCCACTCATCGTCAGAGGGATCTGAACACAGAAGAATAATTTGTAGATGTGACCCCATTACTGAATTATCACTGCCTTCAGCTCTTGGTTTAAGTCTTATGTTCCAGTGCCCTAATGAAATCCACGTAACCCAAGAACCATTCAGCCACAGTTATAAATGTAGTACTGCTTTTGTTTAAACTGTCTTATTAAAAAAAATTACTTCTTTTATATTTACTTGTGGAACACATGTTCTTATGAAAGACTCTCCAAACACAGACACCTCATTCTCTGGCATTGACTATGCTTTACATGAAGATATCAGATAAGGCATAAAAGAAGCATTTCTTGAGAAACACTAAACATTTACTAAGGTGTTAACCAATTTTTAAGATTTTTACCCATTTGCTTTTTGAGGTAGATTCAAGCATGTAAGCACATTTGTACGACCTGTTTAATACCTGTAATCAGTTTAAGGCAACTGTTTTGTCTAACAACACTGAAATCAGAGAGAGACATGAGCTGTGACCACTTGATCACATGGCCCAATTAATTCTACCCCTATAATGCACTGGTGTTAGTATCTTCTGTGTGAGAAAACATGTCATCTTTCACGTTCTACCAACCGAGGCCCTGCTCCTCTGCCAGAACAAACATGCAGATAAAGGTGACACCTCCCTTTCAGTAAGTTTCTTGCAGATAGAAGCTTAATTTATTTTTCAGAAGCAGCATCTTAAAGCAAAGAAAGAAAGAATCTCTGAAAAGCAAATGATCACTGTACTATCTGACCTTGCAATTCAGCAACAAAGACGACAGCAGCAGTATTACAGCTCGGAGAGCAGAAACTGGATCAGCCCACAGCTAAGATCAGGTTACTTGTAATGTTCTTGGAAGCACAGGAGCATTTCCAGTGGCAATCCTATCCCAACTAGGGCTGGCAACCTATGAACTACAATCAGGACAACAATGCTGACTCCTGATCCTTCCTCCATGCCTGCTAAGGATGAGAGTACCGTTTCCTCCTCCCAAATGCCAGCCAGCAATCAGTAAAAAAAAAAAAAAAAAAAAAAAAAAAAAAAGAACAGCCTGGTTATTTCTCTTAGTTGTGTGGCAAACAGTGTTTTCATGAACTCAGCGTAATGGGAAAAGCTAATTTGGTCATCAAATAACTTGAAAATTAAATCAACGGCTGCCTCTGGATTCCTCTTAATTTCTACTGACTACAATTCTGTCTGCCCATGAATGAGTAAAGTACTGCAGTGAAATACAACACAATCAACCTTACGTTCCACTGAGCAAATGGTAGAATATGCAGCTTATCCACAAGAGATTTTTCAATTAAAAGGAAGAGCTAATGAATTACAGCTCATTAGATGAGAAACACAGTTATGAAAGAAGCTTCATATATTAGTTGCAGAATTTCCCTGTGCTGTAAGAGAAAAAAGATCACCAATGGGAATACCTGGGTATTACTGCGGATGTTATGAGAACCTGAAAAGATTTACCTACAAAGTTATCTCCTATACAATTACTTATGCATCAGCTTCACAAATAGCGTTAGTAACTAAAATGCTCAGGTTTTTTCTTGTTTTTGTTTTCAAACAGAATTTGTGAATCATTTATTTGTTTCCTTGAGGATCTGGAGAAAAGTCATCAACACTGACTATCAGAGTTCAAAAAAGTTGTCCTATATCTTTTTCCTACTCCCCCTCCAGCAGTTTTCTTAAAAAACAAACAAACAAACAAACAAGCTCACCAAGGCAGAACTCTCAACAGCCCACACCTGTATTCCTGCTAGAGTTTCATGCAAAAGCCATCTCTACTTCTTTTGCAACACATGTAGTTATCTAAATGTAAGATGTATAGTAATTACATGAAAACTAGACAACTTCTCTGCTTAAAAACATAGATACCCCACTTGTGCACCAGGATTCACCTTAATATTGCATCAGATTAACACTCAGACTGCACTCCAACTGAAAAAATAATTTGTTGCAAGACTGTTCTTGGAAATGTATCGTCAGCACAAGCACTCAGAATAAGAGAATAAGGCCTTTCCCTTTAAATCACACAGTATTTGCAGTAGCATGCAAAAATGTACAAGCAGTAAAGTTATTTAAATGAGAAAAATACTTAAATAAGAAATAGAATTAATTGTTGTGATTCTCAATCAGATGAGAGCACAGAAATGAACGCAAATTCACCATAAAGGCCAAGATCACCAAATGGCAAACTTAACATGACTTATCCCAGAAACAAAAGCCACAGCACCACCTGCAATGGACGGAGAGATTCCTACAAACCTTCACTGCAGCACATATTAACAATGATTTCCAGAGCAGTCTGCTGAGCCATCAGTAAGGCTGTCACTTCTTTCAGTTCCCATTTATCAGACTAAAGGAAAAGAAGTGCAGAATTTAATTTTGGAGAACAACATTTCAGTGCAATTTAAAGCATCTAGACTATCAGTGAAAAATACAACCAAGCCATTCCTCTTCTCACCTCCCACCAAAGCTTTGAGAAAACACTAAGATCTGTCTGTCTATCTATCTGTCTGTCTGTCCATCTATCTATCATCACTCTGACAGATATTTCAGATGACCATCTCTACTAGGGATCAAATTTTACTTTCAAAAACGTCATCTGAGCTGAAGTCATAACAGAGAAGATTACTAAGATGTTACTTACAGTCCTCACAGAAATATTTATTTCTGTTTTATTTTTCACAAGTAGAACAGTGAACGCAGTATTATCTCTATACAATCTCCACTCACAACTTAAAACTTACAGCCATCAAACACCACGCTCACCTTATACAATGCTCAGGACTTCCTGCACTAGCTAGAGGTAAAGGAGTCAGACAAGCCTACACTTCCCACCAGCCAACAAAATGGAAATGTTCTTTCCTTGTGCGTTACTCAACTTGAGCACATCTGAACAACATGTGTTGAAATTCTCCATGCTCGGCTCTGAAGTCTTAGCTAAAACAGAGAAGCCCTTTGGGATTGACGATTAGGGACTGTAGCAGTTGGTTACTCTGCCAAACACCGAACAACAGCCAGTCAAATGCACAAAGCCCCCAGAGTCCTAACCCTAACCCTAACCCAGCCACACTTACTGGAAGGAGGTCTGAAATGTCACGTTCTCTGCTGATTTTTCCTTTCGATATTTCTTCCATGCCATCATCTTCACTTACAGCACAGTTGTCTGTACCATCAATCATGTTCTCCTCAGTTTCTGCCTCTGCAGCAGGTTTTAATCTGTTTTTTTCAGCTTCGTTCATACGAATAATTGTTTCACCAGCATCTACTGCTAATGACTCTGAGAAAATCTTCAGGATTGCATTAACCATGTTTCCCAGGCTGCCTGGTGGAATGGTTTCCTTGATATTCCAGATGGTGCCTAGACGTGAAATAGTCGAAACATAAAAATGCATTAAAATATCAAATCCCAGTTCCATAAGAGCCGCATGTTTTGTGAAGACGTGGCCCCCATGAGTTCAGTACTAATGGCTTCTATTTCTGTATGAACCTACAAGTCTTTTCTCCACAGATCTGCATTTTTTTTTCTTTTTGGCATTTCATACACTGATATGCAATAACTGCCTGATATCCACATCTCAAGCTCAGGGAAACTCCAGTATGTAAGAATACACACAGTATTTACGAGGAGTCATGTTGACACTTTTATCTTTAGGAAAAAAAAAAATAAATCCACAAGATAATAATTTTCCAAGGATTCTCAAAATTAAACTCATTTACTGCACTCCAGTACTAAAAATCACCAAGGTTGAGCATGTGAGGTAGAGAGGAGAGCAGGAGGCAGAAAATCAGGTAAAAAGGCCACACCTGGTAAGATCAAAACAATCCCTGTGCTATTTATTTCTGATTCACTTGACTTCAGAAAACCAAATGAACATTTAAAGTGGATGACCATGGTAGCAAATGCAGAATCAAGAATTTGGGACAATTCTTAAACTATCTATAGGCATTTGGACCTAAGTTTCACTTCAGAACACTGCAAAACACAATCTTAAGAGGAAGAAATAACTTTATGAATCAACTATGCAAGCACTGCTAACAGCTAATGTCAGGACAGCACCACAACTGGATGTGAAGATGAGAAGAAGAAGCCTCCTGGCTTTCCAGCCCTCCTTTACTTGTTGTGCCACCCAACACAACAGAAAGAATGCTCCAGACACTCTACCTGCTATGAGTGTTCTCAAAAGGATGTGCTTCATTGTGCTCTCTGGACACAACATCACTGTTTCCAAGACTTGCTGCACAGAGGCATTGAATGAAGAAAGGAGATCTGGATTATCTTCTGTCACTGCCTGTAAGCAGTTTGCTGCAGCAAAGGAAAAAAACAATAATTAATTAACAAGTGCAATAGTAGATTTCAGTCTCCTAGCAAGAAAGCACTGTACTCCTGAAAGCTAGAATAATTAAACGTGGGGGAAAAATAGGAGATGCAGCATCATACTGTAGCAGTATGACACCACCCTTCACAATTTGTGGTTGAGATTAACAGACATACTTCAGCAGACATGTAGCAGGTAGGGCAGTGAGGACAGTGCTGCGTCAGACATGGGACTTGTACCAATGTCAGCACATGAAATTCAATTTCTGCACTGCATACTGACTAGGGAAAGTACCAAAAAAATGCTGCAAGTGCATACACCAGCAAGACCATACGAGACCATGATAAGAGCATAACTGCTATGCTACTAATAAAAATGGGTTCACAGTGATAGAAGCCACTTGATTTTTTCATTTTGTTTTTCAGATGGACAAAATACTTTGATCTATTAAAAAAACAAAACAAAAAACTCAAAAAGAAAGACACATCCTCCCTCAAGCACTTACTTT
The DNA here is from genome assembly GCA_036925125.1 of Oreortyx pictus. Classification (NCBI taxonomy): domain Eukaryota; kingdom Metazoa; phylum Chordata; class Aves; order Galliformes; family Odontophoridae; genus Oreortyx; species Oreortyx pictus. Next base: position 6,909,353 of record JAUPFR010000014.1, read on the forward strand.
CCACAGACCTCTTCCTCCCATGTAACCACCAAGGCTCCATTCCCCTCTTGGATTTCTGAACACTGTATTGTTCAGAAAGGAATCTGAAGTCTTACATTCGGTGTACAGTTTAAGTAACACTAACACGAGTGCATTATGCAGTGGGTTTGACATCAGTGTTACATTCAGACAGTAAATAGAAGAACAACAAACATTTAGATCCCATCCCATCTTTTTATCACTTACCTACTGAAATAGCCAGATCCACATTTGTGGAAAATTTCTTCACATAATGTAGCACAGCCTCCAGACACCCTTCTTTATTGAATATGGATACTGCTGTACTGTTGCATTCGCTAATGAATTTAAAAAAAAAAAAAATCAATAAAACACTTTTCCCAGGGGAGAAAAAAATATTAAGTAACACACACTTGGTATTTCTCACATTTATAGTTTTAAGACCTACCTAAGAATGATGTGTTAGCTAAAAAGCTAATCACAGTTATGGCCAACCCTACAAAACACAGAAAAAGGGGTTGGGATACCCCAGATACCCCTGAGGAAAGTTGTCCTGTGCCAGCTTTCTTGCACACACTATTCAGGAATTTATTGGGCCAAGTGCAACCTCCTGCAAGTATTGCCAGCCTGGGCACAGCAGGCAGCACACAGACACGGGCCCGCAGCCAGCCCACGTGGATGACCTCACCCTTACATCCCAACAGAGCCTGGGCTGCAGCCTCTCCTATCACTGCCTGACATCCAGAAAGATACACCAAACCAACACTAAATGTGTTGCTTATTTCTGTTATCAACTCTGGAATTTATATCTCTCCAAGGTTTCACAGCGACTTCAATTTTTCAACTAAAATATTAATACAATACAAATTCTAACTATAAAAAGGCACAGGACCTAAACTACCTACAGTGCTCTTCAGAAATCCACTTTCGATTGGCACCAAAGCCAGTCCCAATTTGACCAGCACCAAATTTAGCAATGATGCCAGCAGTTCGTGGTCAGAGCCACAGGGTTCAAAGCACAAGAAAGGAATTCAGAGCACACTTAATGACTGCAGTTCCTCTTCCAAAGCACTTGTGTCTACAAAAGCAGTCATAAAAAAAAAAAAAAACACCACCAAAAATTGGCCACGTACTCCATGCAAGGTGCTGAGCAAGCAGCTCCTGCACTGCTCCAGATTTCAAACCCTTAAAAAAACAGTTTTCAAAGAAGGCCTCAAGTCAGCAGCCAACCACACAGACCGGGAACTCCTCTGCAATACTGCACTGTACAAAACAAAATTCTGCATGGACCAGATGGACCAGAAATGTGCAGCTGTTACAAAATGAAGAGAAAACAAAATTCAAGGAAAACTTTTAGAAGAGTTTTGTATCATTTAAATATACATCTACTCTCCATTTGCTTAGTGGTTCCAGTACCTATTACTAACTGAGCTACTCATTCTTTTCTTACATAATTATTCAGACCTGATCAGTGCTTCAGTCACTACAGGGCAGTTTGTCCAAACACTTAATACTAACTTTTGGGAAGACCTGCAGAGAGAGTAAGCAGTAAAAAAAAATGAAGCAAAGCTCAAACATTCACCCCTGTATTACAGCAGGGACCAACAAGGCTGCATGCAGCACCACCCAACAAAACCCAACCTGTACGAGTGTCTTCCAGGAGTCTATGACAGAACACTCAGAAAACAGCATCCCAACTTCGGATGATGGATGGAAAGAAACTAATCACCACCATCACATATTTTTAAAATCCTCCACTTACAAGTTGATCTTCCAGCATGAATTACTTTTGTATTTCAGATGTGGACCCACCACACAACTAAGCAAGTCACACGCTGGAGCTACAGGCAGACGTCAGGTGGGCAGCTGAATCCATGCTGCTCGTGCAGGGACAGACACTTCCTTTCTGCCTCAGCCGCTGTGCTCTTTCAGAAGCAATTTAATTTACCTCTTCTAAGACGCCAGTGTTAACGGAGAACTCACCACACATTCCACAGTAAGTTGATAGCCTCGTTGGCTATATCTTCAATGTAATTTTTGTTCATCTCTCTGCGTTTCTTCGGGGAGAGCTGGTTAGCATCTAGTCCATTGCTGCACTACAACCAAAGAAGAGAAATGGAGTTGGAAAGCGAGCCAAGAGAAAAGCCAAGACTTAGAACGTTCAAAGCAGAGGGAATTGAGAAATCTCTCATCAAGTGTTTAATATCAGAAAACCTGACTAGTTTTCTGTTCTCCGTGAAAACTGGGTCACAGCAGGATTGAATGATTGATTTGTTTTCTCCTGTAGAAACAGACTCCTACAGTACTAGCTCTGTATTCAGACTTCAGAAACACTTTTTTTTTTAATAAAGAAATATTTAGCAATTTTAGAACCTGAAAAGTCATTTCTCCCTAACAGAGCTTGGATGCAATTTTGAGTAGTTCTAATCACAAAGACTTATTCAACTGCATATCTTGTTGTGCTTTACAGTAGTACTATTACTTGCATTTAAAATATACAGAAAACATACAGAAAAGCTCAAGGTTGCTCACAGAAAGTCAGCAGCTGATAGAACCCAATGCAGTTTTCAAACCTGGACCACAGAACAGTGCTCAGTACACACTGTTTTACAAAAGCAGTTACTACTCAACTCTAATAGAAGCTTTCATTAAGACAAAACTGTTCACTAAGAAATCTCACTACAACAAGGACCTGCAACATAAATTCTGTGTCTGAATCATGACAGGCAGAACAGGCTGGTCTTAAAGTCACTCCTGACCCCAAACCTCCAGCCTGCTTAAGCAAAAAACATCCCAGGCATCATACCTCACCACAGACTCACGTTGCCAGCTCAGGAAGCACATAGTTCTGCAGTGTTTTAGATTTATATGTATCAAGAGTTGTAGTAAAATAGGTTTTCAAATAAATCCAAATGATGAAAAAGCAAAATATTCTGTACTGTGTGGGTGATACTCAAAACGTACAGCAGTTAACAGGGAGAGGCAACTAGTTCTGCCAAAACATTCTTTTAAAAACTTCTTGCAAATATCTTATCTTGAAAATGCTATAAAAAATGGAGCTACTTTAGAAAAGAAGTTATGTAGAGGGCTAGATCAGTTTAAAGAGCAGACTAAGAATAAACACACCTCTTTGAGAAGAGCCACAAGGGGCGTCATGATGTCCTGTGTCACCATGTCATCGCAGACTTCAAATCCTCCACAAGCACTCAGATTTCTGGGAAAAAAAAAAAAAAAAAGAATTTGTTTGGATCGGATAGGAGAATTTCTAGAAAAGTTTAACGATAATATTTTGGGACCATGCCAGGTGTCCCTCGCTCTAGGGCTGAGCACTGACAGCTGCTTACCGGAGGGCACCTGCCGCGGTCTCACGCACAGCCAAGCTGTGGTCCAGCAGCATGGGGCCCAGGCAGCGGACGACGTCCCTCTGCAGGAAGGCCGGGATGACGTGCTGCTGCTGCAGCAGCCGTGAGATGCTGGCACAGGCGTACTCCCTCACCTCAGCGCTGGGGTGCTGCAGCTGCAGAGACACAGAGTCAGGAGAGGGGGCACACAGCTGGTCTGCATCAGGCGGAGGGACTCAGTGGCCTTTTGGATGCAGATCACAGCTTCTGAGGAGAATCAAAAGCCTTCAGCTCCTGAACAAGTGTATAAATCTGCCTGGGTTATGAGGTCATCCCTGTGAGCAGACAAACTCTGTTCCAGGTGTGCAATGAGAGGGCAGCAGATCAGACGTGGACCTGATGCCAGCTGGCACTGGCGGGACCTCTGACCTGCTGTTGTTAAAAAACAGGTGCAGAACTAGGGGGAAATGCTGCCAAATGGTGGCTGTAAGAAAAAAATGACACCATGAAGAAAAGCTGAAGAGTCCAAAGCTACGCAAGTACGTTAGGCCGGAGATACCTGCCTCGGGACAACAGCAGCAGCCCTGCTCTGTGCCCATGACACACACACTCCATGACAGAGCTGAAGCAAGGGGTCACAGGAACGGCTGAAATGTAACAATATCAACAGCTGCTGAACAGCAGCACGGAAAAGCAGTTCATTCCTTTACCAAAACTGGCGGGATCTCTCAGCTCTCTCACCTTGGCATGGGTGTATCCGTGTACTGCCCAGGAAAATAATCAAGCAGCACTTCGTTCCCTTGGGTGAAGTGAACAACGGGGAGATGTTTACCAAAAAGAAAGTAGGCTTTTGCTTCCAATACTAACGCAACCCACACAAGAAAGTCCCAACTGCGTTTACCACCTGCAACGCCTAAACGCAGAACTGCCGATGAGCTGTGGACGCGCTGCCGAACCCAGCCCCGCGTCTCGGCGCTCGCAGCACGCCAGCCGGGCGCTCAGGTAGAAGCCGAGCCCAGACCGGGCCGCGTGCGGGGCACAGCCGGGAGCGGGCGGGCGACGGAGGGCGGCTCCGCGCCGGGCACTGAGGGGCGCCGGGCTCCCGCCTTCCTCCTCCTCACCGCCCCCCGCCCCGCACGCGGCCTCCGCGGCCCCTCCGTAGCGGCCCCGCCCGCACCTTCTGCAGCAGCTCCGCCGCCGGCTCCTCCTCGATGCCGTCCTCCTCCTCGCGGCGCGGCTCGGGGCCGGCGCGGGAGAACGGGGCCCTCCGAAAGCGCCGAGCGCGGCTCTTGCCCATGGCTCCGCGGCCCCGCGCCGCTCGGCGCCGGCGCACCCACGTGTGAGACGCGGCGCAGGCGCAGCGCGGCCCCGGGAACCGCCTCCGAGGGGGAGCGGCGCCGCAGCGCGGCACTACGGGCCCGGCAGCGCCCGGGCGGGCTGCTGCTGGCGGAGCGCCGCGCCCGGCGGCACACACGCAGCACCCGGTTACTGCCGGCTGTCCTCGTTTGTGCCGCCCCCTGCTCTCTCGAGCCCCGCGCTTGCGCGGTACAAAGCAGATAACGCTCGTTTCTACAAAGCATTTATTTTATACACATTTACCTACAAAATATACAACGGTTAAAAACGATGGACGGGCGGAAGAATGGCTGGAAGGATCGCAGAGGACCAGTGTTGATGCCCAATGGCCAGTCTGTCCACAGGCTGCCTCACGCCAGCCCATCCCCAGGTAGGATTTACAGAAGCTGCAACAGCTGTGCAGTTTTAACCAACTGAGAGCTTGAGAAGTTAAAAGGCACCTTAAACAACTTCAGCTCTTAAAACTCTTTGCCAGCTGAGCTATCCAAAAAGTTAGTTCTGCAGGTAACATCCACACCCCGCTTTTAACACTTGAAATAACGCATCCTTACTGTATTGTGGCACTGTTTGTCTTCAATAAATCTGAAGTTACACGTTTGCAATACTAGCTTCATATTCAGACTAATCACAAGCTAAGTTTCACTTCGCGTGGCCTTGTGAATCAAGATACAGTACAGTCTTACAATCAGGAAGATGCAAGCGTAATTAAGACAGTTTTTCAAAGATTAAAGTCTTCTTAAAATAGCAGTGCTGTGAACCAGATGAATGAGCTACAGGTGACCACAAGGAAAGTGGCTGGTGCATTATACATATATACACACAATTTGACAAATGTGATCCTCAAGATAGTTGCAAAGTTCTTAAATATTAAGACCAGTTCTCTCCAGCACAGACAGTCTCTCTGCAAAGCCTCTTAACCAGTTCCAGAAACAGCGACCAGACGAGGACAGCTGTAATGAGTAAGTGTGCTCATAAAACATCCCGGGAATGGTATGTGTTCTTTTCAATACTGTTCATGAGACAACAACATTCAAATAGCAATTTTTTTTTTCCTGAACATTGGTGTCAATCTGCTATTTACAATAGCTTACAAATACACAACACAAATGAGGTTTGGTTTTCAAGTTCAACTTCATAACCAATTCCCATACTTTGCCTGTATGTTCACTTCTAGCTGAAGTAAAAAAGTGACATTAATACTGAAAAAGAGGTAATCAGAAGTAGCAAAAGCGCTGATATGATAACAAAGAATTTGGATAAATAGTCAAGAAAGTAATATTGCACACTTTCACTGTCAACTGTGTAAGACTTTCATTACTAGGCAGTGACAACCAGTCCTGTTTGGTGGTGGTGGATTTTTTTTTTGCTGTCATACTACCTTAAAGAAACAAAAAACAAAAGGTCATTTTTGGTTTCCATGGCAGTGGAAAAAGCTGAAGGAAGACAGCCCTTATTGAACATGAGGCCTAGGTTTCAAAATTAATTTTCCAGTCTGCAAGACAGAAAAAAAATGAAAAAGTTTAGACCTTGGAAGCTGAGCCTAACAACTGCACTTCAAGCTCAATTTCACAGGCTAAGTTTAAAATAACAATGAAACAACTAAATATCCTATATTCCAGTTCTACACGTATCCACACAACTTGACAAGGAGCTAACAAGTGCTGCTTAGAAAAAGAATCTTAAAAAAAAAAAAACAAAAGATCTAGGGAATGAACTACTAACACTTACATCATCACAGGACATATTATATTCTGCCAAAACAGTTCGACATCGAGCTGCTATGCTGTGTGGACTGTGTCAAGGAAAGCAGCTAACTGAAGACACAACAGTAACATAATGCCAATGCACTAGCTAACGACTAAAGTACTTAACTTGAAAAAACACGATCAAAGGATACATTGATGGTGCCACCACTCGTTTATGTATTCCAGCAAAGAACAAGCCTATTAGAGTAATGCAGCTAATGGTGAAAAATGGGTGATTCCAAAGTGATGTGAAAAACGACACCTAGGGAACAAATCTGATTAGTTTTGCATATACTTGCTAAAGTATACAGACAGAAAGCTGCTGTCTAGTTCAATGAATAAAAAAAAAAATACTGCTCTTAGTCATTTCTACATACTTGTGGACAATTCTTTAGATATACATTTAAGTGGCAGTATTTTGGCAGGCACTGTCTGAGGACATAGTATATAACTAGTGCAGACAGCTTGAGCACTAGAAGTGATCTCTGAGATCCCTGGGAGAACAGCCTTCAGCCTTGTGACTTCCAGGATACCACAGCACTTAGCTACAACTCCAGGTTATGAGGCAGATGGCATTCAGGGCTAGCATGACCTTTACCTTTTGTGTCTCTGGGTCTATTAACCAGTTCCAAGCACCAGTTGCTGTGCAGACTGATACCACTATCAGAATCACTGATAAAAGAAAGAACAAGAATGTGAGTAACATATTTTACTCCTATCAAAAGCAGTATTTTTTTCCCCAACAGTGGCTCTTATGCAGTTATTTCTTCTCCCGTATCTAAGGGAGACAAAAACCTCTCCTTGGAAGGTAGAAATGAAAATATGTAAACAAACTTCTATTGTACAGAATCTCTGCTGTTAAAAACAAGTTTTCCTATGTGGGTACAAAAACCTCATTTGTTTCAAGAAAAAGCATCCTAATGCTCTGAAGAAAAACCACTTTCTAAAACAACACAGCCAGCAAAACTGTTGGAAGACTGGAATTGAGAGTTGTACCAAATATTCAGAATGGTATTACTGCTTATGCATTGTGAACAACAAATGTAGCATCATTAAATGGCAGATGAGAATGAAAGCTTCTATACTGCTAACTCCTCTAAAACGAAGTCTAAAGAATTGGCACCAGCAGTTTCAGTGGCACAGCTAAGTTGTACTGTACTCTCCTCCAATCTTAACCAACATACTTAGTGAGGAAAGTAGGCAGAGAAAAAAAAGAAAAAACTTACATAGGAGCCAAAAAACAAAACAAATCCAGAACGGCTTCAGAAGAGTGATCAACATACTGTAAATGAAAAATGCTAGGCAGAAACTACATCAACATGAGACACTACTTTGATTTTGAGAGACTATAAAGGGCTGAAGAACAGTAGGTGAAGAAAAAAAACAAAGAACAAAGTAGAGAAAGCTTGTGTTCCATTGCACATTCATAAAGCTCCGAGGCTTTACTTCTACCATGATAAACAGAACAAAAAACAACACACAAAAACATAACCCAGAGTTGGACATTCCTTACTGATGATAAAAACACAAAACAACATAAAAACAGTAACAGGTTCATTTTTTATGAGAAATTTCGAAAAGATCTGCCTAAAGCATAAACTTCTTTTCTGTATGAGTACTTCTTTTCCGGGTTAAAGGGAGAAAAAAAAAATGTAGCATTGAGATAAATACCTTCATCATACAGTAAAAATTCGCTCATATATGAATTATGAAACTAAAAAAAAACAGCTTGGGTATGGAAACTTCAGAATCTTCAAAGCAAAAAGCAGTCTATTTCCACTATGGACTACTGATCTGAAAATCAGCAGCACATCTAGGGAACGCTCTGCTTCCCTCCTCCCCCATTTCAAACTTTTCTGTTAGAACAGGTAAGGATATATTTCTGCTCTTGATTCCTTCTGCTTCAGGACCCATTCCTATAATTTCTTCACCTTCACTTTTAAGGACTACCTAACCTAGCCTTGTTCGATTCCAGAAACCAACCTGTCTAGGTAGTAAGAGCTTTCAGAAAACAAACAAAAAAGCAGAACAACAAAAAGGAACCCAGCAACAAGCAAAAACAAAACAGAAAAAAAAAACCCTACAACAAATTAATACCCCGACTCATTGCAGAATAATTCAGCCTTGAGCTCATTCTATCTTGAAATCTGGCTAGAGTGTTGGTTTTTAAAAAAGTACATACTTAGACAACTATCTAAGACATTCTACATATAAGATGCAAACTCATCCCTTTTATTGACACATTTTATTTGTCAAATTTGTGTTCAACAGTGGTGGGAATGCTCAATGGGACCCAGGACATGGCTATTCTCAGCAATAACCAGGCAAGTGTTACACTGTAACCTGAGGTGAGCACATTAGGGCCCTGTTGCAGAGCGTGTGAGTGCACGCACAACACAGAAACTGGAAAAAGACCATCAAGTAGAGATGGTTGCTTGAGCAAGCACAAATCAAAGAATCACACTGGTAAATCTAAAAAGCATATAAGAGAATCCTGTTTATCCCGTGGAACAGCAAACTTACTTCTCCAACGTCCTGTAGCTGGTTGCAAACACGCAATATATTCAGTTAGCCTTCTTTCAAAAGCTTTGAGATCTGAGGAAGACACATTGTAAGCATGATTAGATCTTCATCTGCTTAGTCATACTGCGATGTAAAAGGTGAGAGGAATTTGCCTTTTTCCCCAGCACACACCATCTTAAACAGAAGAGAACAAATGCATTCATCACACAGATTAAGTGAAAGCAAAAATCAGAATTACTCCACTCAACTGTAGAAGAGCAATGATGATGTTACACTGAACGCAAGAAGTACTCCTGCTTACAGAAAATAAAAATGATTAAGAACTGGAATCATTTTAGACAGCTTTAAAAATACCTGGATTTAGGATAGCTTAAACAGCCCCTCCACGCACAAACTGATAACACATTTTAGAGATTAATTATATCAAGAAGCCTTATTGATATATCGGTGGAAAAAAAAAATAACAGAGGTTGGCTGTTTGCCAGCTGTTCAATGACTACTTGTTGCAGCATTGATTTGATGATTTCATTTTGTAGGAAACTTAATGCCGTATGTCACGCAGAGAGATACAAGTATATACACACACGAGCACCAAACACTAGTTCAGTAATCTCACTACAATACTTTTCTTCCCCCCCCTCTAAATAGATTCGTTATCGCCACTGTTGTCTCAAGATCTTTCTATTGAAATTGCTGTTAAGAGATGAACAGCTCTTCAAGTTCATACTCCTAATTTGTGTAAAGCCCTCAGCAACGGCAAGCTGTTTCACCCCAAGCCTGAATTAGATGCAATCCTCTGTTCCACAAGGTCAATGTTTGACACCATTCAGTCAAGGTTAGAATTCCACTCTGAGTTAAAACGTTTTAATAACACACAGATTTTCAGCTGAAGTGTTTCAGTTAACATCGCTCTGAAAATCCTCTCCTTCAACTTGCAGCTATTGCTAAGTTATTTAATCTATCATAAAGCAATTAGATAACAGGGAAAAAAGAACAGATATTACAATAATCGTTACTAACACACTTTTTTTAGTTTAGGCTTACTCCCAAGAAGTGCGCAGAGAGTTCATGGCAGAAGATGACAGTGCCCTGCCTGCAGCCACGGAACAGCTAACTGTGCTAATTGATGCCAGCAGCTACAGCCAGTCCGGCAATTACAGCTAACGGCCGGGGCTCCCTGAGCAGCACCAAGCCGTGTACCAGGCGCTGCAGCACGGACGGCATCGCAGAAATCCCGCTCCAAGCGTGCCGTCAGCAAGAGCTCAGGGAGAGAGCATCCTCCGGGCACAGGGGCAAGCGGGCGACACCTCTGCTCCCAAGGAAACACCTGAGTTACGTAGACAACGCTAGAATAATAGAGAGCCAGCGAGATCTCAGAAAACGGACACCTGACACTACAGCTTTGTTTATTTTGGGGGCCCGCCCTGTAAGAGCAGCCCCCGAACAGGGCCACACCGCCCGACGGCCACTTACTGGCAGCCTCGCGCTGCTGCCGCTCACCTGATGCACAGCCCCGACTTTCGGCGAGGCACTGACGCGAGGGCCCGGCAGCGCACACGGCTTTCAGCGAGCAGGGCCTACCAGGGGACCCGTTAAACCCGGCAGCCAGCGCCGAGGACGGCCGGGGAAGGGCTGCAGCCCACCCTACGCCCAGGGCAGAGCCCCGAGGCTCAGTGCCGCTGTACTCACCCTCCGCCTGCTCCAGTGAGTTCATAGCGGGCGGGCGCGGGGCGGCAGACGAGCAGCAGCAGCAGCCCGGCCCGGCTCCCACCTCAGCCCGCTACCACCGGCAGGCCAGGCCCGCCCCTCGAACAACGCCGCACCTTATTGGGCAGCACCACACTTCACACGCCCTCCTCAGCAAGCGCGGCTCTCATTGGTCTCCGGGAGGCAAGGGGGCGTGCTTTGGCCGTGCGGGGCTCAGTGTGAGCGTGGTGCGTGGTGGCGGCTGTGCTGTGCAGCCTGGCTCGTCCCCTCCTTTATTTGGGGTCCGTAAAACCCGAGGCCCTGCTCTTGTGGGATAAAAAAAGTGAAAAGAGCCGCTCGATGAGGCGCGGCAGCTCCGGCCCCACCTACGGGCGCGGGGCCGCATCGCAGCGCTCACGGCGCTGCTTTTGTTTTTCTGGTAGGTTGTAAGCGTCCCCTTCGAAGCCCTGAGATCGCTCGGTCTGTGCCGCTCGGGTGCCACCTACCGCCCGCCTGCTGCCTTGCGGGCCCGCCGTGCCCGGCCGCCCTCGCTCGCCTCGCGGCTCACGCGTTGTGTTCTGCTGCCGTCCGAGTGCCGTATATAAATACATTTTTTTTTTTCTTTTTGGTCTTTGGTCGTCATGTAAAACCAGCTTGATTTGGTTAAAAGCAAGCTATGTTTGGTAAACCGCGCTTCTGTTTATAAAAGGCAAATTGCTCGTTGGTTTGTTTCGCTCGGAAGGCTCCCGCTGCTGAAACCTGACCTAGGGAACGCGGTTTCCCCGTTGCGAAACGTGCAGCTGGGAGAAGGAGCGCTGCGGAGGTGCTGGAGGCGGCCGGCTGAGCTGCTGCTGCCGGGCCTGCCCAGGCTGCTTTCTCACTTGTTTTGCACGACTCCAGATAAACTGAGTTCTTACGTTCTCTGTGGAAGCCACCAAATCTTTGGCCTCGATTCTTTTCTCTATATTGCGGGGTCCTGATGGATGGGAAGCTGGACGCGAGCCAGCAGGGCGTGCTTGCAGCCTGGAAGGCCAACTGTACTGTGAAATGTATCTGAAAACGCGGTGGCAGCAGGGTGAGGGAGGTGACAGTCCCCTTGTGAGGCCACTTGGAGCACTGTGTCCAGCCCTGGGACCCCCCAGTACAGGAGGGATGTGAAGCTGCTGGAGTAGGTCTAGAGGAGGGCCACAGAGATGATCAAAGGGCTGGAGCACCTCTTCTATCATGAGGCAGTTGGGACTGTTTAACTCAGAGGAAGCTCTAGGGAGACCCCATTGTGGCCTTCCTGTGCTTGAAGGGAGTTTACAAGAAGGAGGGAGGCTGACTTTTTACGTGGTCTGACAGTGATATGACAAGAGGGAATGGGTTTAAACTAGAAGAGGGGAGATTTAGGTTAGAATTAGGAAGAAACTTTTTGCTCAGAGGGTGGTGAGGTCGGTGCCGGAACACGTTGCCCGGAGAGGTTGAGGATAACTTGTCACTGGAGGCATTCAAGGTCAGGCTGGATGGGGCCCTGGGCAGCTTGATCTAGTGGCTAGCAGCCCTGCCCGAGGCAGGGGGTTGGAACTGGGTGATCTTTCAAGTCCCCTTCAACCTCAGCCATTCTATGATTCTCTGTCCTGAATGCCGATGGCAATAGGTAATGAGTGCATGAGAAAAGAAATGTGTGATGCTTGTGCATGCCAATGCTTCTCTGTGGTGCATTCTGTAGTGATGGCTGACGCTGTGCTACTCCCATCTGTTCTGCTTATAATAATGTTATGTGAGTGGGCAAGCAGGACTGGCTGCTGGGTGACAATTGCACTGGAGAGTGATTGCTATCAGTAGTGAAGAATTAATCTGCTGTTGAATTTATCTTCTTAGCTCTTTCTGCAGATTCCAAAGAGAAGTTCAAACAGCTGTAAGAGACTAACAGCTCAAGTCTGCAGTCAGTTGGGGTGTAGTAATTAGGAGCTTATTATAAGCAGCTGCAGCACTGCTTTTTTTTTTTTTTTTTTTTTTTTTTCACAATGGGGAAAGGAGACTTTGTTCTGTCAATAGAATATTGTTTATGCATTTTGTGTGGTAGTTATTTCAGGGAGATTCTGTCTTTGCTGTGAGATGCTTGATAAACCTGAATGAGACAGGGCACTCCGAAGTACTAAAACGTACACCTTCCACCCCTGCTGTCTCCTAGGGTGACGATTTGTTATCTGCTGTAGGTGTGACTGTTTCAGCTTCAGAAGCTCGTCACCTGTAGCAGCTCTTGGCTGTGTTTTGATACAGGCATCTTACAGCTGTTTTTGTTCATAATTTTCATGATTTGTGGCGCAAAAACTAAACCTACAGCAGAGAATAAGTTTGGAGAGCAATGAGATTCAAAGCCTTTGAGTCAATTATAGTACTTTTATTTGTAATATAAAACTTATTGAGCAGTTCAAAATGTTTTTATTGCCCAGTTTTTTTGTTGTTGTTGTTGTTTTTCCAGGTAGCTTTTACTCTTTTTGATTCACAATTCCATTGATTGGAAACTAGCTAAGCCAAGAATGTAATTGTCATCAAATTACAACTTGAATAAATTATTACTTAGGGTTAGTGCATCTGTTAGTAATTCTTGATATCTTTTTTCTGACAGCATCTGTGAAGCCTTAAAATAAACTGCTTAAGCAGAAGGAGTGAGTGTACATTTGAATTGCTTCATAGTGCAGAGGTGACTGGGAGAAATCTGCTTTGTCAGCCTCAAATGATATCTGAGGTATCTCTTTTTGAGATGCAAAGGATACATCTTTGAGCTTAGCATCTTGCACATCTATTTCTGGTTCTCACAGCTGTATTTTCAGCACAATGTGAGAGCATCTGGTAGCAGCATCTGCTATCAGAGATAATTAGGATGGGTCACTTGTTTCTTACTTTGCTTGCATTTCCAGTCATCTTCTGCACATTTTCCTCTATGCAATCTCTTCTCCTGCTTATTTTTCTCAAACAATCTGTCCCTCTTGAGGCATCATGTTATTTCAGAGATAGTATGTTAACACAATCTTTTTTAATGTCCTGGTCTGGTATTTTTATACGTGAGTTTATTGTAGGAAATATCCCCCAAGCTTTGTAATTATTATCCTATCTCTCACTTAGATATGAGCGTAGTGTTTACATGCTTTATATTCCTTTAATTACATTTTTGGGAAGTTACAATCTTACCATAAATTGTCCCTTTTTCCTTTATTCAATCTCATTTTACATGGGAAGTGTTACATATACAGATAACTATATTTTTATAAGAAAATCCACTTGAACGTGGGAAGTTTTGGCTTGAAATACTACACAGTGCTTGAATCGCAGATGTCTGTAAAGCTAATATATCTCTAGAACAGAGGTGAGTGAGGTTTTCACGTACTTTTGGGTGCTTACAGCGCTAGTAGTGACAATTTCCTTTCTTATCTCCTATGGCGTTTCAGAAAGCAAGCCACTCACCTCTAAGATAACTTTTCTTATTTCTCTTAACACGTATAGTAGCTTAAAAGCAGGATGTGCAAGTACCATTCTCAAATTAGCACAGTGTTTTATTAAGATGTAGTTTTTCTTCTTTGCTGTTGGTCTTCAATATTATTTAATCCTCCAATTTTCTTGACTTTCAGTCCAGACATAGATCTAGGTGAGTTGACGTGTTCTGGACTAAACATTTAACAACTGATGATGCAAAAATGCATATGAAATAGTGAATCTTTGGATACTAGTCATATAATATCAGATTAAACAAAGCTTCGTCAGCAGCTTCAAGAAGCATTTATTTGTCATGTTTTTGAACCATGACAGAGTGTTTGTTCAGTCTTGAATAATATTTATTTTTCAGTTCCTAATCCTCCTCATTTAATAATTCCTGAGTAGCGTTTTATCACTTTGTGATCTCCCACAGTTTTGTTTGGTTTTCTAAAACAAATAATAAATAAAGAAAGAAATTAAAAAAAAAATCAAAAACCAATGACCAGAAGTTAGCAAACAGGAAAGCCATCTATTTATCTGCTTCTTCCTTTATTTGAGGGATGCCCTAGTTGTTTGAATGTCTTTCCTCATAGGATAATGCTGAGTAGCAGAGTTGTGTTCTTACTGACTTTCAGCTTTTAAGAGTGTGTTTAGAATAAGGGTAGTTAATTGTGAAGTATTAGATTTGTGACAAAGATATTGTAGAGGCTCATAGGAAAACCAAGCCATTCTTGACAAAGTGGAGATTCTGAGACTGAAAGCAAAACTTACTTCTTAACGTTTGAATACCAAAGTTCTATGTTCTTGCTCTTGGTTGACCAAGAGAGGTGGTGAGACCACTGTTCCTGCCTGATCATTTTCCATGTGTAGGTGTGCCCTCATCTGCCTAACTGATTGGCAGCTGCCACTGAGTAATATAGCCCAGAGGTATGAAAAGCAGCTGTGATGGATGCAGTGCATCACTGGATGTGTATTGTTCTTGTTACAGCTATGCTCATATGGCTGACAGCAACTGAAATGTTGAGACCTGGTCAATCACTTGAGCTCCTCTGCTTATAGTCTGTTAGGTGATAGACTGAGGAGTAAGAAGTCTGAAATTATGGGCTATATACCCTGTGGCTTTGCCAGGATGTGCTATATTTCTTACTGTTTCCCGACCACATTTCTGGACATATTTTTCTTCAGCCCGAGATCCTGTTTGCAGCAGCTGCTTTGAGGGTTGGTTGTATTTGGCCATCTGCTTGTCCTGTTTTCTTAATATTTGATATCACTTTTGCAAAACAGAATTCATTCCAAGCATAGGTACTCCTTAATAAGAGCAAACAAAATGTCCAAACCCGCTCAAGTCTGGTTATCGTTCATTGTCTCTCACATTGCTCTTTATCTGCTTCTGAAACAGCATATTCAGAAATTGTGATTCTCTGGTAAGGGCTTTCATTGCTCCTCTGTATTGTATTACAGTTATTCTGGAGAAGTAGGAAATAATTTCTCTAGAGGCTTTCAGTCAACCATCTTTCAATAACAAATATAATGTTCCTGGAAACTAAATGGATTCTTTCCCTTGAATTATGTGTGCTCACTTAGGCAGTCAGGCCTTCTTTAAAACAAACAAACAAAATACCCTCTCCAGCCATATTTGTTTGTGTTAATGCTCACATTAGATCACATTTTGCACCACTTTCTGTACATCACATCCTAGAACATGGGATCTTTGGGAAGTCCAACAATTAGTACAAATAGAGCACAACATAGCTCTGTTTTGGAGAATCTTCATGATCACTGCTATGGAAATATAAAAAGAAGAAAAAAGCAGAAAGGTATAACTGTTACTTTTTTCCATGAGAAGCTGTGCTTGTGGACAGTGTCTTGTAGTACATGCTGAAGTAAGAAAGTATGTACTTGAGTTGAGGTCGTATAGCAAGCTAAGAATGCACCTTTTCAGTAAGATCAAACTTAGATACTGTAATTCAAAAAGCAAGCTTAATTTAGTACATCATTTATATGCTCAAGTGCCACATCTTATTTTGGGAAGCAAATAGAGGGAAATATGATCCTTCAGGTTGCTATTGAAGGAGCTTCCAAATGTAAACTGTTCCGTACCTCTTTACTCAAGGGAAAAGAAATGAAGCAAAAGCTTTAGAAGGATCTTGTGTAAGCAGAATTCCTGCCTTTAAACATCCCATTGGGGTTGCACTCTTTTGCAGTGATTGATGTGATGTCAATATACTTTTTAAGACTTTCATTAAACAACATCAGGAGCAAGTGACTGAACTGTGTCATAGGGTATCGTAAGGCATTCAATAGATTAGAGATACAAGACCTATTCACTTCTCCATGGAGCCATGCAATTAAAGG
Source organism: Oreortyx pictus (assembly GCA_036925125.1). Taxonomy (NCBI): domain Eukaryota; kingdom Metazoa; phylum Chordata; class Aves; order Galliformes; family Odontophoridae; genus Oreortyx; species Oreortyx pictus. Next base: position 6,925,815 of record JAUPFR010000014.1, read on the forward strand.
GAGGTAAAGGAGTATACCACTTGTGTTCGTTTTTAAAGTATATTGCTTTAAAGAAATTAATTTTGGAAGTCTGATGTGTGGGGTTTTTTTAATCATGGTTTAATATTTTGGATTACTTTAGTTTCTAAAAGATGTCATATTCTTATTTCTTTTAGTGTAAATCCTTACAAATCATGTCAGAAGTCACTCATCTTCCCAAGATAATTGTTCAAAGGACTTTGAAGATCTGAATAGGTAAGAAACATTCAGTACTTCCTTTATTTTGTGAACAACCAAAGTATTTGATAGAAAACTATTTTTAGTGCTGTAGTAGGAACTTATGTTAATTTTAGTAGTGACCTGGGTGAATGGAATAACATTATATTATGTATAATATTAATAGAGAAAGAAAATATTTTGTCCCTTGAAGCCTACCAATTTCGAAGCTCTTCTCTTCAGAGACTGAATCCCACAGCACTGTCTCTTGTGGGTGTCTGGCCCCTGAGTTCTCATTAAGTGTGTGGGAAGAGTGGATGTTCTTTAGCTAGCCCTGATGGAGCTTTTGTAGTGATTTGAATTGCTGGCTTTGGTGGTGTACAGGCTTCATTCTCGATACTCAATTTCTGAAATGTTTGTATTTCTCCATGTTATACTCTGTTTCAAGAACAAACAAGGCTTTTCTCCTTTTTTTTTTTCTTATTTTTTTCCCCCAAATACACATGTACATGTTTTATCTGTTCTAGAGTAATCCTGCAGACTCCAAGGATTTTATAGTTTTAGTTGCCTGTTTTCTTAAATGGTATTTCTGTTAGTGGTAAGGGAAATAGAGTCTAAATCTAGCTGTGTGAAAAACAGAGTGAATAATCAAGCTGCCTGAAAATGTTTATTTTATAATGTTTTGGTTCTTGAGCTTGAGGAAAATTTCTCAGCGTTTTCACTGCTTTTAAATCAGACTATCAGTGTATTTCATATTATTAATTTGGTATTCATCCAGTTTAGAAAAATGCTGGAATGGGACTAGGTGGTGTGGTCCTTCAAGAACTGTTATCGTTAGAGCGGCTCTTGTAGAAAGATAACAATGAGACTTTTTTAATGAACTACTATGGAGTTATTTAAAAGAATATATGAAAAAGATGCCCAGCTTGACTGGAATATCATTGTACTGAGCACAAAACTAACATGCGTTTGACCTGATTTTAACAGGTTGGCCTTCTGTTTGCGACTTGAACTCTCACCTGTGATGAAAAGTGTTTTTCTTTTGACTTTACATCTTTACATGAGCTTTCTTGGATCAAACTGTCACTCAAAATTTAACTTCAAATGTAAAAATAGCCATATGAAATGAAACACTTTTTTTGTCCATTTTTTGACAATTACTTTCCATAATGCTATGAGCAAATACCTATTCAGTTATTGCTGATTATTGTCCAATCTGTAACATAGGGACAGAATCATGTAAAGCTTTTTTTTGCCCATTTTTCATCTTATGTGCTTACCAAAGCATTTTGAGTACTTGTGATCTGAAATGTGGTAGTAGTTTTCGAATTAAGGTATTTTTGAGATTGAGAGATTGAGAGTATATACATGCTCTGCAGCAGTTCAGCTGAGTTGTATGTGGAAGTGTGAATGTGTAGTTGGAAACATCCTATTACACTTTGACAAATGTGTTAAGTTTATTTTTCTGTGGCTTAAAATAAAGATCAGTAGCTTCCTAATATTCTAGGAAGTGCATCTGATCTAAGGAGCATGCTGCTTTATATTTTTATGCCTCACAACACTGGACATGATATTTGTGGCTTGCAGAACATGCAAGAAAGTGCCAACAGCACATGATTGGCAGCAGGCTTTTGTTTGAACATAAACAGCTTCTTTGATTCATTGGAGTCTGCTGGAGTTAAAGGTAATCACCGATATGAGTCAGGTCTCACACAAGCACCCCAGGAAGTTAAAAATGATGGGTCTGTGTTCTTGAAAAGTCACGTGTAGCGCTTCGTTCTTACACTGTAAACACCCTTCAAGAATTTATCTGAAGTAAATTTAGGTTGGTTTAGAGATGTCTCTAAACCGAATAGTCCCCATTCAGAACTGCAGTTAAAATTTTAATGTGTTGAAAGAAATGTAAAACATTGTTTCACTGCTCTTGATCACAGAATTTGACCTAGTTATAGCAAGAGAGCTTTGAAATAGCTCACTAAATTAATTTCTAATAATTCATAGTACATGGAGTGATTAAGCATCTGTCCTGAATTCCTTCTTCCTAAATGACATGACACGCATGCAACTAAAGCAGTCAGATATAGTAACTAAGGGTAGGAAGTTGTACAGAAATTGCACAAGTGAAGTTTCCTCGTGTGGATTTTATATTGATTCACTTATGTAGAACAAAATACTTTTGTGGTCTGTTTTTGTTTTAGAACTCGTTATTGTACACTTAAATTTTGCATATTTTCTTGTATCAAGAGCACAATAATAAAAATGCATTTTCTGCTGAAAGGAAAAAAGTAATCTGAATTTAAACAAAATCTGTGGTAATACTATACTCATTTCAAGTGTAGGCATTTGTGGAAGCTTTTTATGGAATTGGAAATCTTTATCTTAAATTTGACTTTAATTCATGAGTGACCAGTAATGCTATGACAGTGGGAAGGAGAAAATGCAACTTTTCATTTACACTTCTAGTGAAGTTCATATACCTGTGCTAAATCAAAGTGACCTCTGCAGCTACAGGCACATTGTATCAGTACTCAACTGAAGGTTTAAAAAATCTGTTTTATTGTACACAAACTTAACAGCTGTACATTTTTATCCTTTTACAAACGTGTGAAGTAGATGAAAACACAAGCTTGATAAAGCCAGCATGCTCTGTTCTCTGTAGTAAATCATAATATGCCCATGGAGGATCACTGGTTATCATAGTTACAGCATTTGGGAATATGCTTGCAGAGTGTGAACAACAGTAGTATTCCAAGGTCTCACATAAGGCCACAGGTATGGTGGATGGCTACCTAGCACAGGAGCTATGTGAGAGTGACCGTGTGCCTCGAGCCATTAGGCATTTTTCTGTTGAGTGAGGAAAGATTCTTGAACTGGGAGGATTTGGGCTCTGTGACTGTGCGAAGACCAGGAAAGGTATGATTTAAGGTATTCATTTTTTTTTTTCCCTGAAATACAGCTTCATGCATTTTTAAAATCTGATATGAGTCTAGGTATGTTCCATGTAAGTAAATATAAAGTGTATGCATAGTATTGTCAATGTGAAGGCCCATGGTCATGTACATCCTGAAATAGGATGCATGTATTTCTTAACAAAACTGGAATAACTGTAAGAACATACACAGGCTCCCTAATGTGCAATTGCTCTTGCTGCTTTTTTACCATCTGTGAGTGCTGTTGAACTGAAATTTTAAAAATGCTGTACAAATGTTTAAGCTACTGATATCCAGCAGTCCATTAAGCAGAATGCAACTCTTGCTTTAACAGAGTTCAGTAACTGAATGGTGTATACTTATTTGTAAAGTTTGAAATTCTACAGAACGTCTCCAAAAGATAAAATATAACCAGCTGTATCACATGAACCTGTTTTGGCAGGGAGGTTGGACTCGCTGATCTCTGGAGGTCCTTTCCAACCCCTACGATTCTATGATAATATCAATGCCATTTTTACCTTAGGAGCTATTCAATAAGAACTTCCCAGATCCCTTTGTGACAAGGGATTTGTGAGATTCTTACAAGTTTCTACTTGTGCTCTTAATGTATTTTTGAAGAATTGCTTACCTCTTGATCATATAAATTATGCCTTGTTGAGCATACTGATCCTTCAGTTAAAGTTGATACCACAACTATCACGGCTGTAAAAGGCCACATACAAACACTGTCACTCATACCTTAAGCAAACTTCCATCTCCTCTTTCACTGCCTAGCAAGAGTTCTGTTTTAGGCCAGTTACCCCTTTCTCAGCTTACACCTGTACTGCTGAGTGTTAGACCATTAGGGGGTGGTCTTCCAACACCACTGAACCTTTGTATTTCCGAGTATTTCATTCTCTGTTTTCATGACTAATGTGATCACTTGTCACAGTGTGTTTGCTTGTAAAAGTAGAACAATACATGGCTGAGACTACGTGAATTACATCAAGTAGATAGGTGGGACTTGGAAAAATCTGAACTTGCAAATACTTAGCAGTGATCAAATAATAGTTGAAAGACTGGAACTCAGCCATGCTATTTTCAGCGCAAACTTTATGTGAAAGAATAGGAGAGTAGGGGAGTATACTATTCTTCATCTAAAAATGAATTCGTTCCAACATTATGAAAGCATAAGAATATAAAGCTTATCTTTTATGTCCTTAGTCTGAAATCAGATTCAACTACTGTCCTTGCATCTGTTTGAAGTTGGTATGGGTTGAGGTGAACACCTGGCTATTTTAGAAAGGCTTTTTTTCTTCTCCCGTTGTGAACTTTCCCGTTCCACAAAGCTTTCTCTTTCAGTTTCCAAGTTGGTTGCAATTCTTTTGAGTTACTGAAGCTCATTGAAAGCCAAAAGCGTGGCAGAAACAGTGAGGGCGGTTCAGATTTTAAACATGAATATTCTTAGATGCATAGGATTAGGATATGGTACTTTGTTGTAAATTAAATACTGCATTCATGATTTAAATAAATAGGTAAATCAGTTTTTAAAAAGTTGTGAAATCTTCTTAATTGGACAATATTCTTTTATTAGATGGTAGAGTAAAAGAAACAGCATGTGCACTCTTGACGGCTATTGATATTACTGCTGAGTCCGGTTCCTTGGTATGAATACTGAATTGGAGCTCGTGACCTAAATTATGGTCATGGATTAAAACCTTGCTTAGAACAAGCCACACGTCATCTGGTATGTTTGTCTTGAATAATCAGTAAGAAATAAAACCTGACTTTAACTTTCCGTGACAATTGTATTAATTTGTCATTTTGTTTTAACCTGTGCGCAAGGTTAACATTAGTTATCAGGGCAAGATTTACTCTGTAGTATGCTTGTGCTAAGTTTAGCAACACTGCGGGTCGGTGTGCTCTGTGTTATATGCACCCAGGAAGGTGGTATGCAGCTTGGTGCTTGTATGTCTTTTGAAGTAGGACGCTGTGGATGATAACAGCTAAGGCTCGCATCACTGGGTGTGGGGTGCAGCTGCTTTGTCTGCAGGGCTTGTTTCTGTGCACCTTAGGCAGTGATGGGCATTGCTAAGGCCTGGTGTTTTCACATACTTGTAGTTAAGAGCATCCTGTGCAAACAAAAGCTGGTTGTACTGTTGTGATTTTTTTTTTGTGTGTGTGTTTTTAAACAAAATCAGTTTCCTCTGCAGAGCTTCTCTCCAGCAGGTCATCCCCTAACTTGAACTGATGCATGCAGTTATGCATCTCCAGATAATACATTTCTACTTGGAGTAAGCAGTGAAGAACTGCTTGATATGTGTGCTTATCAGTATGTTAGAATAATGGTTTTGTTTGTTTCAAGACAGGCTGTCCGATGCTTTCACAGTGTGTTCTATAGTGGGGAACTTCATCTGTGTTACACAGTGACTTCAGTGTTACATTTTTCTGATCGTGTTTGTTGATTTGCTCTATCATTATGAATGTTGGCAGATGAACTTTCTTTTTGGGATTTGCTCATTTTGTGAATTAAATCAATCTACAATTTTTTTTTTCTAAGAAACAATATGCATTACAGATTTTAACTGAGCAAAATTTCCCTGCAATGCAAACTGTGGAAGATAGTCCTCTGCCTGAGAAAGAAATTATGTCTTACCAAAAGGCCTGTCAACTTATTTTATCTTGCCATTTTTAACTCATCAAATGCATTAGCTAAAACTATCAGGAACTATCTGTCAACCCAGAAGTGAGTAAAGATGAAACTTATTATTTGTGAAGACTCCTAATATCAGATTTCAAAAATACAAATTTGGCTTGTTTGGTGGTGTGATAGTACAGGGGCAGCGTCCTGTAGACTGATCTCAGAATGATTCTAGCTCCCTATCTGTGTTTACTTGGCTGTTGTTACTGCACCATCTGAAGGCTGCAAGCACTTACAAATTGCCTTGCCAGTGTCCATGTGAGTAGGAGAGTGCAGGAGGCTTTCCCATGGGAACCTGGGAGCTTGTTTCAGAGCCGGAATTGAACTAATTCTCCTGAGCCCCATAGTACGTCCTTAATCACAAAATCATTCCCTACTTCCCCCAGAGGGTTTAAAGGTAATAACTTGTATCATTTAAGGTTTTTTCTTATTTTTAACACCTCAAGTTGAGATTTTGCAGTGAACTTTGCTGAAGAATTCTCTGTCATAGTGTAAAATTTCCTCTGGCAAGCAGGGAGTGAGATGCTGAGCACTGCTCTGTTGTGTCCAGGGTCGATGAGGGCCATCCTTCTCCAGCCTTGCAATGCCTATAACCCTGACTCAGGAGAGCTGGCACTTGGGCACAGAAACCCTGACCCCTGTGGGCCACTGGGGAGAGGGTAAAACTAAGCATCCTCAGAGAACAGAGGTGAAAGCGGTACGTATACCTGCACTCTGTGAGGAACAGTGGTGGGCATAAAAGAAAGGGGAAAATGATGTTACCTTGCTATTTTAGAAACCATTCTGAACCTCCATCTTTAAGATTGAAAAATAATTTAAGGAAGCTATCCAATGCAAAAGCAGTTTACATCTGCATTTGGAGACGGAGTGGAGCATTTTTTGCAGGCTGACCTTTCAAGAGAACAAAACTTAAATAACTTTACTGATCTAATCAGAGAGAATGAAATGACAATGAAAAATTCTAAACTCTGCGTACCTATGCATCGAAGAAATAGCATTTGAAACAAAAACAGAATGAAAAAGAAAACACATGCACAACCTGCTGCCCCACAAAAAAAAAAAGAAAACAAAAACAAAAGCTAATCTAAGCTAATCTGCCTTTTGTAGGACAACACTGTCAAACAGTGTGAAATTTGATTTTCTTTGCTCAGAAGGAAACTTCTGAGCAGCTTGGCTCAGATTCTTTCACCTACTATTTGCAGACTCTCAAAAGTGGTCTTAAACTTTGTAATAATATATAATGCTTGTTTGTCTTTAAATGAGATGTTTGGTTATGTGATGTTTGCTCATTTAGAAGTGAAGTAATCAGCTCAGGAATAGGTTAAAAGGCAAATGGTCCTTAACAGGCATTCACAGTACTGCAGGATATGTAAGAGCAGAATGATGTGCAGCATATCAAACCATAGAGGTGAGTGAGGGAAAGAAAACCCAAACTGAACTTCCAAGTTTTAAAACAGTTGATATTACTTTCCTTATGGAAGAAGAGGTGTGGTGAAACATGGTGCAGGAAAGCCAGCGGATCTTCTGTCTTTGTATTTAACTTAAGCAATCACCTGGAGCTGTGCTTTGGCAAAGGCAGATGTGATCTGACTTTTCTAAACAGTGAAAGGAGGAAGGGAGGTAGTTCATCAGGAGCGTGTTTACAGATCCTACAGTGCAAATGGTATTAGGCCACGTGTTATGAATAATGAAGAAAAGAGCCCAAATTTCAATTTGCCTTCTTACAATGTTTTTTTGAACACCTGTGGGCTTCTGGAGATTCTCATATTCTCAAAATAAATAAATAAAAAGAAGGTACAAGTTGTGCAGCTCTGTGCCACATTGGCCTCACTGAAGCCACCTGGAGGGAGAAGCGTGAAATGTCATCAGTTGTCTGCCTCCTGTTCTTTAAAGCTTCCTATTAAACCTGAAGATGAGAGTAAACAAACCACGGCCCTCATCAAAGGCCTGCGGAAGATGTATTACGGACACCTAATAATTCTTAGAGCATCATTTGTTCAAGCTGTTGTTCAGTCTTTTCATACTTCCAGAATACGCTGTTTATTTTCTGAACTGCTTGGTTTTGTAATAGTCACTTGAGACCTAGGCCATGTTTTACAAAGAGGAAAACACATCAGATGAGATTTTAACCAGAACCTCGCTCTAGTGATCAAGTGAGAAAAAGGAAAGATAACTTTCACGTGTAGTTAAGGCTGACATATGGCCCAGGGTGCCTGAATTATTGAATGTTTTTCATATTACCAGTACTGCGGTTGATTTAGCTGTCCTTGGGGCACCTGTGGTGACAGATTTTAAATGCATTGTATTTTTTATCTTATGCTTTTGCATTTTTAGCTGGATTTACTTTTCTGACAGCTTGGATTTGAAGTACTTCTCAAACAAATACCAGTGCTGCTCTGACCTGTCTTCAAACTTGAGGTTTAGGGATTAAAAAAAAAAACAAAAACAACCGATCTTGCTATTCTGGTGATTTTGCAAAGGGTTCTTGTGGTCAGGCAAAGTTTGAGTAAATGAAGTAGGAGAAAATGACCTCCTAATTTAAAACATGTATTTTATTGTCCATAACCTTTTTGCAGTGTACCACTATCCCACCCTTCAGACTGCACATCAGTCTGCTGCTCTCTGTGCCACCCCTGAGTTTATAGAGGAGAGAAGAGGAGCACTGGGGAGAGAGAAAATGCTATGTCCCATGGTGGCAGCTGTGCTGTGTCTTGCTGGTTAGAGAGCTGCAGAAGGAGGGAAAAGCACAGTTCTGCTTAGTAGCAATTTCACCAGGAATTTGGGGAGTGAACATAACGGATGGCCATGAAGAGGCTACAGGTGCTGTCCCTCCTGAGCAGATCAAAGTACTGCAGGAGGACTGAGCCCAGTAGCCTAAAGAGAGAGAAGGAAATTTTGCTTCAGCTTTGCCTTTTATTTCCATATAGACACATTTCCAGTACAGGACAAATGAGTATGGTGTTAATTTTGCCTGCATTTGCTTTCATTCTGATGCTTCACCAGCTGGCAGCTGGTGATGGGCAGGGGAGCCTTGTGCCAGGATGGGCAGCCCACACTGCCACCCTGCTCTGGGATGAAAGTCTTGCTGCAGGTAAGGGCTTCCTCATGATATGCACATCAGAAGTAATCTCTTTTGCAGCTCTCCGCTGGTGCAGTTTTGCTTGGGTATATTTTTAAAGCTCTGCTTTGTGAAACTCTACTTATGGTGTTACATAAAGCATAAAGCAAAGCACTCAGCAGCTCACAGGACCCCCTCACTGGGTGCACCATGTCCTCTGGCTCTTGTGATCTCAATGACAAGGGACAAACATGAGAGGAGAGACCAAGAGAGCAGGAGGCTGTGGGTGGTGAGTGAAGATACTCCCTTAGTTCTCTGTCCTTGGTAACAGTAAAAAAAGCAACAATAGCAGAGCGAGTGGATGGTAAAACAAATGGCACATTACTCCATGTCAGCTAGACAGCCATTGAACTATAGGAGCACCATGTCTCCATTGAAATATGCAGTCTCATAACCAGATACTTATGACCCTCCAGATGCTGGAGGGTCGTGGTGCTGAGCCGCATGCCTCCAGCTCAGGCATGTCTTGATGCCTGGATGAATGCTTGCATCTGGAAAACACTTCTTATGTAGGCTGTGTGAGGCTTCCTGGGATATGAAAAGCAAACAGAAGCACCACTGTGTTGCTTTAAATCAGTTTTATTTTATTTAGTAGCAATTTCTTATGCAGTTCAGTGCAAGCCAGCAATTTGAATAGTTTATTAGCGTCTGCTTGGGTCTTCTGTCTGACTTCTGGAGGGAAGAGTAGTGCTAGTCTGTGTGATTTGTGTAATGTAATTAGATGTGCTGAAGCAAGACAAACATGATACAAATGGAATGAGTGGAAGTAGAAATTATTGGAAATGTATCTGCTGCCTCTTGTGAGCTACACTGAAACTGCAGCAGCACATAGTGTGTTTCTTATGGAAGCTGTGAGATTTAAGTCTTCTTCATCTTTCACTGTTCAGTCCTTGGTTTAAATCTTACTGAAATTTCTGACACCGACAGCTGTATGGAAAGATCTGATCCAGGCACAGGCTATGGGCAAGATGAGTTGATCTGCCAGAGGTTGGGCACTTCTTAGTGACAGAAACCCTTCTTCTGGTAAAACTTCCAAGCAGCGAAGCTCAGAGGTAGCAAATAACTAAGGCTTTGCTTCTGTCTGGCTCAGCAGGCTCAGTTTGCAAATGTTGGTGTCTTAGGAGTTGGCTCTTGCTGCACATCTGAGTACAAAGAAGGTAAGTTGTGTTTCACGTGGGATATGCTGCTTTGGAGACGTGGCTTCAAGGCTGAGTGCTGTGTTGCAGTGGAAATAAAATACAATCCTTGCACGACCTTCTTTTGGTTCTATTAGCAGAAGGGAGAATGTTTTTATCAGTGCTGTTTTCAGAGAAAAAAATAAAATTGCCTGTTTTGAGTCTGTATTTCAGAGAGGATTTGGGAATATAGTGGGAGCCCATTAGAGACTGCAGAGTTGAGCTTTGGCTGTGAGAACAAGCCTTGTGCTGTTCAGTTTTAAGAGATTCGGTTTTCTAATAGAAAGATGATTGGATGCGATACAAGTGCCCAGGTACTTTGGCAGAAGAGAGACATCTAGTAACTGGGAAGCTTCTTACCCTAGCTGACAAGTGTGTAACATGCCCCAGCTTACAAGTTTTTACCCAGTGAACTGACAACTCTTTTTATGTGGCCTTGTGGAGACTTGCTGAAACCACCATTGATACATTGATTCCTCTCATACTTTTTCTATAGGTCAGGGCTCAAAGGAGTTAACTGCTTGACAGAAATCATCCGGATGAGTGGGCAGAGTAGAAAATCCAATGATTCGGACTCATGTGTGGCAGTAGCTGGTGTGGTGCAATTTATTCGCACTGCCAATGGTTAGTGATCACAGCTTGTGCCTGCAGCTCCCTGCCTCTCCTGTCAGGTGTTTCTCCTCTCCTGAGCTTACCGAGCTGTTGGTTCCATTTATTGACTCCTGCAGCACTGAACCTTTTCTTCAAAATGGCGCTTTGACTCTGGAATGCACTGTGCAGCTTCAGTGCCCCATTGACCCCCGGAAGGCTGCGTGTGTGCTGGTGTGTGGGGCCAGGTGGGGACACTGTTTTGTCAGGAAAGTCTTAAATCTTTTGGGACTCTGCTTTGGGAACAGCACTGCCAAAGAGAAAAAAGCTTGTGAAGATGTTGGAGGGAGGAGCGCAGTGGTTAAGGTCTGGTGCATACGAAGCATGGCAGAGATGTTTCATGAAGAAATGGCGTGGAGGCAAATTGTCATGGATCAATGTCATCTAATTTATTTGTCTCTGTGATCTAAATTAATGTTTTCATAATTTAGTAACAGGGAGCATCTAACAGGTGGGAGGGAAAAAATAAAGGATGTTTTAACAGAAAGCAGTGTAAGGCAATGAAATATTGAAGCCTGTCACTAAAAGGTGGGTGATATCTGTGCAGCTAAACATGGGAGATAGAGATGGAATTAGAGGCTTTGAGATCTAGATCGGAAGCACAGTGTGACTGCTGGGAAGTCCAGCACCTGTAAGTATTGTTTTTCTGTGCCTTTCTATACAAATCCCGAAAGGCAACAACGTGTTTATAGGAACTCTCACAGAAAGTGTGAGCTGATAGCAGGAGTTTGGCATGCTGTGACTTTAACTGATATTGTTCACGTTTGACGAACAGTCCACCGTGTCTCATCAAGATCCTGGAAGGGTACACCTTAATTCTTCATGAATCCTATTTGGTGGATTTGTGGGAGTATGCATGCAAACTGACGTGCAGGGAGTGCGGGTCCTGTTTTACCTGTGCTGTCCCATTTGTTCTTGCACAAGCTTTTAAAATGGGTGTCATCTTGGTGAGAACTAAGAACAGAGGGCTGCGTGTGTTTTTTTTGTCTCTTTGTATCTTTATGCACTTTCTAACACCCAGTGTAGGTTCCTGGGTTTCATTTTGCGTGGTAGAACAGTCTTGTCCACAAGGCATCGGTATCATTCAGCTGCACTGAAAATTTCTTCCCAACAGCCCTGAATGCACTTCTGAACAGCTGAGTCTCTGCGGTGGTGGGAGGCATTCAGGCAGGCTGGTGATGGAGGTGCCCAGATTATTTGCTCCACATAGCTTTGACTTTGCACCCAACAACAGTAATGATAGGAAAGTGTAATTCACAACGATTTTCTACATATTTAGTGTGTTTTAAAGTTTGCTCTGTGGAAAAGCAGCGTGGATCTTTTTATGCAGTTATGGATCCGGGCTGCTTCAGTGCAACTACTGTACCCAGTGATCTCTTTGTGTATTTCTTTTGCTATTAATATTAATTAGTTGTAGTAAGTGCTTTAGCAAAAGCAATTTGGAGACCACATTTTCTGGGGAGTTCTTGTTGTTTCACGATATCGTTATTAATGGACGGAATTTCAAATAAATTCAAGTTTGATTAATATTCAGCAACGTGAAGTTTGTGAGCATCAGTTCTGGTGTGCGTGCTGTTAATGGCGCGTGTGTTCAGAAATGTTTCTGTCTCCAAATTCGCTCAAATAGAAAAGCGCTAAAAATAAATAAATGCGATGGCGACACTTTGCCAAATTGTGTTCCGGACAAAATCCTTTTCCCCCTTTCATTCACCTCTAATTAGCGCTGAAAGCCCCTCCGTTCGCAAAGCTTTCGTCTCGGCGTTTGTACGGCTCTCTGAAGCTGTTGATTGGAGGAGAACCACAATGGGGAAAAGAAAGTCAGGGCCCAACGTATGACAGGAGTAATGGTTTTGCTTTGTACATCTGTCAACTAATGCTTAACTAATGCAGAATTACTGTCAGACTCCCGCGGAGCTCACTTTCCTCTCCACCTGAATGCGTAATGACTTCGTGGCAAGGAATTCAAAACAAGTGCAAAATGGCCGGACGTTTAGGAAAAAGTGGGAGGGCAGCAGAAGCTTGTCCCGGCTGCTGGCTTCTGGAGGAGCCCCTGCAGTTCTCGGTGGCCGTTGGGCACCAACCGCACCAATGCCCAGGTGACGGTGATGTGGCCAGGAGCTGCATCCCTACAGGGGCACCCCATCCCCAGCGCCCAGTCCCCGTCTGGCATCGCTGCATCCCACAGCAGTGCTGTTGTGTGGGGACCCTGCATCACAGTGATGCTTCACCCTGGAGAGAACAGCAGTCCCCATTGGGTGCTCATGGCTCAGCTTGCAAACCCCTCGGGAAGCGTGTGGGAGGAAATGTATTTTCTAAATGTTCTTCATTACTGACTAATGGGGATGTGAACGAATGGGGAGCTCCATGAGGAGGGGGATGGCCAGGCAGGAGCGCTCTGCTGCCCTGAGGGTTTGCTCCAGGAGAGCCGGTGCCTCCCAGTGTCTGCTGGGAATGGTGAGCTGCAGGTTGGTGGAATGGGAGGTGAGTCCCAGGTAACATTCGCTTGTGGGGGTGATGTGCTGTTCCCTTACCTTCGTTTGAAGGGGCCTTGGGAAAACATGGGGAAAAGGGGAGTATTTCTACAATTGCTGCTGACACAGTTGGGTACCTCCTTCTTCAGGGTGTTGTACGTCCACCTGATCCACCTGCAGTGACGTTTGACTGAGGGGAGAGGGCTGGGCCAGGACGTCTTCTGCAGTGAGTGCTTGTGAGCTGCTGGGCACTGGGAAGAGTGTCCTGTCATGCAGGAAGTACACGCTGACTGCTGCCACGAGTCTTCTGCATTTTTTCTTACTTCCCCCCATGAATTACTTTTCATCTATCAGGAAGCATTCAGGAAAATATTTGTGTTGGAAGAATTGAAATCTAGTGTAGTTTTCTGGTACAGCCACCAGGGAAAATACTGTCCCACATACAAATGTAGAGAGAGGCTTTAAAAACAAGCAGCATCAGAGGTGACCAGTGTTTTGTCTTTGAAATACTGCGTGCAGAGCTTGGTGTTCCTGCACTCTCTTGTTTGCTGAGATAATGCAAATGATGTGTAATTCAAACAATTAGCTTAATGTAGGGTTGTACTTTTTGAAAACAGATTGGAAAGCTGTTTCTGAAAGTCTGTCTTTCAAGAGCATGTCACATATGGTGTCTGCACTGCGAGCATTGAGACTGGTGTTGGGCAGCCTGGTCTGCAAAGCTGACCTTGCAGCATTTCTGTAGTGACAAATTGCAAAGGCATTAATTTGCCATGCAGTCCTGGTTTGCTTCTCCCCACTGTGTCTAATTACAACCTTGTGAAGTTCTCCTGGCAAGGGCTGTGCTGAGGGGCTCTGGCACCTCCAGCTGCATGGCTGGAGTGAAGGGAGCACTTTGGGGTGTGCTGGGTGGGGCTGTGCGCCCACACTGTCTGCCTTGCTACTGCTGTGGGTCATGCTTAAACTGGGAATGGGGAAGGAAAAAAATAAGGCAAGAGGCAGGGATCACCAAAGTCAGTTAGGCAAGTATGCCGTGAATCTTTAATTATCCTTCAGTCTGACTCAGCTGCTGCAAGTAAGCTGGTTTGCTGCCCTGTTCCCTGTGCCTTACCAAATGTCCTATAGCCTGGCACACCTTTGCCCCACAGGGAGTTCCTGGTGTCATGGAGGTGACCCAGCCTGCTTCAGGAGATATTCTCTGAGAACACTTCCAAAGATCTCCTGGCACTCAACTACTTAAATCCACTGGTCCTGAGCTCCAGATCCCTGGTTAACTACCAGATCACCAGTGAAGAGGTGCTTTTTCCCGAGCAGCTCATCAGCCAGACTGGAGCAAGTTCTCTTTGGGCATTGCCACTGGAGCAAAGACATTTCTGTCCGCTTTAGGCCCTGGAGACAGCTGCACCAGTACTACTGAGACACATGTGCCTCCAGCTGTGGTCAGCAATGGCCACGTGGACTCAAGGTTGCTGAAGCCTCTGCACTGGTGCTGCGCTATCACATACGTGTGCTGCCAGGGTTCCCTGCAGCCTCTTTTCTTGTCCCCTGCCAGCCATGGCTCTGCCTTGTTACATTTTGCATGCAGTTTGTCCCATCTGTTATCTTTCTTGCATCTTCCCTGTAGAAGAGAGGATTCATGTGGGCCTGCTGGATGGTTCCAGCTGATCTGAAAAGTCAGCTGTCCCCTTCCTTGATATGGCACTGTCTGCAGAAATCAGAGCGTGAACACAGAGCTAGAAAGGGCAGTGACAAGAGCAGAAGAAAGCAGTGTGCCTGTGAGAAGGATATGAAGAGAAAAAGAGAGCCTCTTCTTTGATGTATTTGTTTCCTCTTATTAGTATCCATCTAGTGGTGCTCAGTCTGAGACGGCTGACCTGTCCAAAAGTTAGTGATCCACACACAATCCACTCCCAATAGTGCCAAAGTACAGACATCACAGGACAAAAATAGCAGCAGTTGAGATGAAGGAGGAAGCCATGGGCTGCCAGATATGAGCGGGAGTAACCTAAGTTCACCCAAGTGGCAGAGGTACTGTCTTAGTTTGCGGAGTGTGAGGAGAAAAATGTCTTAACAATCTCGTCCTCCTGCCTACGCGAACATCTCCACTATTTTCTGTACCGTGCTGATAAAGACTGCCCACGCTTGAAAGGGCCTGGCAGGCTCGAGGTCAGCCGCAGACAATCTCTCTAATTGCATGGGTCTGGCTGACCTCCGCGTTGTGGAGCGAGTAGGGACCGCGGCAGACAGAGGACAAGGGAAAAGGCAGAGGAAATGTTCCTGCCGTGATGGCGGCAGGCTTAAAACTTGATTCGGATTGCTCCCCAGAGACAGTGCCCGTGCTGCGTGCAGCTCTGCTGGAAGGAGACAAGAAGACATTTTGCCCAGACAGTAAGTCAATATCAGCACTTGTAGGTATCGCTTCACAATAATGCTTTTTGACAAACTGCTGTCAGTGCTCTGGAAACTTGTGTCAAGAAGGCAGAAAATGAAAACTTGTGGCAAGTTGTTGTCACTGCCTCTTGTAGTCGTCCAGCTTGTGCTGTCTCCTAACAGGATGCATGTGTTCTTGAGTAGAAGAGGTTCAAATAGGTGAGCAGTGGACGCATATGCCACTGGCTCTTAAAACTGAAACAAAAGTAAGTACTTATAACAACAAAACAACACTGTAAAGACAATCTATGCTTTAAGAATAATTGTGATGAGAAGAAATCACAGCCTGTGTCCCACAGGTTTGTGCCTGCAATAGTCCATGGGCTGTGTGGCCAAGATGCAGCATCCCACATGAAGAGCCATGATGGCAGTGTACCCCCTCCAGCAGCAGGACTGTGGTAGTAACACAGCTGTGTCACCTCCTTGGCAGGGCTTAGAGCTCCAGCAACCAGGGAGCCCTTTGTGTTCACCGTGTTCCACCAGGCTGCAAAGTGCTTTGAAGTGTGTATGGACTTTCCTCTCAGCTTCCCTGTTAACTTCTTGCCCCAGCAACAGAAAAGGTAAAGCACCTTCTATGCGTGGAGGAGCCAAATTGCTGCAGCTCCCGCTGACCTCTATGGGAGCTCTGGATGCTCAACTCGTTTGGGATAATCCTCACAATAATGCACGTCAATTTGTACTGCAAGGGAGAGGCACTGTACTGTAGCTTCCAAATACAGCGCAGAAAATGAGGCTGCCTGCACAGAGGGCTGCACTGTTGCAGGTGTGTTGCATTGGCCACTCACCAGTAGCACATGCAATGCTCCCACATCTCAGGACCTATGTGGTTCCTGCTCCCTCCAGGAGCTTTGCTGCTGACCACGTGTGGGTGGCAAAGCAGAGCTGCAGCATGGTGTGGACGGCTGCAGGGGACAGTGGGAGAATGCCACTTGTCCCAGGTGGGCTCGGGGCACATCCCTGGTGAAGCCACCCAGGCAGCATGGGAACCTGCTGGCACCAAATGCTGCAGGATGAGGGTCCTGAAACTCACTGAAATGGACTGCATGGCCTGGAAGCTCTGAGTGGATTATCCACTTGAAACTCATGCAGTTCTTGATGAACTTTGACACAGAAGGATTTGGGAAGCTTTAGGACCAGATAAACACAAGAGTGCGCATGTGGAAGGGATTTCAGGAGCGGCTTAGTCCCTCTCCTGCTGTGAAATAGGATCATCATATCCATACTTTTGCTAACTCTTTGTTCAACTGATAGGGGAAAAAAAAAAAAAAAAAAGGGAAAAGTGAGCTTTTTGGAATAAGATCCTGCCCCCAAATTGGAAATTTGCCTTGTTTGCAAGGCAGCTGGCTCCAGGAAGGCTCAGAGCAAAAGCCACCATGCCTCTTGCTTCTGGTCAGCACGGATTGGGCCTCAGTGACCAGCAGATCAAGGGAACGAAACTGAAAGGCTGTGCACGGTGACAGGCAGCTGCTGTAAGTGATTTCATTTAGTCTGCATGCAGCCCTAGCTGTGCTACGTTTTCCAGGGGTCCGTTATTTTGGAGACTTAGAAGGTTTCCAAAAAAGAATGACAACCGTCTATTACTGTATGATGCTAGAGCCATTCATTTTAGGCTTTTTATTTGTGTTGCGTACGTTTGTGACTGCTCTATTCTATGCAGTCACAATTTGCCATCTGATTTGCTTAAAAGTTGTGGTGACATCAAAAGCAACGCTATTTAATGCTAAGTGTGTTTCAAGGCTGATATTTGCTCACTGTTCCCAGGCTGTCACTGCAGAGAGGTTTGGCTGCTGTTTATGCAACTGAGTGACGTTTGAGCTCTGCAAGGATCCTGTATGGAACACAGGGATGTGGCAGGTGCTGGAGGTCGCTGAGCTTCCCCTTGCCTGGGCTGCTGTTGTGGGTGCTCTCCCTATGGAGATAACAAACCGAACTGGTTTAAATTTCTGTCATTAAAGAAAACCCAGCTCTTCCTAACAGCTCTCAGCACTGTCACATGAGGAGGCACAGTGCGGTGAGCTGCTTTCCGAGGGGCTGTTGCCATGCGGTTCTGCACCACGCCGGCGGCACAATGGCTGCTGTAATTAACGTGTCAGAGTCTGGCTTCTGGTGGGAGTGGTAATAGCATGGCTCTGGTGGAACTCCTGCTGCCAGGCTCTCGCTGGGCTGCTGTGCTAAAGTTTCGGGCTGGATCTGTCTGGATTTTCACCTCTCTTCTCGTATAGCTCTGTATCTTTTCAGCACCTCCAGAACCACCCTATATGCATTTTCCACCGATGTTTTACGTTTGTATGTAATCCGTCAGGATCTTCAGCACCATCACTCCCAGGACTGGCTTGTAGCGGGGCACTAGGCTGCCAGCAGTCCATAAAGGAGTAATGCATGAGCTGTTGTACTGTTATATTTCGCTACCTGTCATTGTAATGTCACTTTTAATGCAGGAATTATACCCCCATTGTGTGTAATTATATTTCTCCTCCCAGCTCTGCTCAAGGAACAGTGAAAAGATGGAGCTGTTAATATTAAAAACAGCACATCTCCCTCAAAAAAAGTTAGAGGTCACGCCTTAATTCCTAGTGTGTGAGGGTGGTTAATCAAGAGATGATTGGACTAGAATGAGTGTGGGGACAGAAATATCCTGCACAATTTCTGGTGGAATTTAATTAGAAAGGAAGTATTAATAGCATCTGCATGTGCAATGCTGTTTTGCCTTGCAATGTGAATAGCCTTACCCAGAGCCAGTCTGATGGAAAGCCCATTGGAATTCTTTGTTTCCTCTTTTTATCTTTGTTTTTAATAAAGGAAAATGATAAGCTATAATCAATAATAGCAGTACTTAAAAGCAATGAACCCTGGCAGGAAGTTGGCCTTCTACTAGCTCTCCTTAGAGTTTCTCTTTCAGGTCAAGATGATGCTAATTAATGAGGCGTTTTGTAAAAGTTTGTGCTCTACTTGTCCCAGTAATGAACTTCCAACCTTTAATTTTCTCAGTAGCATAGCGTTCCTCAGTGGGAAAGCAACCGTGGGGACCTCGTGTTGGAATTTGTGCTCCCCAGGGCAGCTCACCCCCCCAGGAACTGTGCCAGGTTTCTCCAGGGCAGGGCCCTGGGCACGGGTTCAGGCTCATGGAGTGCCTCTCCTGGAAGGCACAGAAAAAGTCTTAGTGGAAATAGATCTTACTGTAGCACAAAGTGGATTTCCCTCCCTTCGCACTCAGTATAGACTGACTTCTAGTACTTCTTTTTAATACTTATACTCACAAAAGAGAAAAAGTTAATATAGTCAGTATCTTACAACTTGATTTCAATTATGAGATCGTAAAGCAGTCTGTGCTTCTTAATGAATTGAGAAATGAAGGCTACGCTAATTGAATTCAGCATGGCTTGCAAAATGCTTTGTTCAGATGAAAACGGCTCTGCCAATGCCAAGTGTTTTCATTCCTGTTTGCTTGTTTGCCTTCCTGCTGTGGTTTCCATGAGCTGGGGTGCCCCCCTCTGCTGCACTGTGCTGGGCACTTGTGGACCAAAGGAGGGGACAGAGTAGAGCAGGACATGGACATCCCTCTGGATCATGCACGGTGTTCCCATTTCTGCCTTAATGAATACTGTGTGTATCCTATATTAAAATAATAATAATAATATATATATATTTTGAGCCACCAGCTCTGCCTGTATGTTCGTTTTTGACAAAGAACATCTGCACCCCCAGGGCTGGGATGTTCTCATTGTCCCTGCTGCTGGCTGCACCGCAGGGAGGTGGAAGCCCGGAGGAGCCCAAGCATCCTTCCTGCAGAACCTTTTGTTCTGGAAGTGAGCCGGTGGCTGCAAAGCGAGCAGAGGGGAGGCTGTGCATGAGCTCTGCTCAGCAGCACAGGCACGTTCGGGCACTGGGGCTGCTGCTGGGGGCTGAGGATTTCCAGCAAGTGCTAGCTCCAGGCTCGCTTTGGCACTTGGGCTCCAATTATAGTGATATCTTGCTCTCAGACCAATTAAAATTTTATAATCTCTCCACCAGATGGAGTGGACAGTGTTATGCTGGGTCAAGAAATATCTTCTAGCTCTAGTCATTCTCCAGGAAGTTTTTGGCTCCGTGAGGAATGGTACCTGTATAGGACCGACGAAGAGGGGCTGTGAAAGCACAGAACTTGCGGCTTTCTTGCAGCCATTTTTGCAAGCCATTTTATTCTGCGTTTGGGGACAGGAAAATTAGGCTTTGAAATACGGGTTGTAGATAAGGCTGTAAGGAAGTTTAGGATCGCAGCCTTAGGTGAAAATAAAGCTGTAACACATAAAGCATTTAAAAGGTGAAGCATAATGGTGCCCTCCAAAGACATCTGAACAGCTGCAAGGAAGTGTGCCTTATTGCTGCAATTTGAGCATGAATTGCATCACACTAGGAAAGACCTGCCTCTGATTGGAGATGTGACCATGCAGCCTTTTCTGTTTTAATCAGAGGTAGCTGCATTTTTGTTAATAGCATTATTGATTACAGGCACTCTGCAGAGCCAGAGAAAGCCCCTGGAGCAGAGCTGGTGTGTTTGTTCTACTATGAAGTGTGTTTTCAGGGCAGCACAAGCCTCTGTCCTGGTCAGGCCTGCTCCATCAAAGAGAGCTCCATGCTAGGAGTGGGAGCATCCTCACCTGGGTACATGGAGCTGTGGCCTTGTTGCCTGCCCACATCCCTCACCACAGTCTCACATCAGGAGCCACTGCACTGGGAGGTGTGCCCGTCTGCAGGATGGCTCTGGGAGCACCTCAGCTGAGCAAGGCTGGTATCTCTGCACCCAGGTGGGGGTTTGGGAACAGAAGCTGTCTCCTGCCATGAGTGAGGTGTGATAGCAGTGGTGCTGCTACCATCTATTGGTGGGCAGCAGAAAGGGAGCAACTGCAAAGCCTGCACTTGCATACCACGTGGCACTGGTCTTGGGCAAATATGGAATGCCTTTTCAGCTAGGACAACCTGCTTGGCCAGGCCTCCTAATTCTTAAATAACAAGAGAATCACTGCAGTGGGAGCTGAGTTGTTGCAAATGGTGGTTTAAAGGAGGTGATGGTATGCATTAACATCCAAGAGGTGTTTGTAGAAATTTGAACCTGCCTGTGTGGATGCTGCAGGCCCCAGGCAAAGGGTTATGTCTCCAGAGGCTTGGTCATTGCAGAAAGGGATGCAGCAGTGCTCCGAGGAGGCAGCCAGCCTTCAGCACATCCCCAGCTCCCCAAGAGCTGGGCTCCCACAGGGCTGCACTGGGAAGGTTGCAAAGCTCCTTTTGTATTTTTAATAACGGGGTGGACAATAACTCCATTTACAAGGAAATCTTCCTTCTGCAGGATTGTGGTGTATACCTGTTCCTACAGCCCTCTCACAAATGGGCAATTCTTGTTCTAATTTTTTTTCTGGCAGGGATGTTTTGTTTTCCTGTTGGCTGATGCTGTCTGCTCAGTCTGTGGAGGATTAACCTATGTGCTGTTGCTAGGTGGCCTTAAGCAAAGAAATAACACAGATCACAGACTCCTGCATTCCTACAGTGTGTAACTCCCTTGTTCAGCAAGATTTCTTTTTCTCTGTCCTTCTGTTTTGTGTTTATGGCTGTGGAGGTGTGTATATTAGAGGATGCACATATAATTTGCACAAGAATAATGGGTTAGAACCCCTATAAAACATCGGTTTTATTTGGGCTTGCAATACGTAGCCGCTCACTCTTTGCCAGCCTTCCACGGTTTGGTTTCTGTTGGAGTCTAAGCCTCATCCATCGTTTCCAGATGTGTTTCTGCCCAGTGTGAGGTCTCGGATTCAGCAGGGACGTGCAGCTTGTCACATCCCAGAGGGACCTGCGCCTGCAGCATTGCAGAGCCCATAAGGGGTGCAGCACTTGTCTGGCCTTTAAGATTTTCAAGCTTCTTTTCTTAAGAGTTCATTTCACGACATTTTCAAAAATGTGGTTATTCAGAACTCAGTTGACTTCTGATGTTGTATGCTGGATGACTGAATATTTTGCACGTTCCCATATCCAAAGTGTGTTGCCTGTAGCATGTTTTGCTCATGGCATTGGAATGGGCCTCTAAGGTTGACCCAGCACAGGTGTGAGCAGAGCTGGCAGGATTCACTGTCATTTGCCCCCTCCTGCCCTAGGCCTGAGTAGGGATCACATGGACATATTGCTCCTTCCCAGCCTCCTGCAGCAGGCATGCTCATGCTGAATACATCACTCTGCATTAATAACACGCGTTTGGATGAAATGCCTGCAGGATTTTTTTTACTCCGATGTAAAAATACATATTTCTGCAAAGCTGGTGTTCCTCCTCTCACAGCGCCTGCATGGAGCACAGGGCAGGGGCACAGCTGTGCTCCCAGTGTGCCTCAAAGCAGCTGTGTGTCGGCAGAAGAGTGGTGCTGGGGTGGGCACAGAGCGCAGCCCAGCCCCACAGGGCTGCCGCCAGGCAGTGCCACCGTGAGCTCGTGGCTTCGCCAGCTTTCTTTGGAAACGTGTGGGGAACATTTGGGATTTTGCTAACGTGGGACACACGTGTAATGCTTGAAATCCTGGGCCCCTTTGTGCTTGGAGCATGAATCAAAGCAGAGGACGCATGGCCTGGTGCAGCCCCTGTGAGCTCCCTCCCACCGGCTGCAGGGCTGAGCTGCCAGCACTGTGCACTCCTCACCCCCTGCCATGCCACTGCTTTCTCACAGCTCCCGCTGCTTCATTTTCCTCCCCTGGCTCCCGTTGCCATGACCTGCTGGGCCTGCCGCTGGCAGGAATTCATGCCCCTCCGGCTGCTCCTTGCTGCGCCGGCCCTGTAGCCCCCCCCCCCAGCACTGCCCTGGCAGGCTCAAAACAGAAACGCACCAGAAAAGGCTCCCATCCTGTGGTCTGTCCTATTGGGATGTATTTTTCCTCTCTCAAAAGGAGATGCTGCTCGGTCACATGCTGGTCCCTAGTGGAGGTGGCTTGACCACAGACACTGGCTGGAGCCTCACTGTACCTGTGCATTGGGGAGTGGTGGGATGGCTTTCAGACAAGCCCTGCTCAGCTGTGCTGTGCTGTGTCAGGTTGTGCTGTGCCACACTGCACCTGGCAAGGACCTCCTGACAGTGCCAACCCATGGCACCAGGGCAGGGGCACTGTGCGGGTACGGGCTGCCCCACACTGCACTGCTGTCCCCAGAGCCACACGCTCCATGAGGAGCTCTCCTCAGCCATTTCTGTGTCTGCACGCTGCTGGGAAGCACCTAGTGCCTATGCTTCTGGGGCCTTTTTGGTTGATACAGCAGGAATTCTGGTCCGCGTAGCATGTTAACCAAATAAAAACAGATCTACAGATCAGTTGTTTTAAATGGTGTTATGCACATTTTAAATTTGCACTACTTTGTTTAAAAACGTGCTTCAGGATGAATAAAAAGAAAGAATCAAAAATCCCTAACATAAACGTAATCAAAACCCACTCCCGTAATATCCCCTGCTGCCCAGCTGACAGTAAGTCTTACTGCTGATTGATAGAAAGGGATCCTGATAAGAGTGGAATAAATAACTGCCAACAAGGGGATTTTAAACAGGACGTAATGTCTGTGGGGCTGATAATAGGAAAATGTTCCACGGCCTTCCAGAAACCCTATGGAAGAACGGAAGTAGGAGAAATCTGTAAAAATGTGGTCAGATTCTATAGAAACTGCTTGACAAATCTGAATTTAATAGAGAACAAGGTCTTTTCCCTGGGTTTTTGGCATCATCCAACAGTATTCAATAGCAAGATAATTTTCTATTAATTCTTATAGAACTTTTTCACAAGAATAATAACTGCATGTTCTCACAGTCCTGCCTGCTCCCCACCACAAGCTCATTGCTGCTATCACACCAATTCAGAGGGGGCACCATAAATACCTTAATGTTAAAGAACTAACTTTCTTTAAAGTCCCACTTTGAACTGTGGGGCTGCCGGTGCAGCTGCAGGGTGTGTTCATCAGTAGCACTGAACACTGCTCTGCTCATCCTGGCATAATTACAGAGTGAAAGCAGACGCAGGAAAGAAGCGAGTGGAAACTGTTAATTTTGTAGTATAAGACTTGATTTGTGTTTCAGTTTTCTTTTCTTTGGTGCGGAGTGAAGGGGCTGCAGGAGGAGGTGACAGCAGCAGTTTGTCCGTCCATCTCCACATCCCTCAGTGCTATGAGAGGCCGTGCCTGTGCTTGGCCTTGGCCTTACTCCTCTGGGGCAGCTGGGATGGGGCAGGAGCAGGGAGGAACACAGTTCACCCTGGCCGGGATGGTGCCAAGTGCACAGCTCAGCACGGGATGTGCTGTGGTACGGGGTGAGTACTGGCACCACACCGTGGTGGTTAACCACGAGCAGTTGTCACTCTGGTGATGGTTTTCACAATGGAGAGAGTATCAATGGCAAGGAGGTTTTGGTGCAGAGGATCAGCATCTTGGCTTGCTGCGTGCTGTCTTAGGAAGAGGTGATAGCTAACAAAGGCTGGCAGGATTGGAAGTATAGTCCAGGTTTACTGGTTTTGTTTAGGTTAAGGGGGTGCAGAGGTGGGGAGAGGTGAAGTTGAATGGCCCAAAACAGCAGAGCAGGAGGGGGCCACAGGTCTTCTCATTTCTTTTGCTTCTTCCCTTTATTGTACTGTTTTTTTTTTTTTTTTTTTTCCAGAGGAGTGGAAGCCTTCAGAAACACAGATATTTTTAGACAAGTTGTGTGTAGGAGCCCAGACCCTGGGGACAGGCTGCTGCTTGGCTGCTGTTACAAGAATGGTCCAGACTGTGGCTGCCCAGCTGGTAATCAGTGATGTTTGGTGTGGAGTTTTGGGGTGGTTTCTGTGGCTGGGGTGCTGCCAGACCTGATTACAGGTGGCTGAGCTCGCTTCAGAGCTCTCAGCACTTTGTAACGCTACCGAAGCTGCCAGCAAAGCCCAGGTTGAACTGCTGTACTTCCAAAGAAGTGCACAACCCACCTCACGCTTCTGGAGATGGCGTAAGGAAAGGTGGTGGCCTGGGGCCTTGCAGCAGGGCCACCAGCAGCTGCACAGAGGCAGCTCACTGTGCTCCAGCCCTTTTCATGAACCCCAGCTGTGAAGGTATTTTCTGTTCCTTTAGAAAACTCCTTTGAGAAGCACTGCAGACCCATGCCCAGCTGTAGTGAAGGGGACCCAGAGTAAGCAGATGATAGAGAGGATACTTTCTCTGCATTGTGATTAAATATGTGGAACCAGCATAATAAGTTGTTGAGTAATATTATAATGCTTTAAATTATCTTATTCAAAGGCACATGTAGAGCCTGGAAAATCCTTAGACCTAAAGGCAACTTGGTCATGCAGTGCAGATCCTCTCTCTGACTCCCACACTGCTTCCTGGGGCTCTTAACTGGAAGAGGCTGCAATGAACAGTTTGCTCAGCGAGTGCTGGAAAGGGCAAAATACCTGTTTGTGTTTGCAGGGTACTGCACGGCCTGTGTCTTTAGCCCAGTTATCAGTAATGATTGTTTTCCTGGAACTGTGCAGGGGTGTGTGTGTGTGATTCCTCTACAGATGGGTATTTTGTGATATTTGAGCTAAATTCAGCCCCGGTGTATGATAGTATTTTACAGAAAGTGTCACTAACTGCACCACTTACTTTGTCTTGATTTTAGACTATTTTTTTTAATAGAGGGAAAGATGATTGATGGAAGTAAGTGCCGTACACAAGCAGATGATAGGAAAGATATTTCAAATCGCTCTTGTCATTAGAGATGTGTGAATGCTAACGTGGTGCACGCAGTGAAGGTGATTCTGCACACAGCCAAATACATTTCGCAGGGTAACTTGCTCTTTGTTTCTCAGAGCTCTGGGATAGCAGCTCGATCCTTTTTTGCTGTAAGCTCCCAGGGCACAACACGGCACTACTGCTCTTGCTGGGTCCTGCCTGCAGCCACCCCTCACGTGGAGCCTCTCTGTGCAGTGTTCCGGCCCCTGCCACTCCCGCTGGCCTGAATTCTGGCTGTGGCAGTCCTCTGCTAGGGCTGGAACGGGGGATGCCAGTTATTTATTTATGTAAAGTGTTCGCAGGCATTAACTCACAAAACACCATAGAAACTGGGCCGGTATTGTAGTCGGGGCTTTTATTCAGGTTGTGTGATGTGCTGCGGATGCCGCCTGCCTTTGTGTGCTCCAATCCAGTGTTTATCCCGACGATGCCTTTGTGTTCCCCATTTGACATATTTTACTGTAAATAAAGAGCGACACTGTCTTGCAGCTGTATCCACGGTGACATTTGACTCTCGGCTGAATGAGTGCATTGTGCCGTGTGTTTTGGAAACATTATGTCTTTTAAGAACTAATCCAGCCTTTAACAGCTTCCCAGTGCCTGCCTGCCTTTGCCATGGAGAGCTCAGGTGCTCGCCCACCTCCGTGCAGCCTCCGCCCGCTGCCTCCTGCCCCTCACACTGCTGGGGCCTGAGCTGGGCACCGGCTCCCTCTGCTCGCTCTTTTTGTCTGCGTGGAGACCCTTTGATGGGATGTTAGCATTTTGCCACAATTCTCACAGGCATTATGAGCATCTCTTATGTCTACGTGCATGATATTTTCTCCGAGGTAGATTCTGCGCTCTACGATGATCTCTGTGTGGCTGACTCATGGAGCATCCAGCGGATCAGTTCTTTTATGTGTTGAAGACATATGTCTTTTTGACTTCAGCAAGTTTAGATCCTGGCAGGGGCCACATTTCCTGCAGCGGGCTCTGTCTCTTGGGTGCCCAAGCCCCAGACCGGTGGGACCAAGGTCCTCTGTGAAAACCCCAGCTTCCAGGAAGCTTTTATTTTTGCTTTCAAATAGTTGTGCTGCTTTCGTGCAACTGGTAATTTCGAGCTAATTCTGACACACTTTTAAAATAGTTATGTCTGTATACAGAAATGTGCATGTTTTTGCTCTCGGAGTGCCAATAAATCCATGCGCCATTGAGGTGCTGGTGGTACTGCCCGCATTCCCCCACTGTGAGGCTGTGCCATCAGTTTCTGTAGCACTGCCAGGGCTGAACCACCTGAACTAACGTTCTCTCAGCCTTGAACACTTTGAGAAGATGTAAGTCAAAGTGCAGATATTCTGGATGCCGTCCGCCAGGTCTGTATGGAATTAACATCCTGAGATGGTGCCATAGCATAAGGGCCCTCCGAAGAGAAGAGGGCTGGATTTCACTACTGCAGGGGAGAGCATTGTGCTGGAAATATCACTGAACTTTAAAACCTAGGCACACTGTGCACGCACACCACATTATAGTGGAACCCCACAAGGGTTCCAGGTGAGCAGCGTGGTACCCATAGTGCTCAGCAAACCCAGTGAGCTGCAGGATGGTGCATGGTTGTGTCTCAGGGAGCAGCTCTGCACTTTGTGCTTCCATTTAACTTCTCAGAGTAAGGAGACAAGGCACCTGTGAGGAAACAGGGTTGATAATAGGTTCAAAATATATTTTTATTGCTCTCTTGTATTACCATCTTTAAATTAAATTATTAATGCATTTTCATTAAATTAGCACACAGGCTGGTATTATTTGCCTTAAATATTTTAACAAACTCTGCGAAGTCTTCCCGTGTTATTAGCGCTCTCGGAACATACGTGTGCTGCCCATTTGAAGTTCTGGAGGTGAGAACAGTGAAGGTAGCTGGCAAGCACAGGCTGGCTTCGCTAGAGAGCTGCAGGACCACAGGGCAAGGGAAGCGACTCAGTTCCCATGTGCACCTGGAGGGGCCGTGCACAGGGCCCACTTGTCATGGCAGTCAGCGGCATGGCGCCGGGGCATGTCAAAGAGCAGGGGGACAGAGCTGTGCTTGCAGAGCAGGGTCTGTAGGCAGCCTGTGAGCTTCTCGGTTTGAAGACATTGGAGAGGGAGGAATCAATAATTACACACGTGTGCCGCACTTACAGATGAATTTACATGTCCTTCCATTTTTAAACCTCAGACCTGGTTTCCCACTGTCTTTATCTCTTAACGTGGTGATCTTTCTGCAGGCCATGGCAGACTGCAGTGCTCCCAGGCGTGCTGATGGATGTGACAGCGAACCTGAGCCATGTGCAGGAGTGGGGCTCAGGATGCCCTGTCCGCGCCTCCTCACCATCCAGCGGCTGATCCAACACAGGTACAGATTCACATGTAAACCTTCCCACTGGCTCCCCAGCAAGAGAGAAGGGGGAAAATGCTTCCATTCATTCATCTACAAGAAAAACCTTTAGATATTTAAGTGAATTTTAGAAAGGGAAAAGGTTGTAGAAATGCCCCATTAATCGGGGCACTTAGGAAGTATTTTTTAAAAAGCACAGAAAATTTGGAGGGAGAGGTCTGAAAGCAAAGTGTCTTGGGATGGCAAAGGGCTCGGCAATTACTCGCCAAGTGGAACGTGTACAACTAAGGTTGAAATCCCCTCTTTGCGTGATCGCATGGGGATTTGAATGTGGGTCTCAGAACTCCTCCGAGAGTGCCCAACCGCTGGCACATTCTGGATGAGAATCTGTCCTGCTGAAGCTGTTCTGCTTTGTAAGAATAATTAAATATTCATTGGGCCAGTGAGAGAACAGAAACAATCTGATAGCCTGGGGATTAGGGCTCTCCAATAAGACGAGGAAACAGAAGTAATTCAGTTCCTGATCCAACTCTGATGCTGAACGGATATGAATCTAGGGTCACGTTGGCCAAATCTGCCATTGGTTCTGGTTACTTCTTTCAGGATATAAATATCTCAACTTCTTTTCTGTCATCTTCTGTTATGTCTTTACAGAAACTGGTATCGCGCCAGCTTTTGTACTGGTGAATCTCCTGACTACAGTTACCCCTGTGTTTCATTGGCATCAGAACTGGGGCTGCAGGCTCTTTTAAAATCTGCCTTTCTCCTGGGTTGGCCCTCCTGAGCCCACGGCTTGATGCTTAGTGCAGTGATGTAGAGGAAGTATATCTCAATTACAGAGGCGTTATAGGAAACATTTTTTTACTCTATGTTCAGTCTGTGGTGGTAATCTGAGTAATACAGTAGGAGGAGACTGTAAATCTTTATTATAACATTAATAAACCTGGTAGTTTCTGTCAAGACTTGAGAAAGCAGAAAATCACCACTAAACATCCACTCAGATTCGATGCGCTAAGAAAATCCTTCAGATTTTCATGTACTGAATTTCTTGATCAAATGGCAAACACATTCCTGAATTATTTGGATTCCTTTCAGTGTGGAAAAAGTACCTATTAAAAACAAAACCAAGAACCCAACGCAACCCAAGAACACAGGAAGATGTTTTTTTTTTTTTCCAGCGGAAATGGTTATCGGGAAGGTGATGGCTCCGTGCAGCCCCCGGGTCAGGCCCGGCGCCGCTCTGCCTGACCCGACCCCATTGGAGCACATGTGCCAGGGGCCTGCCAAACTTAAAGTTCAGTTCCACTGACGACATCTTTCCGTGAGCTGTGGGGATGCACGGCCGCGTGGTGCCCTCCATGGCGCAGGCCCGTGGCGTGGGTCGGGGTCCCTGGGCAGCTGGCGACGAGCAGAGTGTGTCTTGCTCCCAAGGGCAGATTATTTAAACCAAACGAGCCCCACATCAGCGGGAAAAGAGACTCGTGGAGCAATTGCCACTGTAACTTGGCACCCGGCGCTCTGTAGTATAAGAAGTTCGAAGCATTTGGGATTTTTCTAGAAGACCCTCTCCTCGCAGCGAGGCACGGGCCGTTCCAGCCCCTGCTAAGCTGAACACGTCGGGAAGGGCAAAGTAAATGAATCTTCGCCTCCCACTCCTCCCGAGGCGGCGAGAGAGGGTGCCGGAGAAAGCCCACCGACTTTTCCCGCAGCCGCCGAGCCGGTGCCGGCGCCGCGGTGCTGGGCGGGGCGGTGCGATGCGGAGCGGTGCGGTGCGGCTCCGCGGGCGGCGGCGAGTCCGGTCCGCGGCGGCGGTCCGCGTTTTGCGGGCGGCCGCTGTATTTCCCGGGCCGTCCATGGCTCGGTGCTGTTGGCTCTCTCTCCGTCTGATCGGCGCAGGCTGCGCGGGGCTCCCTACGGGATCAGAGCGCTCCCCCGCCGGGACTCCACTCCTCACATCCTCCTGCTGGGACTCAGCTACATTTCCAGCCAAGCCTGGCTTTATTATGTGTGTCTGCACTGCAGCCCCAGCAGCAAGATCAGGAGGAGGAAAAGGAGCCAGGACAAAGAAAAGAGAGGGAGGCTGGCGAGAGCTAAAGAAAATAAAAACCCAGGGCAGCAGCGGCAGCAGCGGCAGCGATGAAGGCAGGAGCGGTGCCACCTTCCAGAGAATGACCCATGGAGGCAGCTAGCGGCCCCGGCATCGATGCGAAGGAGCGCTTACCTTGGTCCGCCGAGTGCGTGCGTGCGGGGGAAGGCGGCGGCGAGCGCGGCCGGCGGCGGAGAGCCCATCCCGGCCGAGCCCCGCGCCGCGCACCCGGGGCAGCCGCACCGCCGGCCCCGTGAGCCGTGAGCCGCGAGCCGGGGCCGAGCCCGGGGGCGAGCGGCGGGGCGCGAGGGGGGGCCGAGCGCGGCCGGGGAGGATTTAGGGAAACCGCGGCGAGGTCGCACCCCCGGAGCGCCTCGCATTGTCGGGGCCGCCGCCGCCGCTCTTATTTTTAGACGCTCATTCTCCCCGCGCCCTTCCCCCCCCGCCCCGGCCCCGGGAGCCCCGCGCGGCTTTTTGTGCCATTCTCAAAGTGCCGAGCCGGACTGAGAGCCGCAGGGCGCCTGCAAACTTTAACGAGAACAAAAAGGCGGCGGGGGCGCGGAGGGGCTCGGCTTGTGGCGGTGCTATTTGCACATCGAAGGGAGGAGAAAAAAACCAACAAAGAGGAGGAAAAAAAAAAAAAAAAAAAAAGAAATCGCAACTGTTGCGCCTGTGATTTTTTTTTTTTTTTTTTTTTTTTGTCCCCGGGGGGAGAACCTCTAGGTGCCCGAGGGGGTGGACAGGAGTTGAACTTGCCGCATTGCAACAGGCAAAGAAGTGAGAAATCCGATAATCGATCCCGCTTGCTGCCGCTGCTTCGCCTCGCACAAGCCCGGCAAAGTTTCGAGGGGCAGGAGGCAGGGAGAGGCAGGGCGGGCAGGGGCCGCAGGGCCGCGAGGAGGACGCGCCGGGAGGAGGACGAGCCGCGGCGCCCGGACATGTCCAGGAGGAAGCAAGCCAAGCCCCGCTCGGTGAAAGGTAAGCGCCCGCCGCCCCGCGCCGCCGGCCGGGCACCGCCGCCGCGCCAGCCTCCGCGCGCGGCCAATCAGGGCCGGGGCCCGGCTTGGCGGGGATTGCGAATCCCCCCCGACTCGGCCGCCGCCGCGGGCTCCGCCCGGCCCGGCCCGGCCGCGGGAGGAGGAGCGGCGCCGCCCGCGGGAAGCGGCCCCGGCCGGGCGCCGAGGGGAGGGGAGCGGAGCGGCCGGGAGAGCCGCCCGCCGCCGCCGCCGCCGCCGCCGCCGTCCATTTTGGGGGGCTCCGCGCCCGGCCGCCGGGCTGGTGGGGCGGGGTGGGGGGTGGGGGGGCGGTCCGAGGGCCTCCCGATGGGGGCGGCGGCCGCGGAGCCCGCCCGAAATGGCGGCCGGCCGTGCCCCCGGCCCCGCGGCGGGCTGTTGCGGGCTGTGCGGGGGCGGGCGGAGCCGTCGCGCCCGGGGGCTGCGGGAGGGGGAGGCCGCGGCTCGGGGCGCGGAGCCGACGCGCGTCCGGCGCTGGGAAGCGGCGCTCGGCCGTCGGAGCGCGGGTGGGAGCGGCGCCGGGGGGGAGAAAAGTTTGGCGGCGGGGCCGGGAGCGGAGCGGCGGGCGGAGCAGCGGCCGGGGCTGAGGCGAGCGGCTCCTTCGGGCTGCGGACCTTCCCTCGTCCCTTCCCTCCCCCGCCCCGTACGCGTAACGGTGGCGAAGGAAGGGGAGAATTAAAAGCGATTTCTTTATTCGAGAGCGTCTGCGGGGCCGGAAAGTTGCTCGGGCCGAGGGAACAATAGCCGGTTTCAGGCTAGAGGTGCGCTAATAGCGGCTCCGCGCCGGACTTTGGCGGACGAGCTCCCGGCGGGCGCGGGCACAGCGCGGGGCCGAGCCGGGGGCTTTGTGTGCGAGAGCACAAAAGGGCGCTGCTCCCGGAGCCGCGAAGCGAAAACTCGAAAGCGTTCGGAAATAAAGAACTTGCTGGCAGCCGATGCTATAGCGTCCGGTTAGGCACCTAGGCGGAGGAAGAATCCGACCCCCTCTCCCGGGCCATTTCGTATTGTTTTTGAGATAGGCAGTTCGGGTGGTTGCGACAGCGACGGCTTCGGATGTCCGTGAAGTTTCTGTGAAGGGAGCCCTTCCCCTCGCACGAAAGCTCGCTCGCTGCCCCTCTCCGGCTCGGCCGGGGCCCTGCGGCCTGCAGACAGCCGCTCACATCCCCCGGCTCCGGGCTCCTCTCGGCTCAGGCCGCGCGTTCCCGGCCGCTCTCCGTGCCCCGGTGCCGCACGTACCGCGCAGGACGCGGCCATACGTC
Source organism: Oreortyx pictus (assembly GCA_036925125.1). Taxonomy (NCBI): domain Eukaryota; kingdom Metazoa; phylum Chordata; class Aves; order Galliformes; family Odontophoridae; genus Oreortyx; species Oreortyx pictus. Next base: position 6,957,894 of record JAUPFR010000014.1, read on the forward strand.
AGCGGAACCGTGTGTGCTCCGAATGCCGGTTAATAAACATGAACACCTCGTTACATAATGACACGGGATATTTGCATTTGTTACTCGTTCGTTTGCCACCTCGTTACCTTTGGGCAGCGTGTCTCGCCGTCGATACTCTGTAACAAAAATGCATCCTTAGCTCCAGGATAGAGCAGGTCGCTGTTTGCAAGAGCTTTTTTTTTTTTTTTTTTTTTCCATGAATCAAAGCAGGTAACTTGCTGGCAAGTCACAGCTGGGAAATGTTTTCCATGCAACGCAGAAATATCTAGAATGTCTTTGCCACGGGGAGCCGGGTAGAGCCTGGTTCTTAAAGGTTCTGAATATTCCTCTAGTCTCCAGGCACAACAAATGTGCTTTCAGTTCAGCACAAACTGGCTGTAAATTACAGTCTGAGCATGAGCTGGCTAATGGGGAACCTAAGGAACAGGCTGAATCCGGGTGAAATTTTCAGTAATAGGAGGCAGCTCATATATATGTATGTGGGATGTAGTATTCCTCCCTTTTCCTGTGTTCACACACATCTTTTGCTTTTGTAAAGTCCATCATATACATTCTGTGGTCTAGGGAGCTGGCAGCCCAGTAGATTGCCACAGTACATGTTTCCATGGAAATAATTGAGATGTAATAAATAAAGGCACTCTGAGGTCACAGGTTTCCCAATTCAGCTGAGAAGAAAACAAGCATAAATTATGTGGATGTATGCGTAGTATTTAGGACTTCAAATCGTTCACCGCTTTTCTCTTTTCTGTGCGCTTATTTCATTTGGTGTAGTAACCTTGGTATTTATTAACCACTAGTGAGCTTTGGGCATCCTTTCTCATTCAGAAAGATTACATGCTAAAATAGAATCAGCGTGCGCCTCTGATGAAAGGGATTATTCTGCATGCAAAAGGCAAGTTGCCTGCGCATTAACCACCAGTGCTGTCTTTGGCATTAAAGAAGCAACCGAGTCTGACGGAAGTATCAGATGCTGACAAACTCTTCTGATCCACCTAATTTAAAATTAAGCAATTGTCCAGCAGAACGGGATGCCGACAAACCTGCGGGTCATGTGGCCCTGCTCTGTGACAGAAAGTTGCCATGATTGCTGCAGCTGGAACTCTGGCAGTAGCCGTGGAATTTCCCTGGTGTGGATTTATCACTGGCAACACGGCACGCTGGTTCTGTTTCAGCGTTGCTTTGGCTGTGCAGAGCTGAGGACACCCAGGCGATAGCTGGGGCCCCGCGCTGTGCTGGGCTGACAGGGAGGTTGCTGCAGGGCAGTCAGGGCAGAGCAGAAGCAGGAGGGACTGAGCCTTTGTTAACTTGCAAAATGAACCGGTTGGGGTGACGTGGTGGTGGCGGTTTTAGGGTAAAGCACTCGCCCCCTCTGAAGCCTTCCTTCACGTCACAGGTGGGACCCACAGAAGTGTTTTTCCTCGGCACAGAACCTTCCTTTGCCCTGCTGTCAGCAACATGACCTGCTGGTGGCTTTGGCAAGTCTCCTTAAGAAGATCTGTACCCTTCTTAGCACCATGAAACCCACGAGGTTGGAGCCCCAGCACCACAACAGAGCGGTGACCGCCCCGTGCGCTGCCTGGCCCCGTTCCCATCAGTCCCACGAATGTGCCACGCACACTTGAGAGTCTGGTTCTGTGCCATCAGCTCTGGAGAGAGTTGATGGGACTGGAGCTTCCGAGGCACAGACTGGTGCCTCTGAAAGCAGCTCTGGGAAAGCACAGCTGGGAGACGCTGGGGTCTGCTGGCAGAGCTGTAGGTTTCGAGTCCCACGTAATTGTAACTGAAGAATGACTTGGATGTGGTTTGTGGGGACTGGGCTGGTGTTGGCGCAGGGTTTTCAGCATCACATGCACTTTAGTCGCTGAATCTGACAGTTCTGCAAATTGCTGTCAGGTTGCAACGGTGTTTTGTGCATAAACGTGCTAGTCTGTAATCAAACTGTTTTGCAAAAGAATGCACTAATTAAGCCTAGATTTGTTATCCTACTTGAAGCTGCGGAATTGCTGTCATATTTTTTTTGCTTTCAGTTGGCAAAAATGCTGATAGAAACTTTTGATTCACACCCTACGTGCCTCATTTGTGTCAGTCAAGGAAGAAAAAGAAGGTTGTTCGCTACTTCGTTACCTGCAAAGTAAATAAAAATACTTCAGCCATTTGCTGACTTCCAATTAGCTGATTGCTATGAATGATCTTCTTTAAAGGAATGCTGTTTTACCTATCTGCTCATACAAAGGTTTGATTTTTAATGTCTTGTGAAAAGGATTCTCTTTGTCTTGATTGATGTCAAGAATAAAAGCGTGATGGTAATATCCCTTTGAAAGCTATTGTATTGTCAGCTCTGGCTGACAGCAGGAGGCCCTCCTAGTGCTATAGATTAGCGCTGTGAAAACACTGACATTTTCTTTGTTATATTGCTGTTGTTCTGCTTGCAAAGTCAATTATACAATGTCGGAGCTCAGTTACAGAGTTGACTGTGGAAGTAACAATGTCTTTCATACTTGTCTTAAAGATATAATTTTCTTTTTTTCCCAGTTGATAGAGAAGAACCTGCAGGTACTGGAACAGTACATTCTACAAATTAAATTTTGACAAGTATAATCATAATTGCCAAATACAAGAGACTCGTGCGATTATCCTTTAATTTTACAGTTCATTCAAGTTTCGGTGGAATTTTATTGATACAGTGAAAGCAGCAGCTAAAATTGATAAAACTCATATCAAATAAGATTACGCTCTTGATTGTTCTTTATCAAGTGTAGCTTTTGGGGGATTAGGAATAATTGGAGATGTTGGTGTTTCGTCGTGGGGCTGGTGCCATGAGAACGTTTGAATCCGTGCAGTATAGCGAGCGCTGCCTTTGGGGATTAGCCTGCAGTTTTTAATTTTTGAGCGTGTATTTTGATACAAGCCCAGCAGCGTTCTCCCCTGAACTCCACAAGTCCCAGTCTTCCTTCCGCTCTCTCCCTCCGGTATGGTTTCCTGGACAGGATCTGTGTGGTATTTAACTGGTTTTGCTGATTGAAACTCGTGCCTGTGTGCAAACACCTTTTAATTGTGGTCTGTTCCCATTGGTCCTGGCGAGCATAACTAACAAATGTGGCCCACAATTGAAAAGGGTGGAAAAAGTAATGCAAGAGGCTGAAACACAAACGGGGATAAAATAGAAGTCTCGTGATCTCAGTGATACTTCATCTGCCACCACGAGTGGAAAAACAAACCCCAAGGAGCAGCACTGACTCTCAGAGAATGCCTCCCATTTTTTCCTTTTCTGCAAAAGTATCCGAGCAAAATCAGTGCAGGCTAAAGAACATCATTCATTACTGAATTGCTTCAGATGACACATGCAGAAAAAGAATCAGAGAGCTCTTGTTTAGATGTTAATTGTAGGATTTCTAAATTACTATTATAAAATAATAGAGTAACAAAAGATTCCACAGTTACCAGTAATTTGTCAGGATTTATTTTGTTTTTCTTCAATAATTGAAAATTAATGTCTTGAAGTGAAAGCAGATGTTCATGCCATCTTCTGAATTGGATATAAAAATGATGTTTTGTAGAGGCGTTAAGCTTGTGTAAACACAAATTGTCTTATCGTAGTCTGGGCTTTGGCTTGGTTTTATCTATTGTTTGGTGCCAAATTAACTTCCGTGTTAAACCTGGCTGAAAGAACTGAGGCGTGAGCTTGGGGTGGCACCCAGCGTTCGCTGTGGATGTTAGAAACGACCTGCCTCGCCTGCGGCCTCTGCGGATGGCAACGCTTTCATTTTTACTTCAATTTTGATAAATGTGCTCTTAATTTGATTCAGTTATTTTTTACCAAATGTGTTTATTTATATCCTCCCCACAGTTTGTGCAATCAGCACTGTAGATCTTGACAATGTTTGAGAAATACAAAACACATTATTATTTTTTTTTGTTGTGTTGATTTTTTTTTGTAAATAAATAATGTCTTGCTCTCATGCATTAGCCTGCAATCTGTAAAAGATAATAGATTTCTTCTCCTACTGTAATATTCTCTTAAGCAAAAGATTATTAATTACCCACAGTAATTGAACTGCCTTATAAAAATGCCCATACCAACCCCTCATCGCTCCACCAGTACCTTCTTAAATGCCTCTGGAAAAGGATGGCTATTATGATCCACCGTATCCCACTGAATGCACTTGGAGGAGTGAAATACTAATAGTACAAACCCTAGTACAGACTTCTGTTAAATCCTTGCTGGCAAATGGTGGTGGAGGGGAGGGTCTGCTGTTTGTGCATGTGTTAGTGTACGTGGGCCGTGAGGATTCAGGTGCGTGCTGTAGCCAGGTGAGAACCAGCGCAGAGTGCACTGCAGTGCCAACATTTATTCAGCGTACCTATAGATTCAGAAAGTTGATTCTTGTTTGTTTTCTTTCGTCTGTTAGTCAGTGTAGGAAGCTGGATGCATCTCTAGATCTAAAGTCAAGTAATAAAAGTTCCAGGCACTACATCTCCTTAACAACTGCTATGCATACATATACGTTAAAACAAAATGTATCCCAGTGTACTGTGGGGTTTAGCAGAGACAGTGCGCTTTGGGGAGTGGAAGGATGGGGATACGCTAAGCGGGTTCTTGTGCTGCCTGCAGCTGAAGGAGGCCGGGGCTCGCACCACTTGCCATGGGCTGTTGATCCAAGGGCTGTTGGGGCGGGCAGGGCGGTGCAGTGGGCAGCGTGCTGGAGCAGGGAGCTCGCGGTGCCGGGCCGAGTCCCGTGCTAGGAAGCTCATTACATTGTTTGCATTTGCTCAGAAAGAAAACCTTTTCCTTTCCAACCGCAGATTAGGCGATTGAAAGACCAATTTGCAGAGCTTGTAAATGCCACTTGTTAATCATATGCACTACAATTATTAATATTTTTTCCTTTTCCCCCTTGGATGTATTAAGTCAACTTCTTAGTTTTTTATGTAATTGAAATTTGCCCTTTTGTTACCTGGGCATGAATTATTTTTGAAATGTTGTCATTACTCGCCCTGCTGTGAGGTTTATCTCTTCTGTTCATCCTAATTAAATAAAACATAGTGTTGCTCGCCAGCCTAGCGTTGCAGCGAATTACCTGCCTGGAGGCTCACGCTGGCGTTGGTGCTTGTTGCAGCTGCTGATGTTGACCAGCACGTTTACTTTCAGCTTTTCATTTCAAAGGGATCGGTTTGTGCTGTGTGACATGTGAATGGCGAATGCTTTGTAGTACTTTCAAGAGCTGAACAAATGCTAGGTGACTGCTTGGTACTGCACAAAGCTGCAAGTGCAGCGGCCGTGCAGCCACAGTGGTGGAGGAGAGCTGCATGGGTCTGGGGGGTGAGGCAAACCCATCGTTGGCTGTGCCCACCCCAGCTGCTGCTCTCCTGGGCCTTTCTGGCGGGCTTGGCCTCAGCTCTGTGTAGCATCACTGAGGGCTGCGTTCTCCTTGGGTCTGGCACTGGCAGTGTAGGCTGCTTCACAAGTGTAACAGTTGGAGGGTGTTGCTTTACGCGGAAGTGATTTCCAGTTCATATTAGAGAAAGCAAACAATATGCACGTGTTTTAGAGAGGAGCAGAGGGAAAGGTCTCTGCTTGTAGAAAAGCCGTTTATTTAAGCCTTTGATAGCTCTACAAAAGCCTCGCTGCTCACCACTGAAACCCCATTACGGGTAAAAGCACAGGAGTTAGCAAGTCGCTGTACTCCAGTCTCTGCTGGCTCATACAAGGCTCTGGAGGTTTGGTCAAATGTGGCCTAATTCTGCTTTCCAAATATTAAAAAAATTACACAGAGGGCAAAAAGACAAGTTCTTAATATGCATATCCTGGGAAAATCCTAAAACAGTATTTTTACCCCCTCCAGTCCCAAGGCTAATCAAAATTCCTTTGTTTCCACATCTACCATTAAAATACGTCCCTCCCTTGGTTGCCTGCTGAATGCACAAGTTTAACCACTCAGTTGATTGGACTCAAAAAAGCTGTTACTGGCTCAACGTAGGCTTTGCCCACAGATAATTGCAAGATGGGAGCAATGCTCCTGGCAGCTTCCAGCACACTTGGTGCTTAATTCTGCAGCTGTAAGTGTTTCTTGATGGACCTCACCTGGCTTAGGAGAGGTTTTTCTGTGTTATCACTGAGGAAAGTTAGCCAAGCCCTGGGAATGGTGGTCGCTGGAACTTGCTTCATGTAGTAGTCAGCGTTAACCATGGTGGTGTTGGAAGAGACTTGCTATGCTCTTTGAAAAGAGGGTGTGTGGTGTATCGCAAAGACAAAGCTCTTCGCTGGGGGAGCAGCTAGGACCTGCTTCCCTGGGTCTTAGAGGAAATGCAGTTTTTCCCCCTTGCCATTAATTGGAGCTAAGCTGAATGTTTTATGTAAACCAACAATGTTAAGTCCAAGTCTCCTGGATCTACTGGAGAACTACAGATGCAAATTGAGTTTTCTGTTGATGCTGGAGGTCGGTGGGCAAGGCTAGGTGTATATCAGCCATCGGATGAAACCTGTCTTGTTTTATTGGTGACAGTGTTTCTCTTTGTTCTCAATAGGGCTGGGCTTCTCTGTTTTTGTACTGCAATTGAGAAAGCAAGAGCAAAAAAGAGATCTGGTGGGAACAGTCAGTTGGCACCCAGTGCTGCAGAGCCCATCTCCTGCGGCTTCCTCTGGCTCTGTGGGATTGCTGCTGATGGGATTTCTTGGAGAGCCCCGGCCATGTTCAAGTGCAGGGGATGCAGCAGTGCTCCCTGAGGGCACTGCGGGAAGCCCAAGAGGCACTGTCTGTGTTTAGCAGCTGTTAGCATAAGAGGGAACAGTGCTTTCATGGACAAAACTGAACCCTGTTCTTTATCCTTTCAGCCTCCTGACCCCAAAACTGGAAAGTAGAAGGAGATGGAGAAAGTACATGTTGTTGGAGAGTACTTGGGGAGGCAGAAATAGTGAATGGAAAGAGATGGAAATAATATAGGGGAAAAAAAAAAAACAAGCTAGGAAATCTGTTGCTGATAAATAAATACGGCTTACCCAGATCTGCGTCTGTGTTGTTTTTCAACTCTTGTTTTAAGACTGAGAGAACAAATCTGAAAATTGAATCTAAATCCATGAAAAGGAGTATAATTAAGCATAAGAAGAAAGCGCTGGAACTGTAAAACTTCTAAAAAAAATAATTCTTCTGCTCTTAAAAGACAGTGTCAGTGCTGTCCTGTTTGGAGGAATATATTTGTTGTGGTTTATGGCTGTTTTTAATACAGAGAAATCTGAGGATAACTGTGATTGCAGTTGTTAGTTCTGGGACTTCCAACTATTTTCTGATCGTGGCAGCATCTGAAGTTGGCCTGTGAAGATTTCTAATTGCTCAGGATTTTGGAGAGAAGAGTAGGTTGGGGTGGTGATCAGAAGAAGTTAAGTTTTCAAGGCCTATTTTTTTAATGTAAATGCACACAAGTATAAATAATATGTGTTCACATGTACGTGAAAGTCTGGAAGAACAGGCAGTAGATTTTGTTAGACCAACAAACCTGTCTGCAAGGTGCAAGGATGTTTTGTGGTGCGTCAGCCCACCCGTCTGACAAGAAAAAAAATCTGCCCATTTCTGTCACATCTGACTAAAGCAGCAGCCTTCTGGCTAATTGCTTGATAGGCAACTGCAGTTTTGCTCTAATTTACTTATTCAAGCTCTTGCTCAAATTTATTTTGTTTTATTAGACTACTCACATGAGTAAAGACATACTGGGCTAGACAGTAATGCCAAGCTTGTACATTATTAATTGCTGAGCTCTGTGGAGGTGTTGCAGCTAAGCGATTTGCTCGTGGCCTCCTTTATTTCTAGGAAAATGGCATGCCTTGCCCTTCATAATTTCTTTGCTTTTACTGACCAGGCTGTTCCCCCAGAGGGCATGTGGGATGTGGCAGCGTGGCAGAGCACTGAAAATGCTGGGATTGAGAACCAGAGAAGGAGAGCTGTGTGTGAATTACACCATTTTTGGAATTGTTTTGTCACTCCCCACATTTATTTGGCAAAAGTGGTGTGTTTCTGGCATCGATGTTTATGTGGAATGTAGTAGCCAGCTCTGGACAAGGAAGTTGTTGCCTTGATGTATCCATTTATTTATTGATTAAGAACTACTTTCAGTCAGATTCTGAGTGTCATTGGGGAGTAGGGTACAAAGTATTTTGAGCCATTTTAAAATGAAACTGTGAATGCTTGTCTCCAGATCTGGTACTGACTCGCGTATTGCTCATGTGTGAAGTCCATTGATTTGATCTCCTTGATTTCAAGTTTTTTTTTTTTTTTTTCCTTCCTGCTTGATAACAGATACAAGAGACTTGATTTAAAGCTCCATTTTGGTTTATTTGGGCTCCTATTTCTTGTCTTCAGTATATGCTAAAAGAGAGCTGCTGTTAGGTTCTCAGTACAGACCCTTGCCCTTATGTAGTCCTCTGAAATCTCTCTCCCACAGGGCCCTGTGGGGTGCTGCCCCAGGAGTGGGGGCTGCTGGGGGCTCCCTGCCCAGCAATGTTGAAGGAAAGTGGAGCAGTCATCCTAATGCCTGTGAAAAAGTTGGTGGAGTACCTTTAGCAGACTTGCTACACACTTTTTCTAGCGTTCCAGCTGGGGCTTATGGGGAGGGCCCTGCTGCCTCCTGGCCCCTTTGCCTGCCACGTGCAGACTCCTGGTACACAGGAGCCACACTGGAGAGCTGTGCCCTGCTCTCCAACCTAATGGAGTTGGTGTCTCTCATGGATTAGATTATGCCTCTCAAGGAGAAGGGGGACCTGTTATCTGTGTTTAGCTTTTGCTAAATATGATGGGCAATCCCAGCTCTTTTAGTTGGTTGCCTTGTAGTTTTGTTGGTAACTGACTGTGGCTGACCCAAATTCTGCTGTGCCCAATATACAGACTTGTGCATGATTCCAGAAGTGCAAAGTGGCCATGATCTTGCTGAGGACAAAGGCTCCAGCCTGGAACAAGTGTCCTTGGGCAGCCCTGCTGTGCATGTGCGTGGCCTCTACTCGTGCTGTGCTGGCTCGCAGGTATTCGTGTTCTTGTTGAGACTGTTTCTGATTTGGCAAACTTAGGTGTCTTTCCCTGCTGGGACAGGGCTCCCTATTTATTTATTTTTTTCTCTGTCCTTGTTTGCTTCTTTTTTACTCACAGGAAATAAAAGAATGGGCTGTTTGCCAATCAGAAAACGAACAAACAAAACCCCCAAAGCGACCTAGGCACGGCACCTTTCTTTGCTTTTCTTTAAAAAAAAATTCCTTGCAACTCTGAACGTGGATCTTTTTTTAGTAGAAGTTTGTGGTTCAATGTTAAACTGATAGCACTTCAAAGAATAAAATCGTTTTTTGTGCTCGTTGTTTTCCTATTTATTATTAATCTTGTTTAGATTTGGGAAAACACTGTGGTTTGAAACTATGAAGAAATGTTCAAACGTTGTTTCCTCTACAAAGGAATAAAAGAGAGTCAGGTCTTTAAATATCTCGGCGTGCCTGTGCAATAGCATTGGTTGGGCTGCAGTCTGGGCTCTCAACAACCTTACAAAAAAAAAAAAAAAAAAAAAAAAAAAAGCTTTGCATTTTATAAATATTTCTGCCTCTCTTTTGCAATACCTAACATACATTGTCTGTTCTGCTTTAACTCCCTGATGCAGAATTCCTAAGTTTGGGCTAATAGAAAATTTGGAGGATTCTTCATTATCTGAACCTCTTGAGAAATACCAAATATGTTCCAGTAATTGTGGTATAGTACAACAGGGAGTCGCACTGGCAGTTTGTTGGAAAGGGTTTTTCCTGTAGTTATGAAAACCATACAACTCTTAAAATCCCCAAAACTGGAACCGCTGGGATTACTCATATACTTACAGTTAAGCGCATGCCTAAAGGTAGAAATATTCAGCGTGCGTTTTTGTGACTTGCGTTTGTTCCTAGCTTGAGCTATCAGGGAAAAAAATATCCCTCGATCACTTTGGACTTGTGCAGCCTTTTTATTCTGTATGTGTACAGCCGTAGCACAGTGGGCTTTGGCTTGCTGCGGGAGCACCTAGGTTTTTTTTTCCCCAATAAAATACCTGCAGTAAGGAACAGAAAGCACTCACAGCAGTAAGGTACCATGGGCGGTAGGCAGGACTTGAGCTGGGTTTCTCCCCTCCTGCCTTCTCTCTGTGCCTCTGCTGTAGATTGCTGGTAAGTACACATCACTTACTTTTCCTCTCTCATTTCTTCCCATCTTGGTGGTATTCAAAGAGTATATGAAACATCCTGGATGGGAAAAAGTGAAATGAAAACCAAAAAGCAAACCCAGATATACCTGAACTGTCATAGTAGTGTTTCATCTCCCCTGCTCTGGGAAACGAGTCTCATAGAGTAGAATTCACGTGCCAAACTAGGAAGTGATGTTTGTTACGGCTGTACTATAGGGATATTTACCCTTTATTGAAGAGACCCCGTGTACTATTTTCAATGAAAGAATATGCAGAACTGTTAAAATTTGCTTACCTTGTCCCAAACTTCCTTTAATTTAATACTTTTTTTACAGTCTCATATGTGACTTTCTCTTAGAAAACACTGGCATGTGTCTGTGTCTTGATACATTATCTTAAGGACTTGATTAACGCACCTATTGTTCTTATGAAACAAAGTATGTATTGTGTCTACAAAGCTGTGTAAACAATTTGCCTTGAATGAGAATTTGGAAATATGCAGGTTATGGAGTATAACTAATACAGAAATGTTTTTGTTGCACTGCTTTAGCAAAAAATCCATTTGCACAAGTATCAATATGTGGGGGAAGTTAATTTTAAAAACAGTCCCAGCCACTTTGTAGAAAAATATAATGCAGTACATAAACTCATTTTAGACACTACTTATTCTACCGTGTCCCATTAGTTGATGTTTGCACAGCGCTTTGAAAATGTAAAGCGCTATATAAGTGCTTATTATTACTACATTATTATTATTCTCCCACTTGAAAAAAGACCCTCCGGGGAGAGTGAGACTCACTTTGCATTTCATCTGTAGTGCAGATCCCACAAGAAATATACCCGCTTGTTTTGTTTTTTACATTCTTCCCTCTTTACTTCCACCACTCTTTTGAAAAAAAAAACAAAAAACAAAAAACACCAAAGCAACAACTCACCACGTAAGTATTGAATTTTAGAGATTAGTGCTCTTATTTAGCTTTCTCTGGATAACTACACCAATGAGAGCATTATTTGAGGGCACATAAAAGTATTAACACCAGCTTTTTATCCAACCTGTGTTGTAACACAGATTGCCACTGGTCCTGCTGCCTTTCCTGCCTTTTTTTTGGAGGTGTGGAGTGGCTGGGTGCCGTGCGGTGGTGATGCCCTCACCAGCTGTCATCCTGCCCAGCTGTTCCGTGGATGTGGCCCAAGGTGCAGTGTGAGCAGGGACATCTACAGAGCCTTGGTGGGATTCCTTCCTGCACAGAGAAGCACTATGTCCTTTCCTGCAGGATCGGTGCTCTGCTTTTTGTGAAGTTCTGTGGTTCCTCACCTTCTTTGTGCTCTGTTAACAGAGTCCACTTCCCTGCGGGAGAACAAGGCTCTAGTTCAGATTGGTTTAACTCCCTCTATCCCCTGAATCTTTATACTGGAAAGGGTTCTTAGTGGGCAGTGCGGGTCGCATAGAGATAGCCAATTCCCTCCTGATACCCAAGGATGCTTCTCTGTGCATCTGTCTTATGCACCGTGCTGTATGTGATTGGGGCTGTATTCATGCAGCATTTTGCCTTGGTTTCCAAACGAAGCAGAGTTTTACACCATCATCTTTGCATCTCTGCATGCACCTGTGGGTGCTTGCTTGCTCTGGGGCTGTGCTCGTGTGATTTCCTGTGCAGGAAGGAGATGCCCAGGTAGAGATATGGTGCTGGGGCTCTCCATCCGTTACTTTTGTGATCCTCAGCGGCAGCCCAGGGATAGGCCACGAAGCCCTGTGAGTGCACATCCCTGTGGGGAAGTGCCACAGCCATCACCCTGTCCTTGGTGCAGTATTCGGCACGCAGGCACTAGCAGTCTTTCGATGAGTGCTGCGATGTCCAGAGAGTGGGCCTGCCTGCTGTGCCCTGGCTCAGGCCTTCCCCCGAAGCAGGCTGAAAGCTGCTCCCGTCAGTCCCATTCACCGTTTGCTATGTGTGTTTTGCTGACAGACACACAAAGCTGAAGTGAAGGTGGCAGTCGGTGCCTTCACTGCGGTGTGAATTGGAGGGACCTGAAGGCCGGGGCTGGGTGTCCCCGCTGTCCCCAGCCGTGTGCAGATGGCTGCTGCGGCCCTGCTGGGCCCACGACAGCAGTGCCTCAGGGCCAGGCAGATGGCGGCTGTGGCGATGGCATCAGCTGCGGCTGCTGCCGCGTTCTCCTGCCTGCGATGCTGAAACGGGCCCGTCCCCATTCCTGCGTGCCTTCCAGGTGCACAAAGACCTGTGCCCAGCAGCTGCTGTCTCAACCGGCAGCGTCTGGGGGAGGCTCTGCTGGCTGCTGAGCACTACAGGCCGCCGTCCGTCAGTGCAGGGTGGTGGCTCATGCAGATTTGCTTGCCCTGGCTCTGCCTCCCAGCACGGGTAGCTGCAGCAGGGCCGTTCTGGCTGGCCCCTGACCCAGGGGTTCTGCAGTCTCTGAGAGCGGTGGGATTCCGCTTTGTCCAGCCAAGTCCTCCTCGCCTCTCCTCTTTCTTTTTCCTTTCTCCTTCCCTTGGCAGCGTTCCCGCCCCAGCTGACACACCGCCTGCCTCAGCCCTCGCCCGACTGCCCTGGCACCGAGGGAGCCCTGCCTGTGTTCTGGGCTAAGGCTGGTCAGCCCTGACCTGCCCACCCCTCTGCCGTGCACAAACCTTATTCTTGCGGCAAAAGCATATACATCTCCACATACATGGATTTTATATGAATTCCCGTTCATCAGCACTCAAGTGCAGCAGTCTACCTTGCCACTAAGAGCCTGTTTTCTTTGTCCCACTGCTCTTCCCAGGCAAATGAAGCCTTGCCTCGCTGTCTGTGTGCACAACTGTTCACCGTGACAGTAATTTAGGGCTTTGCTTTATGCCCAGCACCTCTGTGTTCAGCTTGCTTCAGTGCAGTACTTTGCTTGCCATGAGCCTCCTGTTAATGTCTGGAGAAGGATGGGGCATGCAGCTACATCACCATTTCTTAGAGCTGTACAAAGCTCATGTGCACAGTGTGGGAGCTCCACTCTTCAGGAAAGGGGTCACCCCCGTTCCTCAGTCCCTGCAGCATCGAGGTGGGTTGGACTGGTGATGGCACTAACATGGTTATGTGCCGGCTTCTGTGAATATCTCTTTATCTGCTGTAAGCTCCAAATATGCTGCCACTGATGTTTAACTGAAACTTTGCAAATATCCCACCGAGCCCTTCAGGATCATTGCTTATGTAGCCTTATTTCTTCTTTAGAAATTGTAGGTGTGGGTAATTATACGTATTTTTGAAAGCTCTAACTATGCCTCATTTAAACTTCTGCAAACATCTTTGTGAGTCCAATTAAATGCCTGCAGAAGAAAACGATCAAAAAATGAGACGAGGAAATGTGCGTTTACCCAGATACAGCTTGCAAGCCAAGCAAAATGTTATGTTAGCCCAACAAATGGGTTATTCAAGCACAGTCCTACCAAGACAAACGTAGAGGAGTCGGGGATTAGGGAGTTTTGAAGCAAGATGGGATGTGACCCTTTCAAGTTAAGTGATCAGCATTGCACAGGTTGGGAAAATGTGGCTGATTTGGGGTCCACTGGAAACTTGCATTGGAAATACCTTTGAAAAATGCAGTCTGCCTTGAACTTTTCAAATATTCCCACACAATTTAATTTGCAATCTGTCCTTCTGTGTTACTGTGTTCTTCTACTTGCACGTGTTGAGCTTTGCATAATAACGAAGCATCAGTGAAGCCAGTGCAGCTCATTGAGGGGGATGCTTTATCACACTCAGACTGGCAAAATCTGCCCTCAGCAAGGAGCTTGGTGGCAGGCTGTTCTCCAGCCAGTGCTGTGCAGCCCAGCAGAGCCCATCCCCTGCTTCCAGCATCCTGCGGGTCCTGTGCCATGGGTGCTATGGGCCTGGGCATGGAGTGATGTGGGTCCAAGGGACGTGGAGAGAAGTAGCACAAATATGGCAGTGAGCAGAATGGATTAACTGCATCTTAGGGAAGCTACTCTGCTGCTCTGCATTTAATTTCCACCTAATTTTCGTCTAAGTGAAAAAGCAAAACTCACAGGTAACCAAACTGGGCCCAGTGTGCTACAATCTCTGCTGCTGCTGATCAAACGCAATACTTTGTTTCTAATTCAAGAAGGATTTTTTTTTTTTTTAAGTAGTTTAAAACAAGAGGAAACTGTCACATCCTGAGTGACATCCTGTGTGCTGCAGCAACATTCTGTTGCTAAATGATCAGAATTTCAGCCAAGGGAATAAAATCCAATCCTTGTAAAAATGTATTGGCTTTGTGGAAATCCTGTAGTATTGCAGAAGCTATTTTCTGATGGCAAAATGCAAATCTGAAATCTATATCCAAGAGAACAAAAAGATTAATTAAATTAGCTATCTGGAGGAAATTCAGAGGACACTAAGTTATTGATTGGATTTTGGTGAATTTGTTTTAATGTGCAAGATTACATTTTAATACTGGAAACGATGGCAGTGTTTCACAGCCCAGTTAATTATTCCTCAAATGGTATTTCCCCAGCCTGCTGCCCACGTACCAGCATCTTTCAACTGCCCCATGCTCCTGCCTTCCCTGCAGCTCGCAGGGTGCTCGTGGGTGCCCTGTGCCACTGAGGCGGCAGCTGGGGCTGGTTCACGGTAGTCACTTTTGCACTGGGGGGAGTCTGGGTGAGCCTCCATGTGTGTAGGGTACGGAGCAGTTTGGTTTTGGTGCCTGAAGGACTGGCTGCTGGAAGGGATGTATTTTAGATTACAGCGTGACTGTTTGTAGTCGTGGTATTTATTCTTGTATCTTGAATTAAAAATATAAATGTGTAGCAGTTTCAGGATGGAGCGGGGAATTGTTGGAAACAGCGTTGCAGCTCAGAAAGGGCAATATTTTTGTTTTCAGACTGCTCTTTGCCAAAGCCTGGCTCTGCAGTAGGGGTTGGGCCAGGTGTTGTACCAGCTGCAGCTGTGCTTGCAGTGGGACCATCCGTCCCAGCTCCGCAGCCGCTGCTCTGAGAAGAGCACTCTGGGGAGCTGAAAAGAGGCTGGAATTTATGGAAAGTGTCAGCCAACAGTGCAAAACCTGATTGCCAGACAGAAAACAAGTGACATCCCCAAACTAGATGCTCCATATTAAAAATAAAAAGTCTACAGCTATGCATGTATACACGTGTATACCCATATAGCTTGTCTGAAATGTTACGCTGCATTGAAGCATTTATGTACGACCGTGTGACACCGTCTACAGCACGACTCAGCCTGCAAGTTCACCATGTTTCTGAGTGCCTGGTAGGAGTGAGCACTGAGCTGCATGCACTACAAAATGCACTGCGTATTTAGCACAAGAAATTCCAATATTTTGGATTTACATGGCTGTGATGGCAAGTCTGTTATTTTAAGATGCCACAACAACTTTGGCACCTAAAATTGGTTTGGCACTTCAGTGCACACTTTGACTGCAGCCATTGAGCACCTTTGTCCTGCTCTCACCATGTGAAAGGCACATCAACAGACAGTGAGTGATGCTCGGGAGCTGGTAAGATCCCGTGGGAATGAGTGGAGGAAGGGACATTAGGAAGGATATGGCTTTCTCCTTGGCTTTATGTATTTAGGTCACCAAGACCTCTGTCCAAAAGCTCAGTCCTCTCCTTTTATGCTTCTCCTTCCCTTTTCCCTTGAAAGATGCACCCCACAGCTCCCAGCTGTGTGGGACTGTGAGGCTGCCTGGGGCAGCATGAGGGTTCCCTGGGTTCTGGTGGGGGCTGGGATGGGCAGGATGAGCGTGGGCAGCTGAGAGCTGCTCCCAAGTCAGGCTGGTGAACAGGTTTCCCTGGACCAACACATCGCTCTATGCCAGCCTCTCATCTGGGAGCAGGGAACATCTTTTCTTCCAACAATTAGCTCAATTAAGTGTAGAGAGAGAAAAATCCATAATTTTCATCTTAAAAGTTACGGAATAAAAACCTGGCAAATAGGTAAGCTCTTATTTTTCCCATCTGCCCTATGGGACTCTTTCAGCAAACTTTTGTTAGGTATATCTAAGCTGTTCTCTCGCTGGTAAAGTATTTCATTCTTCCAGCTCTCAAATTTTATTAAAATTAAATTTTTGTTTTCAGGCCATAAGGCTGTAAAAGACTGCTTTGAAATGATACCCTTTCCAGCAGATGTGAAATAAATTATATCCATGCCCTACTGAGTTAAAAATAAAATAACCTGACTTGCAATGTGAATAGGACTCAAAGATTTAGGAAAATGTAAAGTGTCAGGAGATGATGGCATAAATTGTTGGAGACTAATTCAATGTTAAATAAGTGAAATATGTTCAGAAGGTTGTGATCAGCAACACAGAGTCTAGTTGGAGGCCTGCAGCTAGCGGTGTTCCCAGGGGTTGGTAGTGGGTCCATTCTTGTTCAACATCTTCATCAGTGACTTTGCTGATGTTGTGAAGTTGGAAGGAACATGTGATACATCAGAAGGCTGTGCTGCCATTCATCAAGACCTGGACAAAGTGGAGACTTGGGCAGAGGAGGACATTGTGAGGATCAACAAAGGCAAGTTAGAATCCTACACCTGGGAAGGAATAACCACATGCATCAGTCCAGGTTAGGGTCTTAGCTGCTGGAAAGGAACTCTGCAGAGATGACCTGGGTGTCCTGGTGGACAGCAGGGTGACCATGAGTCTGCAGTGTGACATTGTGGCCAAGAGGGCCAGTGATATCCTGGGGTGCAGGGAAGCCAGGGAACTTCTGGAGAGAGTCTAAGAGAGGACCACAAAGATGCTGAGAGTTCTGGATCTCTTTATGAAGAAAGGCTGAGAGTCTTCGGACTGTTCAGCCTGGAAGAGACTGAGAAGGGATCTTATAAATGCTTACAAATATCTAATGGGTGTTAGTATAGTGGATGGAGCCAAGCAGTGCCCAGTGACAAAGGACTGAACTAGATGACTTCCTGAGGTCCTTTCCAACCCCTATGGTTCTGTGAAAATCAAATATTTTGTGAGCATGTGGAAATTCTATATCTTGATCAAAGCTATACATTAATGTCTATGAATAGTTAGTGTTAATAGGTGTGGTAGAACAAGATGTTTCTTGGTTTTTGTTTTAAACAGTCAAGTGAAAATTCTCCTAATGGTTTTTTTTTTGTTGTTGTAAGAGTTGTAAGCTATTTCTTTTTTCTTGTTAAATTCTTTGTGTTTTTACCACCCTCTCCCCCAGTGGCAGTGTTGAATCTTCTTTTATAAGGGAAGGATCATTATGTGTAATCAAGCAATTTAAACAAACGATCTCTTAGTTCAAGAAGACATATACTATAATATAAACTTACTGAAATTAAATGCTGTTGTTCAAAACAAATCACACTATTTTTGAGTTATTAAAAGCTCTCTTATTTTGATTTTGAAAATGGATTTGGCTGCCAAAGTTTGGCTTTGTTTCTTGTTTCGCGGATTGCTAGCCTATAGCTAATGTCTTGATGGCGTACAGTAGTAACAGAGATTGAGGAATATTCATTGGTGTTGTTTCCAAATAAAGTTTAAATAAAGCTAATTAGCCATCTTTGAGTAATGCAGTATTAAAAACCCAGCTATGTCAGCACACGTGCTATCGGGGGACAGATCTGCAGCTGGTAGTGTTATTGCATTATGAAGCCAGTTGTGGGTGGTGTTTTTCAAGTGGTGTGGATGTGTAAGGTGATGTTTCCAGGTATCCTGTGCTGTAGAAGGACAAACACAAACATCTGTCCTCGAGTGCAATAACCACTGCCTCACTGCCCTGAATCTTGAATAAAAGAAATGGCTTGAGTAGTGGTGGAAGGCTGGATGTTGGCAAGCTCACTTCCCCAGTGCGGTCAAATTATGGTGATTATTTCACTTATCTACAATAAGTGTTTGCGTCTGCCACAGAGGCTGTCACAAAACCTTGTCCTAACAAAGAGAAAGACTTTGCATTTTCAGACAAATGACTTGCGTGATGGAGAGGGAAGGATGTCTGCACCGTTATTGATTACGAGGACAGCTTTCTGATCAATGGGAAGTTTTACATCCACTTGACTGACGCTCACCTTAACAGCCCATCCCTGAAACCAGTCAGCACTAATACGAAGTGATGGTTTCCCAGAACCCTGTGATGTCTATAATGCATGCAGAAGGGATGTAGGTAGTCAATCCCCTCTCTGCAATATTATTATTTAAAGAGCTCTTTTGTCAGCGTGACTCGGAGTAGGTTTGCATGGCCAAAGTATGACTGTGCTGAGAGCACAGACATGGCTGTAGGATTTCCATAAGATTGTGCAACTCAAACAGAAAATCAGGAGAACAGAGAAATCTCATTAACAGGGAAAAAATACAAGTACAGATAGGAGATATATTCACACTCAGATTTGTAGAGGAACTCTGCTTCACTGACCTCTTGGCTATGGGTCCAGCATTAGTCCATCTAAAGTTACTTAGATTGCCACAAGTAAAAATTAATTATCAGAACATTTTTTATAGTGGTCAGATTGGAAGAAAGTTTTGAGAGGTAGGAGCTTTGTGCATATTTTTCCTTTTCACTTTCACTTTAAGAGACTTGCAGGCCATGAGAGGCTGTGATAGGAACAGTTGAAATCTGGGGGAACTTGTCTTGCACACCACACAGCTCCTGGCACAACTGCCGTATGTCCGTGTGTGAACAACCTTGCACCCGCATGAATTCCTGATGTGGGAAGCTCATTCTGAGTGTCATTTCACAGTATCCATTGTGGTACCTTTCATGTTGGACAGTGAGACTTTCCTCATTCTTCTTTCAAGCACTGTACATTTCGTCCACCCAACTTCAAATGCAAAACTTCGTGCAAGTTATATTTCTTTAGGGAAGCTTTTGTCAACGTACTTGCTTGAGCCATGTTTGGAAATGCCCACACCCTGTTTCCCAGGCTCAACAGGACTTGTAGGAGACAGGACTTAGGTTCTTGGCAGCCTTCCTCCTGACGGAGGACCAGAAATCAAAACAAGTAAATAAATATGACAAAGAAATGTTACAGAACACAAAGCACTGACATGAGCACTTGTCAGAGAGGAGTAGACATAATATAATTTGCCTCCAAGTAAGGATGGGCTGAGCTGATGTTATTCCCCATAGTCCTTGTCCATAGAATTGGGATTTTAATAGTTCTGGAGGAGACACAGAAGGGGCTAAGATGAGGGTTTTTGCTGCTGCCCTCCCTATTTGTTCCTGCAGATGCTTCCAGAGCTGCTGCCCGGAGCTTTGTGCTCACTTCTCAGTTGGATCTCTCCCATCCTGATTTTGGCTGGGCCATTGTTCATTTTCTTCCTAGTAGCTCTATTTGTATTTGCGATGAAAACAGAGCTGATAGCATGTGGGTGTTGTGGCTGAGGCTGATCAGCTCCTGCGTGGAGCTCCCTGCCCTCCTGCACGTGTGTGGGTGCATGAGGGGCTGCAGTGCCGCTTCCCCCGTGCAGGACTGAAGAAGCACGTGGCCATGGTAGGCACTACACGTGTGTACGTCTGCATACACACGTTTGCAGAAGGGGCTGCCTGCAGTTCCATGGCCAAATTCAGAGCCTTGTTCGGGCCTCAGCTTCGCTGGCTGCGGCGCTCCTGAATGTTCGCCCGCGGTGCAGAGCGAGATAAGTACGTGTCCCTTCAGCATTTTATGAAACAAAGTAATGCAGATATCTGTAAGTGAGACATGACACGAAGCGTACAGATAGTAAGTTTGGAATAGTTCTGGGAGTTAAGAATTTACATGTCTTTATTAATTATTAGATGTTATTAGTGAGTGACTAAGGAACTGGGAAGCTCTAAGCGTTCTTTTGAAGTAGCGTACCCAAATTAGGCTAAATAAATAAATAAATCAGGAAATGTCGGGAAATGTCTGCTCTAATGAATTTTCTAAACACACAAATCACACTTATTAAATCAGTGGATCTTTTAGCTGTAAAAATATTATTACTGTTACACGGGGGAAATCCATTCAGAATTATAAAATATTTGGAAACTCTTTCTACGTTTCATTTTGGTTGAAAGGTGTAGAGGTTGTAAGATTAATATCAACAGAAAAGAGTATGAAGTTTTAAGAGCCAGCTTTCCCTCTTTTGTACGTGTGCCAGTCCTCTATAAGAACTGCGTTCTCCTTTCAGTCTTGTTTAAAATAAACTGTGTGTATAACAAGACACTGAGACTTATTTATGGTATGTTAGCACTAAAGACAGGTTGTTAAGGGGTCATAAAAAATATTGGTTTCCACTTTATGGAAGCCGCGTTGATTTTTCTTCAAATTAAACTTGAAGCTACAATGGAATATATGTGATGTATAAAACTTTCTCTCCCTCATTTCTTTCACCATAACGCTGTCAAGCAGTGCTGTCTTCCACAGGGACAAATCTCTGGTGGAGAGCTCCCCCCAACCTGGGCGATACCGGCCCACAGGGGCTCCATGGGCTCCCAGGCATTCTCATGGCAAGGGAGGTGCTGGATTCCCCATGTATGAGCTTTCAGAGCTTCTTTTATCTGCTCTCCATCTGTATTTCACCCTATGGTATTTAATTTATACCCGTTGTGTGTTCCTTCATCACAGTATTGAGGCTTGTACACAAGAAAGAGTGACCTCCCTATTAGCACTGAAGAGGCAGTTCAGAAGGGTATATTGTTTTATTATTAAAATACAATCTATGAACCAGAAGTGATCATAGATGCAAATTTATACTTTGCACATTTTTTTTTTCCTTAATAAGAATATGTATATTTTCATCTGGGGAGAAAGCAGCATTAAAATGAGAGCGCCTGGGGAGTGTTGCCACACACACACACACACATACACGCCTGCATGCACAGAGCCCCAGCGAGCTGATGCTGAGCACCGAGCTCCTAGCCATGGCCCAGCCCGCAGCTCCCAGGGCAGCTGGCCCCAGCTGATCCCAGCACCGGTGCAGTTGTGTTTTGGGAACTTGTTTCCTTCTGACTGGGACTGACTCCACAGAGGAGGGTAAGGGGAAATAACACCACTCACCAGATGGGTTTTTCCAAGCCCTCGCAGCTCTCGTTAACGTGGCTGGTCAGGAAAAGCCGTCTCTCTTCCTTTTCCTGTGCTACCTGCTCTGGAAACAGAGCTGACTAGTTAAAAAATGCCCAGGTTTGAAGGAGTAGCGGTAAAAATCTTGAGGCCGAGGTGTGGAGAACTGGACGAAGGTTTTCTTCCAGCTCTGACGAGCAGCCCCAGAGCTGAATGGGGAAGGGGTGCTGGGGAGAGTGGGGGCATGATGCTGGACAGCACGTTTGGGCTGGTGGACAGGAGAGAGTGTAGGTGTGATAGGCAGTGGCCATTGGCAGCAATGGGGAGCAGGCGGCTCCTGATGCAGTGGCCTGCTGCCCTCAGGGCAGGAGGTGGGGTAAGGGGTTGCGGCCCAGCACTCAGCTTCTGGGCCTTGTGGCTGCTTCTGTTCTTCCCCAGGTTGGTTCCTACTGCCATATAAAAGTTCATGTAAACCAGTTTCAAAATGCTCCTCCTTCTTTACCCCGTCAGTTTGTGTTAGATGTGAGCCCTCAGTGTCCTCATTAGTTGCCTCAAGACAGGGCCAGCCCATGTAAATTATTTTATTAGGTGTCTTGTTTATATAGAAACTTTATAGCCCAAATGTAAAAACAGTGTGCTTTCCTGTCTATTTTTTCTTTCCTAGGGAAGCAAAACATGCAATAGCTCTGGCGTGCTGAGGCTCTGCAATTGTGAAGCCCAATGTTTTTGAGCTTTGCAGTGCTCCGGTTTCATTCCAAAACTTCACCTCACCGTGGCTGTTTCTTTGCATTTGGGAAACTGCAGCTTGTGGGTTCAGCCCAGCATTAAGGTCCTGGCTGTGAGTTGTAGGTGTGCTAATTCCCCCTTTCTCTGCTTTGTCAAATGAATTACTTCAATTTCAACACGTAAACGTTTTTGTCCTCCAACAGCATTCCAGATGGAACGAGAACATTTAAACTGTTGGTTGCTGAAGTCAAGTGTACGGTTTTATGAGCAACGTGGGGGACGTCAGATTCACCTGTTTTCTTTCACTTGAGCTGTAAAATGCCTGTTTACTCATAGTAGATCTATTTCTGAAAGAAGGCGCAGACACTATGGTGACAGTTGCCTTAGAAATGCACATGATGAGCAAGAAGCACGGCCGCAGGCAGCCAGCACTCCCTGCCTGCAGCCCCTGCCCTGGGCCCCCACCCTGCCCACCATGGGCAGCACAGCCCTGCGTGCTCCGTCCGTCTGTAACAGTGCCATCTGCATTGGAGGGGTTGGGCTGAGAGGTGCTCCCAGATCTCTGACACGTCCATACAGGTGTCTCCTGGTCCATTTCTAAGAACTGCAGGCTTTGGTGTACTATATGTGTAAGATGACGATCCTGAGAGTAAGCTGAAACATTGGCTGCATTTTATTACACTCTTTACTTGTATTTATTTACATAATGGATTTTGATGGGAAATACGTATCTGCAGTGGAGTCTGTGAAGTAGAAACAAAAGCTAAATGTGAGCGCTGAGAATGGATTCTGTGGGGCTGGTGAGTGAGGCGTGAGGGCCGTAGGAAGGGTGATGGTGAGCCGCTGTGAGTCCTGCAGGCTGCTGCCTCGTGGCCAGAGGCTCTCCTTTGGGTGCTCCCCTTGTCTGCATGCAGTTGTGCCAAGTTCCACTGCAGTGTCTGAAGACCCAGGCGTGTTAGCTGCGCGCAGATTTACGGCGCGGGTTTAAGCTAATGGGTACTTATCAGGCAGGCTGTATTTGGTGATCGTCCATCATTTGCTCATTAAATAGTGTATCTAAGTGATTCTCATTTCCTCCCTGCCATGTCTGGAAAGGAGGAAACTAGACACATTACGATGGAATATTAATGTCCTGGAGGATTAAGCCACCCATAATTAGATCTTCTTTGCATAAACCTGCTAGTGCTACCTTATTTTGTTGTTTGTTTTGCTCTTCTTAATCATCTTTGCATCTCTTTCTCTTCCCAAATCTTTTCTATTTCTTTCCCAATTTTCCATTGTAATGCTACTCCATTTGTCTCATCCTCCTTCCTTTTTCTTTTCCCCTAACCTACAGAGCACAGCAGCCTGGGTTTCCCCACTCCTCCCTCCTCCACACAAAAAGGCTGGCTTTGCCAGCAAAAAACACGCTCCCTGCCAAGCCCTGTTACTGAATTTGGAGAAAAGCAGCTAGAGAACTTGTGCAAATCCAGGCTCCAAACTACCTAAATAAGCCGAGTCAGTAAACCCCCCTGTCTTATTCCCTGGCTTGCTGGCCCATGAAATCACTGGTGGATAATGGCCCCATTTAAAAGGAAAAATGCTGGTCAGGTGCCATGGATGGCTGATAGGACTGGACAGCCACTGGGCTGCACTGAAAGCAGGGAACTTGTGGATCCTGTGTTAGGGTGAGGAATGGCATGGCATTATCCTTTGCAGCTGTGAGGGAAGGAGGATGCATGTAGACACGCTCACTGATACTGTTCTCTGTGCCCCACAAACCCTCCCATTTCCACATAGGATAGGTGAGTCTCCCTATGGCACTGAGCTCCTGGCTTGGGTCAGCTCAGTGCCCACAACAGCAAATTCAGCCAGCTTTCATCCTGCTTGCCTTCCCCACTCCTTGAGCATTTGTATGTTTTGCAGATTTCTTCCTCACAGGTGTTCTCAGGTGGAGAATCTAACAGGAGCACCTAAGCAGGAGGTGGGGAAAGCTTTGAGATGAGCCAGCAGGTGAGGTGAGCTGGCTTCTCCAAAGCAGCGATTTCCAAGCATTTTCCCTCCTTGTTTCATGTCACTACCAGCCGTGGCAGCCCCGCTTGGGCAGGGTTCTGTGCTGCAGGTAGGGCAGGAGAGATGGCATCCTGTGCTCTCCTCCTCCTCTAAGCCAGAGTGGCACCAGTGCTGTCAGCACTCGGACTCTGGGCTCGGTGCTTCAGCTCGGCTTTTTGGCATGGCCCCAGCCGGCAGCGTGCCTCCTGGCTGGTCCCTGCACTGCTGCAGTCCTGGCGGTTTAGTGAGCATACTGGGGGGTTCTTGTATTATGGGAAGGATTAAAATGGCCTACAAAGCCCATGTGATATGGTAAGGGAGCACATGCATGCCATCTCGGCTGCTGAGAGCTGCTGCTCACTTGTAAAGCCTGATTGCATCTAGAAATCAACATCTGTTTCAGAAGCGTCTTAACTTTGATAAGGTTAACTTATTTCCTGGGAACAATAAAGTGTTTAATAAGCACTGTGGCTACAAATGGAGTGCAGGTAATGGTGGTCTCATAAACGGTGGCCCTTGCTTTGGGGAGATGGATGCTGTATCCTGTCAGAAGTTTCTCTGAGCACAAAAAACCCAAATCTTTGTGCCTGCAGCACTTGTGACCTAGCAATTAAATCAGCATCCTTGGGGAGCATCTGAGACAAGCGGGCCAAAGGCAAATATTTGGAGTGTGTGGGGGTGTTGTGCCACAGTGTCACCCCTCAGCTACACTGCCTTTGCTCTGGCTCCCCCATTCTCCCTGCTCAGGAGGCACAGCAAAGCCACAATGCTGGGGAGTAGTGGAAGCAGAAGCAGTCTCTGGTGTGGATGATGTGGTCCCCCTTTTTTCCCCAGTGGCCTGCACAGTGTGCTTGGCACGGTCGCCTTGCTCTTTGCACCCCAGTGCCATTTTGTCGATGAGGCCTGGGACTCCAGCTGGACTGACTCCATGGTGCTACAGAGTGGGAATCTGCCCAAAGAGCTTCAAAAGGTCATATGGAGGGAACAGGTATAGGTGGCAGCAGGAGTATAATTACAGAGCAACTTCGGTTGTTGCAGTCATGCAGGCAAGCAGCGTAATTTGGGGTGAAAATGGGGTGAGTTTGTGCAGGAAAACAGGAAGCATCCAATGAAAAACATGTGTAGTGCATCTGTGAACATTCTGCCCAAATTTCGCATTAGTGACTTTGGGTGGCTTCATTTTTCAGTGTCCAAGATGAAACGCTTTTCCTCCCCCACCCGTGCCAGTTCCCTGTGGTGTTTCCCAGCTGCGGGGCCGTGCCGTGCCCATGCCCTGCTGGCGTCAGAGCTGCGGGGCTGCGCCTGCGGGCTCCATGGGGAACCACACGGACAGAGGCTTGCTCCCTGGCTTTGGTCACTGAGATTGGCTGGTGTGTCACTGAAAACATGTTTTCCTGCTAGTGAAATGGGACTTATTTTACTGCGCAGTGTATTGTGGAAAGTAATCCTGTTGGATGCTTTGTACTTCTTCGTGGGCTTTTTTCCTCATTACTGCTGCTTAGATAATAGCATCCACAAAGTGAGTGTTAATGCAAACTGGTCACCTGAGTCAAACCAGCTTTCAAGGAATAGGGCTGTTCTGCCTCTTGTTCTCAGCAGCAAGAGCTGGGAACCACAGGCAAACCTCTCAGCTCCTGGTTGGGCCCATGGAGGAAGGGTGAGCAGAGGTATGGTGGGACTGGGGACCATCCCTGCTGTCATATATAAAAATGCATTTTAAAGAAAATAAAGTAGGGAACAGTGTCTGGCCAAAGTGAATGGCAGTGTGCAGCTGTAATCTCCGATGACCAGTGCTGATTTGACATGCTGCAACTTGGGTATGACTGAATTTTGTGCCTTTGTGTATTTTTAGCAGAGCTTTTTTTTTTTTTTTTTTTCCTCCCTTCTTTCTGATAGAAAATATAAAGAAATAAAAAAAAAAATCCAGCATAAAAACAGTAATATAAAAACTATGCAAGCCAAATAACAGTCAGGATAAAGTAAAATTAAAAACTTTCTACTTGTCTGTTTTGAGTGAGGTAGATGAAGCATTATTTAGTTTTGGGGCAAATCCCTCCTGACTTTACGTGGATTTTAATGTGTGGATTTATTTGGATGCGGGTGAAATTGTACTTTTGGTAATTACATCCAGAGTTTTCCTGTTGAGAGATGGGTCAACGTGGAGACAAGATGGCGGTCCACAGAGCACAGAATGGCGGCCGGGCTCTGAGATGGAGGAGGTGTGACCCAGCGGGCTCTGCCTGCCGGTGCCTTGTGCCCGTAGTGGCTGCAGGAGGCCCACGGAGTTGGGCCTTTCTTACTGTCACTCTGCAATTGTCTCACGCGGCCTCTAGGCTACTGTGGATTTCTTTGGCAAAAGTATATCTGTGTCTGGAAAGGACTTCCAGCAGAAATGGTGAATTTCCCCCACTAATAAACCTGCAGCTCATGGGGCTGGTGCGGTGCCCTTCTGTGCTATGCGTGCTGCTTGTGTGGGCTGGGTGAGGAATTGAAATTGGGCAAAGCCCTGCCTGTGTAAGCTACCTCCTCCATTCCTAGTGTCTCGTTGACGTCGTCAGTGACACCAGCCTCACAGACAAGTTTATAGGATGTTGGAACTCTTCAAAGGAAGGGAAGGGATTGGGAAAAAGCATAAAATCAAGGATCCTGTGGTGCAAACATGAATAATCAATGCAGATAATCACTGGAGCAGGTTCCAGGGCTGGGCACGCAGATCCCACCCGCTCAATAGTGCCTGTGTTTGAGGCTTTGCAAGACGGCTTCGATTTCATTTGCAGAACTCTTTCAACTTGTATTCAAATCCAGTAGTATTTATATTAAAGGGTGCGAGGCTGTCCAGTGCAAGGAATAACTACTTTTCATCAGGAAATGAAGACCCATGATTTAAATTCTTTTGGTGTTGTGGTGACATAGTAAGCAGACATAGGTGATCAACTTTTACAGCTAAGACAAATTTCTGCAATTACTCCTTCCAGACACATGGCCTGGTGGCACTGGGGCTGCCACTGGCCTCAGTACCAGCAGGATCAGGCTTGCTGCTGGCCTTCCTGTTGGCAGCTGATTTCTTCCTTACTTGTAAGAGTGAGATGGAATTTTATAACTCCTAACACACAGGCCATATACATGTCGCTTGTGAGTGCTGAGCACCTGGCTCTGACAGCTTTCATATCATCAAGCCTTAAATGCACTTATTTATGACTGCCGTATTCCAGAACTTGCTTGGATGTTATAATAGTATTCTTTAAAAACCCTGAACATGGAAAAAAGCTGTTGTTAATGACATAAATCAGGCAGATTTCCCCACATCGGACAGTTCTTTTCTGTGATCTGTTACAGCATGAATTTCAAAAATGAGCTCTGCATTTGCAATGGCAATCTTGTACATGCAAGTTGTTGTGAATATACAAGATTTCAAAGGTGCATCTTTAGCTAGGGATACTAAAACCTCTATTAAAATTTCACACAAACCCGTCCAGGAAGAAACTGCAGGCAGAAATCTCGTACTTAGGTTAGAATGCAGGGAAAAGCTCTTCACTGAATTTCCACCTTATGAATTATTTTACAGAAAGTAGTAAGTTCTCCTTTGGTGGTGCAGTGGTCTGTTAGAATACTTAATGTTGTCGTGGACCTAGTTTTCTGATTTTCTGATTACTTTGCTTTTCAGTTGGTTCTTTATAGCAATCACAACATATTTTTGTTCTTTTGCAGTTGAAGAGGGCGAATCTTCGGATTTTGCTTTGAACTGGGACTCATCAGTGACTCAATCAGGTAAATATTTTAGGTTCTTCTGATTGCAAAAACTGCCAGAAAGCTGCCAGGCTTTTTACAGGAACTGTATTTTGTATGTCACATTCCTGTCTCCAATCCAAGACTACCCACTGCAACACAATTTTTATATCAGTTCCATATGGTCAATAAAATCTATTACATACAGAGACTAATATACTCTTATTCTCTGGAGAGCCATTCCTCCTTCTTGTGGGCACACTGAAGCGGGTTGTGATTTCTCCAGTATAACCACTTTGAAGTTTTTTGCAATGGGCACTGTTGCACATTCATTCCAGTCTAATTACATAAAAGCAGCTTTAACAGGAATTTAAAACTTCAGTCTCAACTGGAATGTGTGTGTTTCTCCTCTCAGAGGAAATTGGAAAGTACTTTCGGAGCAGGAGGATGAAAGTAGTGCATTGCCATGGCAGAGAGACTGAACATGCAAAGCAGCTTTTGCTCTCTTTGATAGCAAGAGCTCTTAAACATGTGTCTGGAATGTGCTCGTTTGTATTGCACTGAAAATCTGAATGAATAGAGGCTTAGAGCATGCTTGTGTGTAGCTGTGTAATGTGTGTTGATAATGCAAATGTAATCAGCTCATTGGCTTGCGTTTAAAGGTAAGAGGAAGTGACTGGTTACATCCTAGAGCTGTGTGCCATGTGAGCTGATGTTTTGCTGTCTTTTACATCTCCAATAGTAACGAGATCATCAAAATGTTTTTGACTCTTGTAGCTGATTACTCGCCTTCCAAGCCGTCCTCTCAGGACAAATGAGGGTCCTCTGTGAGACTGGGCAGTGACATGGGAACTATTTGCAAACTGAGCGTTAATGTGAGAATAAAGAGGTGCTGCCTTCCTGTTCTGTGCTGGCTGTGCAGCACTCAGCAGCAGAGGAGCCTGCAGGAGGCCTCTGCTATGGCATCAGCACCTGGTGGCTTGGCATGGCACAGGCTGCCTCAGCACTGGACTCTGAGGAACAGGCACTTCTTCCTGGGAGCAGAGCTGTCCTGGGGTTGTTGGGTGGACGGCATTGCTCTGAGGACCTCTTTGCGCCTTTGACAGTTCCCCTGTTCTGCTGTCCCCCCCACCAGTCAGCCCTGGGTTACGTTTGGGTCTACACATGCTGAGATTCCAAACAGCAGCAGTAGCAATAGCTTCTGTCCAGACTGGGAGTTAATTTGGAATTTGTGGACTATGTTGGTGACTAGGCTATAGGTAACAAAACCTTTAAGAGGCTTTTCCCAAATTAGTTGTGTCCCCTTCATTTCTCCTTATTTACTCCTGTAATTATAGCCCTCATTCAAGATGTCAGATGTGAGGTGACATCTTTTGTATGTGTGGTTTATGGCAGCTAAAGAAAATGGGTGCTAATTGCTGGGTTTTCCTTTCAGTACAGTCAGAACACACAGGCTTCCATCGGACATGCGTGTCTGGGTACAGCTTGTTTTGTAAGCAGAGGGCAGAGGCTGCAGATTGACACACATCTGAGCAATGGCACAGAAAAAAAAGCTGCTGTGGAAAGCTGCTGTGTGCAGCAGTGTAGTGTAGCAGCTCTTGTGCAGTACGTGGCCCTGGCTGCAGCTGGTAACAGAGGCTGGCCGCAGCCCACAACACCCTAGTATGCTGTGCTGTGATCCCTCTGTTTGTATTAGCTCCAGAAGGGTGATGCTGAACTTCAGCAATGGGTGAAAAACATACTTCAGCTTCTCCTTTCATGCCCCTTCCTTCCCCAGGCCCAAAAGGCAAGATTGCTCCCCTACAGAAAAACCAAAAAACCGAACAATTAAAGGGACAAAAAATTGACTCGTTCAACTCTGTAACAGTTGCCAGATGTTTCAAATTAACATATTTCTCTGCTCTCTTCTCCTGCATGTTTGCACGTCTCTGTGCACAAGCACACACAAAGTGACTCCTGGGCCATTCTGCTGGTGCTTGGCAGGCTGCTGCCAGCACGGGGTGGGCATGGGGCAGTGCTGGACACTGCTATGTGCAGCGTTGTTCTAATACTTATGGGTCATTCCAGCCAAGGGAGAGAAGATGCTTCTGCTGCTGTAGCTTGCTTTGCTCACCAAGACAGCACAAGCAAGACTGGAATGCTCTTGGTGAGGCCAAGAATTGAGAGAACGCAATGAGATTGTCCCTGCTTCAGGAATTGCTCTCAGTGCCCACCAGGCCCATTTGTAAGGGGCCAACTTCCTCTGAAGTTCTCATCCTCATTTTTTCTCAGCACAGAACAAGAAATGCCTCCCTGGCTCCTCTCACCCCGAGGACCCAACTTGGTGGGCAGCCCCTGTCCCAGCAGAGCAATGCAGCAGGGATCCCCCCCCCCCCTGCTGCCCCCACTCTGCCCTGCATGGGGCTTGGGGCTGCCTCCAGGCCAACAAACCAGGGCCCTGCCTCTGCCTGACTGGACCCTGACTTTACAGCCTGCATTGCTGTTGTAATACATCACAAGAGCATTATCTTGAGGAGCAGCAAGGGACATTTTAAAGAAGTAAGAAGTCTCACTAAATATATAGAGAATTTAAGGCATTTTAAAGACCTATGGAAGCATTTTGCATGGGGATTGCTGGGGAGTTTCTCATTATCCCGGCTCTTGGGCCCTGGGGAAGCTCAGCCAAATTGTCTGGGGCACACAGAGCAGATTCTGCGTTCTCCATGGGATCCCTGCAGACCTAAAAGCCTGAATTTTTGTGTCTGCTCTAGAGGAGCTGGAGGTATCTTTGCTAGCAGCTACAAGCTGGGATAGTGACTGAGGATGTGGGGAGCAGGGCTGGTGACGCACAGCGGGTGCTGGGGATGGGTGGCACTGAGCTCCTGGCCATGTGAGAGCTCGCTTTGTCTGAGAAACAAACACAAAATAATACAAAACTAACCCCAGCCTGCTGTCTCTCCTCTCTTCCACTTCTCTTCCACTTTGCATGACATCTCCCAGCAATGTAAATCTCACCTCTCATTTGGTTCCTCAGTACTGGAACACCTCCGTGCTGCTCGGGGACCAGCAGAGCTGGCAGGGTGCTGAGATGGCTGCTGATGTCCGGTGTATGGCATCCCCTTAAATGGCAGAACTCTGGCAATAACCCGCAGCTGCTTTCTAAATGAAATTCTGGGACCCTTTACTGGTGCAGAACTTGAAGGAGTTCGGTAACAGCTCAGCAAGCATTATAAACCTACTGTCTTGGATGTACTGTGAAATTGCTTGTCCTGGGCGTCTTCATGGGCTTAGACATCTAAAAGCTGATTTCATTGGGAAATCAATACTACAGTGTTCTGACTGCAGTACACAAAGATTTCCAAAGAAACAAACCCTTGAACTGTATTAGCAAAGAATGGTTGCTAACAAAGTCAAGAGACTTTGATAACTTTTCTTAGTTGCACACTTTTTTTTTTTCAGTCTACGATGGGAGATTTTTTTTCATCTGACAGACTGCTGATGGCAGAAGGAGCTATTGGTGGAGGTGTGGGATCCCCATGGTCCGACCCACATCCTGAGCCCACAGCACCTCTGGGGCAGACATGAAACCAAAGCTCTCAGCAGAGCCCTGGCTAGCATTGGATCTGGCTGGGTGTCTGGTGGTACTAGAGGGGCATGGGGCCTCCTGCAATCGAGAGCTGTCCTCAGATGGGAACACAGCTTGTGTGGCAGTATTTAAATCAGCAGCACACACCTGTGTATTATGGCATTTTCTAGAAAATACTCGCTATTAAAAATGTTAATTGGGAAAATTATAGCGATAGCACAGAGGAGGAGAATTAATTTCGATGGTAAAAGAGGGGAGGGAAAAAAAACTCATTTGGAAGGGAGCTATTGTGTGCTCCCCTCCATCTACCCACCCTTACACTTTGAAAGCAAATCTGCTTAAGAGAAGTCAAGTGAGGTGGTGAATCGCATTAGAGGTGCTGGACTTTCTCACCATGAAAGCCAGAGCCCAAGGTACCGCAGGTAACGAGGGCTGTGTTCCTGCAGGCCTGCAGTCCCCTTGGCACCACTTCACCCTGTGGGAGCCAGCAATCGGAACAGGCAGCAAGGTCCTCGGGTTGGCCCCAGGTCCTGAGAGCTGGGCGGGGCCCCATGGGACCATCCTGCCAGAACCGAGGCCTTCCTGGGTCCTCATCGTGTGCTCAGCACCCACTGGCATGCCGGTCCTGATGTGGGCCCTGCCTTGATGCCAGCTGGGTGCCCTGCGTAGCCTGGCTCCTTCTGCTCCGCTCCAAGCTCCTCCTCTGCCTTCTGTTCACTTCTCTCTTATCCTATGTTGCTACCTGGCCATCTCATTCTCCACAAGCGAAGGGATGGGGTTAGATGAACATTTTCTGTGATTTCAGATGAAAATTGCATCTGTTGTTTACAGCAGCCTTCAGGGCATAACTAGCAGTAATGGGCTAAAGTGGAGTGAAGGAGATCCTGGGCTGAATATCAAGGAACAGCTCCCAGTAGTGAGATCTAGCAGGCTCTGGTATTATCTCCCATCGCTTCAGTCATTTTCAGACCAAGCTGGACAAAGTGCTTGAAAACATGCTGTAGGAATGGCCTTATGTTGCAGAGGGATGGATAAGATCACCTGATAAATCCTTCTTATCTTTAATTTATCCAGCTCTGCACACTCTAGATTTGCTAATATCCTGCAGATCTGGGGACAGATGCAGGCTGAGCGCTCTGGCAAAGCACACTTTCTAGAACTTGTTGCAGTAAATCACTTCTATGTAGGATCTCAGAGTGCTTTACAAATGCTAATCAAGCCTCCCAACCAAGCAGAAAGTATTCCCAGTGCCCCATCCCGTGTGGCTTTGCCTCCGCATTGTGCACTGTGCCATTGAACGTCTTTTGCCTGAGCTCTGGCTCCTGGATGTGCTCAAATCTTCTCCTTCAGGACTGGGGCGTTGCAGGTCCCAGCCTGCTTTGGCAGGGCCGAGGGCAGCCACAGCCATGCAGCTGCAGATGGAGGCTGCGGTGGGTTTTCCCTTGGTGGAGGCAGATGGCTGAAGGGCTGAAGGGAAGTCTCCTGGTAAACAATTTATTTGCTTTTTCGTAGAACCTCCTGCACTCCTTCAGCTAATTCTCGTTGCAGTTGTTACTGGTAGCTCAGAGCCTCAATCCATGTAAAACAGGAATGACAGAATATATTGCATTGGCCTGTTGCTTAAAGGAGAAAAATCAATACAAAAATAATGCCACAGTGGTATATCCCCACTAATCATTCACGCTGAAAATAAAGCAAATTTGGCCAGCCATCAGAATGGGATTTTATAAATTGGGTTGAAAAATAAAGAGAGCAAGTGGAATAAACAAACTATTGCTTGGTTATCTGGAGTGTGTAAGGACACTGATAAGGAACTCTGCAGTGAGGAACTGCACCAAATTTGCAGTGTTCTGTCCAAATAACCCTTATTCAGTACAGGAGACTCAAATCGTTTGGGTTGGAAGGGACCTCTAGTGGGTCTTTTTCAACATTGTCCTGCCTTGAAAGTACTGAGGTAACCACTGCTTCTGCATTTGGTCTTTGACCGTTAAGCTTGCTACGGAGCAAGAGGGTAACTACGGTTATTGTAGTGTACGGATGTGCAGGAAAAGAAGACTAAAGACTCATGGAAAAAAAAAAAATTGAAGCTAATATGGCCTGAAAATTCCCGTATTAGAAGATACATTTGTATTTCTGTTCTTTAGCATCTTAACAAAACCTTTGCAGGGACTGGCTACAAGGAATTACGACGTCACCGTCAAATGAAGCAAGCTCATCTCATAACCCGATATTTGTTGTCTATAAATTCAAATGAGAAAACTGCTAAATGGGAGAACTTATAAAGAGAGTTGGCTTTCAAATCTCATGGTGTCCACATGAGACCCATGGCTCTCATGTGGACACAACCAGCGTGTGTCTTGTCAGGGCTGAGCGGTGGTGTGGTGTGGGTGTGCCAGATGTGTACGGGGACCTGTGGGATGGGATGTGTGTGGCTGCAGCACAGTGTGCACCCATTGTGGTCATTGCTGCGGCACCTGTGTCATCCACTGGGCCCCCTTCCTTGCAGGGTGGCTTTGGTATTCATCAGTTGGAATTGTTAGATGGCTGCCTAATGCTGAGGAGAGGAAAAGCCTGGGTGCTTTACTTGGAAGTGCTATCCGTGCTGTATAGAGCCCTGACAAGATCAAGGCTCTAATTAAATTATCTGGCACGTGGACAATTCTGTTGCAAGATCTGCTGAGCTAATGCATGGCTGTTAACTGGTACAGGCACTGAATCAGAAGCACCAATGAGACTATTTGCAGCCTGCTTTAAAAAATCCTAGTATGTTGTGAAGCCTGTAACGTTAATTGCCAGTTAGCACGTTGTAATTGCTGAAATTCTTTGCAAGTGAAATGACGTGAAGGACTCAGCATTGCACTGTTCCTACCACTTTGCGTGTCGGTGATCCACTGCGTCCTCCACTCAGAGTTTTGCTGGGTATCCTGAGAGCCAGACAGTTGCTGGCAGCCCACTCCCACCCGTGGGCTCACTGCTTCACACTGTGAAGGGCTGTCACACTGTCCTCGCACAAAGGCAGCACGGTGCTGAGCCTCCACCACTGGCTGGAGCCGTGGGCAGTGCTGCCCGGCCGGGAGCCCCGGCACTGCCCGCCTGCGCCTGCCCCGCACAGCTAAGTGGGCCAGGAGCTCCTCCGGGTGGGATTAGGGGGACGTGTAATAGATGAGAGATCAAAAATGTTAATTAAGAAATGGTCTCTTCTAATAAGATGCCTTCAAGGGCATGGCACCAAAAATGAGGAAATATCTCATTTTGGCAGCAGCGCTGGGGCTTAATGAGGCTGGGGTGCAGGGTAAGGGGACGAGGACTGAAGGCCTCCTGCTGAAGGCATCTCCTTCAGAAGGAGGAAGTCAATTAGCAATAAAATTGTAAATATAACAGCCAGAATTGTGTTACTTCAGTGCTACCCAACAGAATGTGGGTTGGGCGTCT
Organism: Oreortyx pictus; assembly: GCA_036925125.1. Lineage (NCBI taxonomy): Eukaryota > Metazoa > Chordata > Aves > Galliformes > Odontophoridae > Oreortyx > Oreortyx pictus. The sequence goes on from JAUPFR010000014.1 coordinate 6,992,553, forward strand.
GCGCTTCAGCTTGGTGTTTTCTTGAGGATGTGTTGGCTTTGTGAGTGATGGAGATGGGCAACTTCAGTTTATTGGTATTTCAGCAGCAAAAGATAAATTTGGCTGCAAGTAACCACTTTTTGTCGGAAGCTTTGGTACATTGGAAGTGAATCTGCACAGTGCATTTTTCTGACTTAATTGCCAAGATAGGGAAGTCTGCACCTCTGCTGCGGGCACAGTGTTTGGGGAACGCTCGCTGCTCTGCAGAGGGACAGAGAGGCACCGCCTGGAGCTCTCATACCCAGCCCCTGCAGAGGGAAGAAGCTTCTATTTTATAAATAAACTGGTGTGCAACTGTTACTGTGTTAAAAACCCAAAGGGTGCTTTTCAGGGCTGTGATGCTTGTTACATTATTATAACTGAGGAAAACACATTCTTTCTTAAACTTTAGCATCCTCTTTGTGAGCCTGCTCTTGGATTTTCTTCTAGTGAACTCATCAAAGACTTGAAAAGGAAGAAGTGGACGTTTAGCAGCACTTTCCCTTGCAGATGGATGGTGGGATTCCACATCCTGCTTCACCCCGCATTCCCCCTCCGGATGCCTTTATGCTGAAAAAGCAATGTCTGCAGTGAGCTGTTTGCTAGCACAAAATGGAGGGACCCTGTAGGCAAATTTCTTCCCTCTCAGTTGGGAGCTTTCGTTCAGATAAAGAAAGCCACTGATCAAGCAAGACTCTCTGCACAGCCTGTGTACGGTTTAGGGCTCTGGCTGTTGTTTGAACCAAACGAGAGAGAATTCTATGTTTGATAGAGATAGCAAGGGCAGGCTCTGTCAGCCAGCGTCCATGCGCACGCTGAGCCGAGCTCGACTAGAGCAGCCTGGCAGGAATAGGTCCTGTGACAACGGGCTGCAGTTCAGATTTGCTGCTGTAGCTGGGTGTTTTATCTTCATCTGCTGAGCAAGTCTGACGGGCACGTGTGGAGCAGGGGAGGTGAGCAGTGCTTGTCCCCACCCACGTCTCATTGGGAAGGGCATGTCACGGATGTAGGCTGCTCCCAGCTCAAATGACATTGCAGTCCCATGCCTGCTTTAGTCAGATAAGTGAATAGGAGAGCTTGTTTCCACTCACGGAAAGAAAATCAGGGACCTATTTCTTATCCAGAAACTTAGGTCATTTTGCAGTTTGATAGGCTGGCAAGTTCCATCCTCACTCGATTTCACTTATGTTTTATTGTTGACATTAATGTGCAATCTCCATTAGCCTTCCCCCAAGAAGGGTTACATCAAGCCTTTTTCACTGGCACATCAAGGGGATAGAGAGAATGGCAGCAGAAAGATCATTTCCTTTTTCCCTATAATGTAGTTTTCTTAAAAATCCCAAAGTCATCTCATTTGGGCCAATTTTGAAGACACCATTCTGAACCATTTTCCTCTAAGTAACTTTGAAAACTAGTTTGAAAGAGCTGTCAGTAGCCTGTCGTTGTTCTTTCAGCAGCAGTAGGGAAGACTTTAGTTTTGCATTGTTGGTTTAATCAAGGGGATTGTAGGAATATGGTCGCTTTGCAATGCTGTCATCAGTTTGTCCTGAATGTGTGTCCAAAATAGAAACTGAAAAGCTGGAATTTAAACTTCGGTAGTAGTTCACGTTGGGCTGTTTGCGTTTAGCACACAGGTCCAGGTGAACATTTATTCTGTTGAATGAATGAGAAATGTTCCGCATTGAAAGCATTTGTCTCCTCTGCCTTGGTCATGTTAAACCGTATACATTTATTGCCAAATTTCCAGGAAGCAGGGCTAAGCAGGTGTAACTGAGAGCAGCATTTGGTCTATCATCTCATGGAAAAAAGGGTTGCATGGCAAAAACGAACCTCTGAAAAGGGTGAATCTCGGGCAGAGAGCTTGTGCAATTCAGCTGATAGCCACACTGGTACAACGTTTCCTGAAGGGCTGCTGTGGATGTATGCATCTCTTCCTCACCTTTTTTTTCGTGTATCGTATGTTCAGACAGCTGCAGTGCAGGAGACATGAGGAATATCACCTCTGAAAGTGCTCTTTGCATCTCTGGGCTTGTGTTTTGACAAGCAAGTACAGACGCTTCTGTAAAGCTGAATTAAATTATGTTCCATTTTCCACCCTTACTTCCAGAAAGACATCTAAGCAGATGATGTGGGGGCTTGACATGTATGCTGTTTTGTGTGTGCAACTGAAATAAGAATCGGTGCTGCTGTTCCTCCAAAACAGTATAAAAAATCCACGAATGCACAGCAGCCCTCGGATGGGGCACAGCTCCCTGGGGTGGGCTCTGTGGCAGCACCCAGTGCGGCTCATCCTGCAGCCAGGTGGGACCAAGAGCAGCGTGGCTCGCTGTAGGAAGGGCTGTCTTGTAGGGTGAGCTTCTCAGTGTCTTTTTTTCTCAGTTGTCAACAACAAAAATGCAAATTTGACGTCAGGAGCAAAACTGGAGCTGAGTTCATGTGAAGAAGTGTCCCTTTTTGAGATGGTTAATTTGTTGTTATTATTGCTTTTTACCTAGTGCAAAGTACAGAGGGAATGGGGCTTCTAAAGAGCGTATCAACTAAATTAGGGTTAATTAGAAGTTCTCCCAAATAGCTGGTGCTTCATCAGAATCAGAGCAACATGTAAATAAATCTAATTTCTCTTCAGCTAGACTCTTCACAACCTTAATTACAGCTACAACACCCTGCCCCCTCTCTTTCCATTAGTGGGAGAGGATCACAGTGGCTCTGTGTTGAGCATGTCATCTTTCCCAGGAGTCCCTCGGGGCCAAGGAGATGCAGGGGAACTGCAGCATGTCCAGGAGAGCCCCGCTGGGGCTCTTCATAAGGGACTTGAGAAGCAGAAAGCACCAATGGGAAGACAGAAAAATCAGTTTTGGACAGACTTGTCTTAGTTCACTACGTAAGCCACGTAGTGGCAATCCTTTATTGCCCATCTTAATTTCCCCCCTTCTGTTGTTGCTGACAATCCCAACTTCAGGTCTGCGAATTGGGAAAAGCACAGCCAGGCTGGCAGCCAGAGACACAGGGCCAGGGGCTTGCCCAGAAGGGGGGCTCTTCCTCGGTGCTCCAATCTCTGGCCCCACAGAGGCTTCCTTTTATTCCTAATTTTATTAAAGCCGGTGAGTTCCTTATTACGCAGTGCCACGTTTCAGCCGATCCCAAATTAATAAATGAGCAGCAGCAGAATAGCGTGCAGCACAACTCTAACAGCATGAGCCGCACAGAAGTATATTTCACTTAACTCAAATTTAAATACTCTGCTCTGCTCGATTTAATTACGTGAAATTACTGAATTAATGGCTTTGCCAAGTAAAACGTGTAGGACTTCAGAGTTCTGTAGCAGGAAAGAAATCAGAAATGTGAGGTACATCAGTTCTCGAGGGCAAGCTCATGTTATGCATGTGTTAAGCACGAGTCGGCCCGTGGTGGAGCTGGCCAGCTGGGATCGTGTACTGCTTCTGGCCTGGAGCAGAGGCACCCAGTCCCAGTCCTGGTGCCACCTCCCTCTCGCGGCTGGCTCAGTGCCCCTGTGGGCAGTGGAGCTGTGCCATGGCAGCACGCAGGGGCACCTCCGAGGGAGCCCTGACCACGGGCACCTCGGTGCCCTTTGTTCCCAGAGCTCTGAGGGCTTCGGGCGGTGTCATTCACCCGAGCGTGTTTTTTCTTCCTGCACCAATATGTTTTTGCCTCTGTAGCTCCACCTTTTCTTTCCTCTTTGCATGGATTTCATCCCCGGGTTGTTGGCAGCTGGCCAAGTGCTGCAGCTCTTTCTCTCCGTCACAGCGTTCTGTTTTTCTTTTTTCTTTTTTTTTTTTTCCTCTATAAAGATGAAAAAAACGAAACAGTGACTACAAACGCTACACGTAGGCTGTGGAAGGCATTCCTCTTGGAATGGCTTTTACACAAATCTCTATCTTCAGCATGGGAAAGGGGACAGGAGCACTCTGACGGCAGCGTTTCAGGGTCTGTGGGGGCTGCCTGCGTGGGGACCTGCAGGGCTGGTCCTGGTGTGGGGGTACAGGACTGCATGGTGAGCCAGGCTGTGGGGCTGCAGGAGCTGGATCAGGAGATCAGCAGCTGGAATTCTGAGCAGAACCAGTCAACGCCTTTTTTTCCTTTCATTTGATATGCAGCTGCAATAACAAGCCACATGTGAATTTTATTAAGCTCTCCAATTTTTCTGTCTGCTCAAGGAGGTATACATTTAAGCTTTACAGATACGTGGTTTCACCTTAAAGTTAAAAAAAAAAGAAGAAAAGAAAGAAAAAAGCTTTGCCTTGAGTGCATGACACTGAATTACAAGATGATGGAGACGTCCCATGTTAAGTGTGAGCAGGTTTCCATGGAACTGCTGGAAATGGGACGCTTGTTTGCAACAGAGACTTGAACAGTATTAAAGTTGAGCTCACATTTAGGTAAATAAAATTAAAGTACTGTTTCTGTGCTGAAAACTTGCATAGCTTTTGCTAGGTTATAGCAGACAGTACTGTCTAATGGTTGTGAGCCAAAGAGTTAAAGCACATCTTTATGAAGAAGTGCACTTTCCTTTGAAGTTAATACTTGCTGCACACTAATTTTCTCATGCATATAAATTAATTCTAGATCAGTTTTGATTCAAACCTCATTATCTGAACTGAGGATGGAGGTTACCCCCGCTCAGATGCACCTTAAGACTCAGGAAGAGGACACCAGCATCCTGGTCTCCAATGTAGATCATCCAGGACAGCTGTGTCCTGAATAAAAGGGTGAGGGTTTTCTGTAGGTGGTATGTGAGAAGCTGGAGCGTCACGCACAGAAGAGCAGTGCTTGATTTGGACACCACAGAGCCCTATATGCAGAGTGCTGCTTGGTGTGGGCTGAAGGGTGAGGGGCTGGGAGGGTGCTGCTGTCTGCAGTGTGGCGGTGTGCGAAGGGGGAACTCTCAGCAGATGGAGCAGAATCAAGGTGCAGTGGTCCCTTGGAGAACCCTCAGTCTTTGCTCTAATACCTCTGCAAGGCACCTGGAGGAAATTATTCCCCAAAGCATGTGGAGAGCCTGTGCACAGCTGCATGCAGGGACTGGGATCAATAATGCGGGAGTGTCCCGGAGTCGGATGCTATTTCAGTAATTAAACATTTGGCACGGCCCGGGCAGCTCGGCTCTCTTCCTCTAGTTGCACTCTTTAAAATTCACTTACAATGCATTTTGTGGCAGGGAAGTATTTACATCCCACATTTATAATGTTAAACTGGTTGCCAAACACTGAAGAGCTGATAAACACTCTGTGCTGTTAACACTATAAACTACAATCCCTCTGCTGCTCACATGCAAATAAATAATAATAACTTCGCTGGTTGTCCGCTTTTCGGTGTATAAATGCGTTTGTCGCGTAGCATTGTGACATCTAAATCACTTCAGTAAAAGCACTAACAACGCTGAAGCACTACCTGCAGCTATGAGTAAGAGTAAATTTGACTGTTTGGTGTTATTTTTATGATTTCCTTCTCTGATTATTTTTTAATGCTTTTAAAATGATGTGATGCTTGATCACGATTGCAGGGTTTCACTTTTTTTTTTTTTATTTCAAATTTCACTGAGTTATTCTGCCTTCCTAAGGATTAGCCCACAGGCTAGAAGTTACTATAAAATATTCATTAAATCTTTTCCTGTGCCTGTTACAGACGCAGATATCTTTTTAATGTGCCCGGTCAGTTTGAGGCTGCTACTTTTGTTACTATCCATAAATCATTAGCAAGTATTTTTAGTGTCATCGGTGAAAGGTTAATAGAAGCCCGTAATTTTCCGATACATCCTTTTGATGAGCTGCTCAGAAATTTCACTGAAAGGGGGACGTGAATCGTCCCACACTGAAAACTGGAGACTGTGTCCGATTTGTGCATGAATTGCAATTGTCTTTGTAATAGGCGCCCTGGAAGGTGTGGGGCCGCATGCACAGTAACGATTTAAACATAAGCTGACCCTTGATGAGGGAGCTGGAGTTTCAGCTTAATGCGTTTCTGCCGTTTTCTTTCGCCTTTGGTGCCTTCAAATTCTGCACAAATAATTCCTCCATAACAAGTGCCTTTTCAGAAGATGTATGCTGCTGACAGTTAATATAGAATTATTGCCCCTGAATGCATTTTTGTAATTACTTCCCAGAGAACTGTCTTTGTGTTAGAAGACATTTCACACTTTAGTAACATAAGTGTTTGGGGAGAACAAGAGTAATAATTACAAGCAGTCTTTCAGTGAAAATAAACCTAAAAATTATAAACAAAAAGCTGATGTTAAAGTTGGTTAGAGACGGGGAGGAATTTATTTAGCGCATTATGCATGTCTGTATGTTTTCCAAGTTTAATAACCCTTCAGTAACTTAACTAAAAAAAAAAGCAATAAAGATCAGAGAAACGCTTTTCTAAGTTTTAAGCAATAATGAAACTAAAAACTGATTAAAAGTGACATGCTACTAGAGATGGTATAAAGAAACTTAATCTGAATGCTCCTATAGGAGATTTCTGCTATAATGGAAAATGAAATGACTCACAGTTTGATCAATAAAAAAATTAGCAGCATTTAATAAAAGGTTTCTCTATCAGAGTGACTGTATTATGAAAGCCTCCAAATGCAAAGAAACCGAAGCTGTGGGGTGAGACTGTGCATGTGAGCGAGTGTGGCATTGCAGCTCTTGGCTGAGCAAGGCCAGTGGGTGCCAGGTTGGGCTGTGGGTGCTGGGGGCTGCCACGTCAGCTTAGCTGGATGGGCTCCTGCTGCAGAGTTGGCATAGCTGGACGGGCACTCATTGCTGTGTTGGCGGAGCTGAACAGTCAGTGGTTGTAGTGCTGGCGTAGCTTGGGCTGCCTGCTGACAGTCCATACGTCCCCTGGCCCCGTGGTTGGTACCTGGCTACTCCCAGCAGTACCCTATCAAGGCGGAGGTTCTGTGTGAGCTGGGAAAGGCGCTGGGGTCTGTCCACCCGCTCAGCAATTCAGATTTTAGTACATGCTGTGGTGTAACACGGCTCTTGTGAAATGTGATAGGGCGTGCTTCCTAGCAGTCTCTGACTTCTGCATGTTTTAGATGGTATATTTCAGTACAACCTGCACGTGGGTCCTGCAGGCCACTAGCACGCTGTCGCTCCTCCCTTGCGTTTGCACAAAGCCCTGGCAGCTCAGCCCTGCTGCCCGTGCTGGCTGCTGTCAGCGTCAGGCAAATGACAGCTTGGAGGGGTGGCAGCGGCCAGAGCCCTAGGAGGGCCTGAGGAGGTAACAATATACAATTTTCATGGTTCGAGGGTAGCCTTATCCCACTGTTCTTCATTACAGCACTGCAGTGAGATCAATTTTATTAAGTTGTAAGGTGGAGGAGGCTAGCACTGTTAATACGAGCTGGATCACGCCAGTTTGGGCGGTGTGCTCCTCTCCCTGCCGCTGTGGGTGAGCTGCCCCTGGTACCTGGCCTGGAGCTGGCATGCGGGTATGTTACTGGGTGTCTTTCTTGGCTGGAGCACAGCTTTGGCACTGCTATGGTTGTGGAGTAGTGACTGCAGCATCTCACATGGGCAGCACACAGATGGCCCTGGGCTCCAGAGGCAGCTGTGTATTGTTGGTTTCTGAAATGCTGAGGAGCCACTGGCCAGGCTGCCCCGCAAAGCCTTCATCCTATAGGAAGTCTCCAGCTGAGGCTTGTTTGTGTTTTTGTTATTGAAGCATTAATGGCTTTTTTTTTGCCGCTGTTCATTCTTCTTTGACCACATATTACAGAGAAGTTTGCATTCTTTGCTGTATTACACTGCAAGGGAGAACACTGAAATGCCAATAAACTACACAAAAGTAGGGAACCTCCCTCACTGACTTGGCATAAGGCACCGAGTGAAACACGAACGTTTAGATTAGCCTTTTCCTTTAAGTCATTTGTTTCTTTTGTTCTCACTTCCCAGTTACAAGAGGAATTTCCTTTGCCTTCCCCATGCCTGGCTGCGCCCAGCCCCAGGAGCTGCTTGCTGCCCTCCTGATCCTCCAGCAGTTTGTTTCCTCAGGGACTTTTGTTTTATCTCCTCTGGGGAATGGCAAGGAACTACCCTGGCCCTGTCTTTGGAACAGGACGAGTGAACAAGGTGCCTCTGTCCCCTCTCCGTTGGGTCTCTTGTGTCTGGGGTATGCCTGTGCCCATGCCATGGCCAGGGAATGATGTGCTGTGGCTGTGGTGCTGTCCTGCAGCCTCTGCTGTTGTGGGGAAACGGCTTGCCATGGAGCTCAGACACTGGGGGTGCTCAGAACCAGACGTGACCCCATTGCTAGGTAGAGTGCTCAAAAGAACAATGCTAGAATTAAAAATGCCCCAGCTTTCAGAAGTCCTTGGGTTTCTAAAGGAATAAAGACCGGAAAATTTACTGGCACAAGCACAGAAAGGCTTGTTTGCTCTGTTTCGTGCTAAGGCAACAAAAATCGGTACTGCCTATATTGGATTCCACAGATGAACAATACGCCCAGAGGTTTACATCCTCTTTCATTACCCAGGCCATGTTGCCCAGTGCTGCACATCCCCATGTCCTAGCAGTCTGTCTGTCACCTGCAGCACAGCTCTGCCGTGTGTGGCCCTGAGTGACCTAGCTGGAAAGGCATGGAGATTTGTTTTCAACTTTGGTGGGACCTGGCATGAGTATGAGGTGTGCAATCTGTGTCCAAAACTTTGGTTTTCAAAGTGTGTTGTAGCTGTAACAGCATAGCTCAGGAGACACTTCTGCTGGCCATAACCTTTCAGCCCAATGCTCAGGAATCTCTTCCCCACCTCTCGAAATTTGCCACATTCCTTGGACAACAAGGTGAGGCAGGAATACTCCCGTTTCTTAATGCATCTCCTTTGAAATTGTAACCTTCTATAAAATGAGCTTGCTTTTTTACCAAAACCAAGGGTCACGCGGGGCCTCCTTCCCATGTAGAACCAAGCAGTGGCCGCATGACTGAGGCGAGGTGCTGGCATCCCCTTCAGCAGGTGCACGCCAGCACTGGCACTGTGTTTAGCAGTCTAGATGGAAGTTACAAACTGCTGCAGTAAGTCACTAAGCTCCAAGGCTATCTGCCACGTTGGTAAACGCTTGTAGCATCGACTCTGATCTCTGGAGATGTTTGGAGGTGCTGTTTGGCTCTGGACATCCCCAAGCCATTTTGCACTTTGACACAAGGACATGTTCCCTTGCAGCTAGGACAGAACAACCCCAGTGCCCAGTGCCAGCAGTGTGCTGCCTCCCACGGCCGCCATGCCCACAGCACCGCCCTGCTGGGCTCACCAGCACCAGGCACGTGAGTTTTCCTCCCATCACGGGGGGATGCTCATGCTGCTCATGCCCAGAGCAGTCTCGCAGGTTAAACTCATGACTTACTGCTGCAAAACTCCTCAGGAATTCACTCCTGAGGCAAACTCCCAGGTGGCTGCCATGCTGCTGAGCTCACTGCAGAGCAGCTGGGCTCGCTCTGCCTGGGGACCACCCGGCCCCAGCCCTGTTCCCGCTGCTGCCCACTCCCAGCACTGTGCACCGCCCCACTGCTGCCCTGGGGTCTGAACTCGACAGGCTCAGTGCAAAAGTCAAGAAACGCCCCAGGTTTCCTCAGTGGTTTCTCCAAGGCAAGCAGCAAGCGTGCAGCTCAGCAGAGGAATCCGAGGGCCGTACCATTCCAAGGACAGCAATCCTGAGGTATGGCGAACGTGCACAGTTCCTTCAGTGTGCTGAAAACAGAACACATCTCGTTCTAAAGCAGCATTGTGTTTTTGAAGTAACTTGTGCAAGATTCATTGTTGTGTTATTGACGTATGGCCATGTCAAGTCATGACACTTTTGAAAAGTTGCCTAGAGGATCAGATCCCCGTCCAGCAGGGAATTAAAAAATGTTTCTGGAATTTTGCTTTGCAGTCGGGAATCTTATTTTCTTATCTCACATTGTACAATTTATTTTTCCTAAAGCAGTGTGTTAAATTATTTGTTGTTGTTGGACTCAGTCAAACGGCTTTATCCCCAGTGTAGTCATGACGTTTTGGAGAGAAACCAAGGATGAATTTGTCACAGTGTGCTCACCAGATCAGCTGGCCTTTAGGTTAACTGTCAAAAGACAGAATTTCTACTAAAAATATTAGTGAAGGTCCCCTAAGCCTCTCCGAGGTTGCCTAAAATCTTTCTTCTTCAGGCTGTAGCTAAATCGGCTCAGAAGTGCTTCTTGGAGGCCGCCATCAGCAGGAGGCGTGGATTCAGGTGGCGGTTCTCAGATCAGATTTATATACTTGCACTATTTTATAGGTTTCTGTCTTACAGAGCTGGAGAGCTGACATTGTGATTTGTGAACTATCAGATCTGCAGGACATACAGGCTTTAACCAGATTGACTGAGCTGTAATGTTTAGTGATTCCAGTCTGGGACGAGAGACAGTAAAAAGGGGTGCCAAATAAATAGACAAAGCGGAAGCGATTATTTCAATGTGTATCTTAAATTACGTGTTAAGTAAAGGAAAGCTAACATAGCTTTAAATGTAACTTATTGTTTGGCAAGGTAGTAGTATAAGGAGAACAGAATTGTCTTTTTCCACTACAGCACTCTTTTATTAACGGAAGAGGCTATAAAGCACGAGGTTCAAAGAAAACATTTTATTGAATAAACAGTGCAGCTCGTGGCTTAGAGTATGGAGAGTGTGGTGAGTGAGACTTCTATAACCAAACCCTTAAACTCATTATCTCTGTATAAGAGGCACGTCTGCTTGGTTAACATGAACATTATATCTAGCCCCTAATGGAAATGTTGTGGTAGAAAGGTATGTATAATTTAACAGTAAAAGAACCTGAAAATGTGCAGATCAGTTAATTGCTAGAAGCGACGCTGTGATAGACCACAAGCAGGCATTGATTTTTAATATTTCCATTGCTTTCCATTGCAATTGCAAGGGTACGTCATGTTATGAGCACTCTATGGAGAGCTGCAGAGCATTTTACACTGACTGTTTTACGTTGTCATGCGCAGTACAGGAGATGGCATAAACCTGAGCTCTGGATGGATAGTGGTAGCAGAGTCCTGCGAGCGCTGTGTAGTGAACTGCAGTGCTTGCGGTAACCAGTTTTCATCTTTAATAAATTTTATTTCTCAGCCTTGTTTCATGTTCTCAGCATCGGTTGTCCTTAATCATTCGGTGCTGATCTAATTTTGGAACCACGAGTCTCCGTGTTAGCGGCGCGAAGCCCAGCACCACCAGGCAGCCAGGTGCTGCCTCCATGCTGTGCTCAGGAGCTGTTCCTGGGTCCTCTGCACCTCCAAGTGTGGGCACTTTGCAGCAACAGCCCTCCCTTCAGGATGACCTGTAGAATGCTCATGTCTCATGCCGCAGGGCGTGCACGGGCCTTGGGGTCATCGGCCACAGCCCCATCGCCCAGATCATTGACATCTGGGCTTGGTGGCAGCAGGGAGAGGAGAGCACAGGGAATTCAGACTCAGCACCTTTTCTGTTAGCAATCTTGTCGATTTTTAAAGCTTTGAGAGACTGGTGAAGTGATGGAACACCAATAACTTCCTATGGCAAAGGCAGAGATTCCCACTGTCCACCCACCAGTGGAGACTGGGTGTGTTTGCACCAAGCAGCAGAGAGCACGGTCAAGAACTGTTGTGCTGCAGGATATAAAACCCACATGAATATAACGAAAGTTGTCAGCAATAATGCAAGAGCGGCTGTAATTAAATGTATGTCAATGGGCGCGGTGTCACTCGTCAGGCTCCTGTTTTGCAGCCCTCTAAGCCTTTGCTTGCATCCTTGCTGTTGGCAGGTGGCCTGGGAGGAGAGCTGGAGAGCGATACGAAGGACAGCCGGGCCCTGGAAGAGAGGAACAGCGTGACGAGCCAGGAAGAGAGAAATGAGGAAGATGAAGACATGGAGGATGAGTCAATTTACACCTGCGATAACTGTCAGCAGGACTTCGATTCGCTGGCAGACCTGACTGAACACAGGGCACACCACTGTCCTGGAGGTAATGTTAAACTCGCTTTGCAGTTCTGACAGGTGGTTAGCTGGGTAATTGGACATAGCAACAGCTTGAGGCCTCAAGTGAGATTAAAGAATTAATAATGTAATTTTACAGTTAATGTAATTTTATTGTGGTGCCTTGGGTAGCCTTTGTTCACTCCCTTAATAAAATTAAAATAAAAGCAACAGCTTTCCAATTGGAATCTGTAAGTAATTATGTTAGACAAAAATGTTTTGCTTTTTTTTAAACATTAAAATTTTCAGGCAGGGTATTTTTCCCTGTCTCCCCAAATGTGGGAAGATGTAAAGAAGTTGAATGGCTGAAGGGTGCAAAACTCCCCACTAAAAAAGGCCTCTGAACCCCATTACAGAACGTGACAATTTCTGACATTAAAATTTGTAGTTTGAGCTTCATCCCCCCTTAAAAGTACGCCTTTCTCCCTAGGTTGCATTGCATTTCCTTTTGAATTTTATGAAGGTGAGGGCAACATTAGCCTCCCCTGATCTCCATTTCTCTTGTTGCAAAGTAAGATGAAGCTCAGCGCGGTGTTGTGAACAAAGGCCGTGCACCTCGCCTTGCCTCGCGCAGCTCCCCGTGCATGGCCACTGGTAGCAGAGGGCACTTTGCAGAGCGTGCTGAGGAGGTAGCAATTGCAGATTTTACACAAAACTAAATAAGTTCTAAAGTGTGTGAGCACAACATATGTTGATATGTATGTAAATACGGGATTGTCATCCTCCCCTTCCTGAAGCTGAGTACCCTGCCAAAACTTTTTTCTCCAGTCGTCTGAGATGTTTTTAGCCAGTTCCCACTTTGGCAGTGGCAGGTTGAGGCGGGCAGGGGCAGGAGGGTCACTTTCTCCTCTGGTGCAGCATTATCCCATCCTTGTTCCCATGAGTGCATATTCCTCCCTGGCTGCCTAATCTGTTTGGTAATTTGTTCAGGTTCTGTTCTCGTTTTTGGGCATAAGGGAAGCTGTGCTCAGCCAAGGTAAGACCGAGGCAGGGTGTATGGTGAGGGCGGGCTGCAGGCAGGCTGCAGCTAGCCCTGCCCTGAGCCAGGTGCAGCCCACCTGTGTCTGCAGGGGCTGCTTGCTGCCTGCTCTGGTTAACCACTGTGCAGGATGCAAATCTGGAAGTACAAAAACCAGCAAGGTTTAGACTCATAGGGTCTATTTTTGGCCAGCTGACAACCACTAGATTACCCTGAGATTTCTGCGAGCGGAATTCATACTTATACTGCAGGGTAATAGGCAGGAGAACACTGTTGAATAAAAAAAACCTTACTCTCCAAACCAGCATGTGAGGTGCACATGGGCTGATGCTGGTCCTCTCCAAAGGCAGGGACAGATGCCCTACATTGTGTTGGTGCAGTCACTGGTGATCCTTCCACGGAGCGGCCACCATGACACAGCCAGGCGTGGCAGTCACTGGGCAGGAGGGGACCAGCTGCTAGCTTGCACAGGGGCTTGGGGTATCAGGAGGAGCCATTGTTTTTCCTGTGGCCAGCATGCATTAAAACGCAGCAATCTTAAGAGGTTCATGTCTATGTGGTGAGCGTTTTCACACCTCCCTTTTTATTTCCCTTCAGCGTAGTGTTCTGTTAGCGAGTCTAAGAAATATAAATTCTGGTTTTGGAATCTATCAGAGTAATTTGTGAGTATTCCCTTTGCTAATTTTTGATTGCAGGTAGCATAACTTAATCATCTTCTACTGTCTTCACATGTGTGGATGATTTACAAAGACATTTTGTCATAAAAAGGCACCATATAATCATCTGCATACACACATAGTAGGTGCTGATTATCTCCATGTGAGGAAAAGCTTGTTCCAGAATAAGAGTGCCTGTTTTCCCTTTGTTTAATCGAGTGTCCTGAAGTTATTTAACATGAGTGGGAAGGTTGCAATCGTCTATTCTGGAATGAGAATGTTTCCACAAAGACAATCTGGAATGTTGCTTGATATTTACATATCTTACCACGAGGAAAAACAGCTTTTGAGTTCAGACTCACCAATTTTGTTCAATAGCCATAAGAATTTTTGTGCAAAGCATTTAAACAACACATTTTTGTTTAGCTCACCTGGAAAGATTTGCACCACCAGGGTGAGAATCTAAGGAGTGCTAGGAAGCGCGGTGTGCTTAGAGATGTTCCCCACCACGTGAGCTGCGTCCTGAGTTGCCCTGTTTTCTTTTGTCTCTAATGCCCGCCTGACACATCTGAGGTTGTAACGCGGTGCCTGACCTCTGGGCAAGCCAGAGTTTCATGTCTTAATCTGAAGCAGGGTGTTCAATCGTGTCTACATGGCTCCAGATCGATACAGGTAATATTTGTTGTGATAATATCACCAGGCTGATAATACAACATAACTAATGACTTCCTCTGGGATGCTGAAGTTAGGAAGGCATTGTAGCTCAGGAATGCTGCAGGATTATAGGAGCTCACTCCAAAGAACAGGATAAACCATCTATTTCACTGGAATCCCTTAGAAATTCATTACAGTGGGCTGAAGTTATAATACAGTTTGAACACAGCTTCCTTGACATGTAAGAAAGTAACAAACAACCATTGCCCCCCCCCCCCCCCCCCCTCGCTTTTTCATGTATTTCAGGCTTGTTTCTTCGAGGACAAAACACTGCTGATATCTAGACATGTCTCGTAGCAGTAGTGTGGGGCATTCCTTTGTTGCCAGCCTGGTGGAGGTATTCTCCTGGCAGCATCAGGAGCCTCTGTGCCCTTTGTGCATGCTGGATGTGCCAGATGCAGCCTGGGGGCTCCTAGTCCCTGAGGGGTCTGAGAGGGGCCCCAGCAGGGACAGTGCGTGGTGAGAGGGCATCATGTGTCCTCTCCTGCTCTCCCACCCTAACCTTGAGCATGAGACAGGGAGCACCTTTAAAATGCCCTGAGAACAGACAGAAACACCCAGTGCATTCACTGGATGTGTTAAGCTTTTAAAATTCCTTTAAAACTTGCTCCTGTCCCACGTCCCCTTCACTCAAGAAGACTCAGTCATTGCTACAGCATTGCATGCAGTCCTGCGTGTATATTTTTGCACACTCTGCTAGTGTAGATGTTATTACACAACACAGCACCATGTACAGGAGTACAGCACTGCTTGTGAACTTGCAGATCAGGGTGTTCAGTGGCTGCATCAAGCAACTATTCTGCAATGCTGAGTTGTTTGTTGTCTGACGAAAAGTGGCTACAAGCCCCAGGAGCTGCCATTGTCCACACGTGGTAGTATGGTTTAGCTCCTGTATTTATTGTGTTATTTTGCTTCCTCCACCCATGCCAGCCCTTTCCTCCTGAGGGGTCAGCATAGCCTCATGTAAAACTTTTTCCTTCGGTTTCTCAGCTGAGCGTAGAGTGTTTTAAAGCAAAACTGGACAGAAGTAGGTTGCGCTGGGGTCTCTGAGCATTTCATGAGGTCCTCTTCTGTTGTTGATAACTTTACAGGTTGTCTGTTTCAAACAGCAGCAGAGCTATATATGGATATTGCCAGCTGGGAAGCGGCTGATTTTTCTAAACTACTGTACGGTAGGAACTAGTTTATAATTAAAGTCTTGCAGTTGCTCCTGTTAAATGCCCTGTAACTTGTACACTAGGCTTGCATTTGAAATGAGGTACTGTAACTATTTCATGCTAGTGTATAATTTTGCATTTTCTTGTCTTTCACCTGCTGCAAGAACTGTAATTGCCATGCAACTGTATATGCAGAATGCTCATCCAGAAACCACACACAGCAGTTCGCCAAGAAGTGACCGCATCTCAGCGATGCTTTAATCAGGCAGTACTTTGTACTACTTGACTTCTACTTGACAAAGATAGACTTCTTGTATGTACTTCCCAAATTAGCCTTCCCCTAAATTATAATCTTTTGTTGCACCTGATTGGCAAATCAGAGTTTTTCAGGTGTTTTGCTGCTGGTGTTGCTTTTTTAAATTAACGAATTACTGATCATCCTCCTCAAAAGAAACCGAAATACAGTTGTGAAAAAGCAGTGTGGAAACTTAATTATACACCTAGCTTATACAGCTGTGGTTCTAATGACCTACTGGCCCTAATTACTGTGTTGTGGCTCGGTCTGAGTGCTCCTGTCCTTGCCAGAATTTTGCTCCTTTTTCTTAACCTGACTAGTGTTTCAACCTAAAAAAAAAATAACATTTCCTTTTTTGTTCTTTTCTACATTGTTGTGCTGAAATGCAGGTTTCCTTCTTTCCAGAGGTCACAGCAGTGTTTTCAAAATTGGCACCAGAAAAACTCTGTAATATAGCAAACTGTAAAAACATGGATTTTCCCTGGAGCCCTCAGCTCTCACTGCCTGGCTCTGACAACAGGCACCAGAGCAGGCTTTGTGCTGTTGGTTCCTCGAGGGGCTGCGATCGTGGGGTCCTGTCCTTATTTTGTCTCAGGCAACCCCTCTCGGGGCCCACATTTGTCCTGCTGGTTGGCGTTTGTGCCTGCTGGTGCTGAGAGCTCTGGAAGGCTGGGTCCTGCAGCAGCAGGAGGGGTGGGATGCACTGGGCTGGGATGCCTGGGAAATGCATGCGTGCTGTGCAGAATCCAGAGCATAGCTGTGTAGCTGTGTAGCTGAAGTGGGAGCTGAAGGCTGACAGGGGCGCATTTCAGGGTGTAATGGTGCATGGTGACCTTGGAAGGCAAGGTGGCTTTGTGGCACACCCTGAGTGGTGCGCTTCATTGCAGGGCAGCCTGCCAAGGTGTCTTTATGTGGCACCAAGTGAACCCCGTGTGGAAGCTCTGTGAATTTGCCCAGGTTGCCCAGAAAAGCTGTGGATTCCCCCGCTCTGGAGGCATTCAAGGTCACGGCCAGGCTGGATGGGGCCCTGGGCAGCCTGATCTAGTAGCTGGCAACCCTGCCCGTGGCAGTGGTTTGGAGTTTGACCGTCGTTAAGGTCCCTTCCAACCCAAGCCATTCTGTGACTCTATGAGGCTAGCTCGTGGGTTTTGCAGGCCTGCACGCGTAGTACTGGAGGGGCACATGAATTTGGACCAAAGCTCGCTGGCCACGCGCACACAGCTGGGGTTTGCTCAGCAGCCCGGTGCAGGCTCCCCTGTGCTGGGCACTGCGGCAGGCCGGCAGCAGGCCGGCAGATAAGAGCCTGCCAGGCCGCCAGCGCCGCCCCCCACAATCGGCACGGCCACCTTTGTGCTGGGCCTCTGGGGATGGCAGCACAGGAGGCAGCACCGGGCCCTGTGCTCGCCGATAGGAGCAGTGCCAGCGCAATGGCAGGAGGATGGCTCACACGTCACCACAACCCCATGGGAGGGCGGTGAGGGCTGCACCTGCCCTGCTGCAGCCATGTAGCGGCGGTCGTCACGAAGGGCACGGCCGTAGGGCACGGCCGTGGGCTTGAAGGCTGTGGGCAAACGTATCTCAGCTAAGAGGATGACTTTCCTCAAGCAGCATGTGTTTTTTTTTTTTTTTTTTGCCTAGGAAGAATGTTTTCAGTGTCGTCTTTAAACATATGGCCCAGTGAGGAGCTGAGGATGACACGTTAGTATGGTTGTATCAGCAAGAGACTGTTTCATCCTTGCTATTTTAATTGAGTTTTATTTATCTACTTCTGTCTGGTTCGGAAAACAGTCTGCAAAGTGTGTGCAGGTACGCCTGGAAATGCTGGGGTCCACCCGGTCCCGCTGCAGCCTGGAGCTGGGTTCCTGACGGTGAGGGGCTGTCTGCAGCCTTGTGAGCACAGTGAGGGCTGCCACAGTGATGGAAGGCTTCTCTCTTGGCAGTGCAGAAATCCAAGTAATGCATGGCTTTGCAGAAGAGGAGGGAGGGCAGGCATGGGAAGGTGCTTTCTGTGCCCATGGAGAAGGGGGCTTCTGCTGCCAGCTGCTCCTCACGCTTGGGAGCAGTACAGAAATGTGGAGGGGTTCTCCTCTATTGAGCAACCTGACCACCTATGCCAAGCTTTGGGAGAGAGGGATGCTGCATCCCTCAGAAGGGCAGACTGGAGCTCTGGCAGATCCCTCTGTCCCATGGGGGCTGTTTGTATTTCCATAGGTAAGGGAGCTACAGGGTAATCATCAGTCCAAAGGGTGAGCGTGGAGCTAGGAGCACTGGTGCAGGGTTTGGGAGTCTTGAGGAGCCCATGAGGAGGCCCCAGGTCTGTGTTCACAGGCTTCTTATTGGGGTGTCATGCACCTTGACCCGGGGTTGGATCCTGAGGTACGTGGCAAGGCACTGCAGGTAGGGCAGTGAGAGGGTGCAGTACCTCCATCAGCACCCATGCTACGACACGGCCATGCTTGTCTGTTGGTCCTGGATCCAAGCAGGAAAGGGACAGCAGTTGTTCTAATGCAGAGACCAGGCAGGCGGAGAGGTGATGGCTTCACAGGAAAGGCAAGGAAGGCTTCAGTGTTTGTTATGAAACAAGCAAGCAGCAGTGCACTGCAAGCAATCCTCACAGAATGCAGTTTTGCAGTTGGAAGTTATAGAATAGCAAAGACTATTTCTAATGCTGATTTATTTGAATTTAAGTAATATAATTAAAAAAAAAAAAGGAGTGTGCGTAAAAAACGCTGTCAGGAATTTCTATCTTCCTTTTTTTTTTTTTTTTTTAAACAAGCTCTAGAAAAAAAAATCCCTGCAGAAGTTCTGTAGTGCATATTTGAATGCTTTTGTTGTAGCCTCATTAAACTTGGCTTGTCTGCAGATACAGCTGGCATGTTATTAACTGTGCTCCAGGCTTGGGGAAGCCAGAAAGCAGCCTCCACCCCCCAGTGCCGGCTGGCTTTAGGGAAGCGTGCCAGCATGGGTTGGTCCTCTTCAGCCGTCTGGCTTTGGGAGCGCATGCTGGAGCATCCCTGCACGGCCCTGGGGTCGGGGAGCCCGGGGCTCAGCCAGGCTCTGGCACTGACCTGAGGGAGGGCCGTGCCACGCGCCCTGTGCCGGCTGGCAGCCGTGTGAGCAGGATGGATCCGCCGAGGTACGTGGCTCCCCTCGCCCGGGCGTCTGCATCCCCCATTGGGGTCTCGCTCCTTTCTTTAGCGTGGGCTGGCAAGGCACAAATTAGTGATCATCTGCCAAGTAGATTCTCCTTTCTGAACGAACTCCTCGTTGGACTGAACCACTCTGATAAATTGAATAAGGGAAATATTTTCCCTGCACCTGCTGGAGAGGCTGTTGCTCTCCAAGCTGGGTTTGCACATCAGAAGACTTCCACCAGAGGTCTAAGCAGCTCCTGACTTCCTTCAAACTTTGGCAATGAGTATGTACCTCTTGAATGTTGTTTCATTTAAGTAATTTTAATATATTTTTTTATGACAAGGTTACTTGTAAGAGTAGGTTTCATAATCTTAATTCAGAATAGTTGAAAAGATAATTGGTAGAAATTTAAATGAATATGTATAAAATATAGGTAATGGTAATCAAACTTGCTTAATATTACCAGCTTTTATTGCCTTAGCTAATGAAAAAATGGAGTTTTCAAGGCGCTGGTCTGTTCATGTTAGATACTTCTTACAGCATTTGTATACTTCATAGTCTTTAAATCAGACTGGTGACTCCTTTGTGACACAAGGAAGTACTAGGCTTATTGCTATCATCACGAAATTAAGAAACCATTCTGTTTTGGCTTAAATTCTGCCTTTTCCTAGAAGGGATGTTCCCTCCTTCCTTCCCTTACCTCTTGATACAAGGTTTGTGCTGTCTCTGAGAACTGATGTCACTGACAATTAGAAGGACTCTGTTAGTCTGGGCAGCTCCCATGAAGGGCACCCTATGATGCTGCAGAAGCATTATGTAATCATGAGGGAGATGGGAGGTCAGGGCTTGGGGGAGAATTTGTGCCATCCCTCCTTAGCAAACTGGCTTGTGAATTCAGCGTCCCCAGTCTGCCCAGTGGCACACGTGACACTGGTGCCGGAGCCAAAGGCTGCAGGTGGATTTTGTTATCAACGCCCCCTATAATCCGGGATGAGCTTCTTCTTCCTTGTGCCAGGTTTTGGCATGTGGATCCATCTCTTCTTTAGGCTTCCTCAAAAACCTTTCTCAGCATAACGGTGAAAAGACTTTTTGGCTCATCCTTATGTGCTGCTCAATTACTGTAGCCTTGCTGAGGAGGACATAAGGAAAGGCTGAAGAGGCCCATCACTTTTCTCCTCTCCAGGGAATGTCTTACATTAAACATTTGAATAGATTTTTGAACGCAATTCCCAGTCATTTCCTCTACAGTGAACTCAGATCACTTGTGCAGACTTTGTACTTAATGATATATCCTAAAATAAATGAGACTGGATATAATTTATATTAAATGGTCATTTTAGAAATCTACATCTACTAATTATTCATTAGAAAATTTGGAGATACAGACAAAAGTAGAATAAATTCCTCTTATGACCTTGCTGTCTATAGGAATATACCTGCATTCATATTCTCCTAGCAAAAAAAAGGATGCAGGTGATTTACAGGACTCCAAGCATCATCTAACCAGATCTGAACTCAGCATTCAGTCTGCAGCAACCAGCCTTCACAGCCAACCAGGCTAAAGCCAAGGACCAGCTCATCCTTAGGACAGCTGTTCAGTGGCTGTACTGGCTGTCAGTTGAGGTCTGCACCTCACCATGAGGGACTGCAGCTGTGGGTGCCCCAGCTCTCCTCAGGGACCGCTGTGCCCACTGCCTGTGCTGTCTCCCTGCAGTCCCTCCTCTCAGGCTGTTTCCTTTCTCTCCTTCCTGGACTTTGACCATTTCACACTGAGCTTATGGCAGCATCCGGTGCCACTCCATCCCATCACACACTTGCCATGCTGTGTTACGAGAGCTCTTCCAGGTAAGAACTGTTGCTCATGGGATACTTTTAACGGCGCGCAGTGCAGCTGCTGGGTGTCCCTCGCTGTCTGGGGATAAGCTGTCGTCTTTAGGAGGCTGTGCCTGTGCCTGCAGTGCTGCCTGCTCCTGCAGCCGCTCGCTGGCTGTGTCCACATCAGCGAGTGACAGGCGGGCGCTTTGGCTCCAGGGAGCCCGGCGAGGGGCAGGAGGATGGGGAGGAAAAACAATTTGTGAACTTGCCCTTCTGAGATTGCAAACGCTGCTCTCCGGTGGCTGGGAGCACTGTGGTGCTGCCGGCAGCTGCACCCGAGCCATCTTCTGCTGTCAGCGGATGTCACTGCAGAGCTCTCAGCTGCTTGAAGGAGCCGCTCTGCGTGCACCGGGGACGGGGGAAACTCAAGGATGGAATGCTGCAGTGTGTGGGCTGCTCTGGGTTTTACTCCAAGGAAGATGATATCCACAAATGTTTTAAATTAGGTTGTCCTTGATAGTTCTGGTGGTATGGAGCTCAACCAAAATCTCAGGAAAAAATAAGTCGCTCTTTTAAAGCAGACATGAAAAAAAAATGAAGGGCTTAACTTTTGTCCTGAGGGTGATAGAACAGCACCACACAGCTGAAAATCAATCTGACCTTCACCCACGTGACACTGTTGTCTCAGTCAGTCTTTCATTTCCTTTGGTTGAGTGAAGGCCGTGGCATTCAGTAGGGAGAAAAGCCAGAGGGAGGTGGGGAGAATCCTGTTTTCTCTGGAAAGGCTTCGGTGCTTGCATAAGTTGACTCCATAAAGAGAGTTGCTGTAAAACTTCAAATTATTATTTTTTTCTTTTTCTTTTCATAAACAACTCAGCCCCTTCTCTTAATACTCAGGAATCACATTAAGGTGAAGAAGATATGTGCTGTAAAATAATTAATGAAAAAAATGTGTTTGTGATGTAAAACATTCTCTTTTAATTTGGTGTAGAATTAGTCGATGACAGTAGTTTGAAATGAAGTCTTCGTGCAGCAACAGGAAACCTGCACATTCATTTAAAAACATAAATTTGTACCCAAAGGGGAGTAAAAAGGCCAATTATTTTCTTCCAGAGATGTTTTAACATTCTGTGTTGCAGGCTTTGACCAAACAAAGCGAATGTACCCTGTTAACACGAGTATTTACATACGCATCAATAAACCAATAGTTGGGGCTTGTGTATCAGCCGTGTTATTGATCTCCAAAATACAGGTGCAGTTCCAATTGGTGGAATGCTTATTTTACACAACATCCTGCAGCAAGCTGTATGGGCAACGTAGATACTTTCCCACCTCATTTGCCCAAAGATAAAGAATGGACTTAATGAATGGGTAAAATTCAGTGCATAATTTATTTCTATAGAAAACACCAACAGAAGAGGAAACTAAGTACATAGATACCTTTTATTGTTGGCTTTATTATTTTTTGGGGGGGGGAGGGGTGAGGGGAAAGATGGAGGGAGCTACACCTAGAAAGACATTAAAGGTGCAATTCATAGTTCTTCGTCCAGTCCCCTGCTTCTTCACAGAACACAACCCAGAGCCAAAATGTCAGATCATCTCTTTTGGAAAATTGGAAAACAGTAAGTTTTCCACACAGCCTTCACAAAACTAAGAGTGCTGTGAAACCTGTGAAGTGCAGCTTTTTCTGATTTATTTCATCATATCCAGGTAGCATTGTTTCATCCCTTAGACAGAAACTGTTGCATGGCTTTGTATTTCTGTACCAAATATTCACTATAGCTACTGTGGCATGGGGAGTGAGGGATCCCTTCCATTCTCTTTGTTGGATGAATGTTGCTTGTTTTAGGAGCTCTGTAAGAAATGTCAACTTCTTGTTAAAAAGATAAAGACAGAGATTGGATTTAGCTGTAGAGATTAATCCCTGCTTCGTAAAGGTTAAGAATTAAACACTTTCTTCATTAATCTGTTTGGGATGATGGAGATTAATTCGTGACTACGGCTTATTATTTCAGTGTGGTTTGTCAGATGTGCCCACAATCACGGACACAGTCCTTTGCTATTATTTTACATGTTATTAGAAATAAAAACCCATCAAATTTAAAAGATGTTGGGACCTGTTCCTGGCAAGCTCCTCTACTCGTGTCTCCCTGTGATATGCCCAAATTGCTATTTGCATAACTGTAGAATTTAATAAGTTATCATTCTGATTAACGCCATTAACTGCTTAACTACTGTAGAAATTGGCTTCCAAAGTTGCTTCGTGGTAGCTGTTGCTCTCAACGTCATTCCATTTGCTGTCTCACTGGGGATAATGGTATGCAAGGGAAAGCAAGAAGGTCAAGGATCTTTTTGTTTAGTCTCTTTGCACATTAAAAGTTCTATTATGTGTTTGTATTGCATGTGGTTTCCAGTCTGTTGGCTACAGAGCTTTCAAAATCCATTGATGATGGGTTTGTGAAGCTAAGTATATCTTGTGGGTTGTCACTATGAAGCTATCACTGTGTGCAGCAGTCAGGGCTGATGTATAACAAGTGTTTTTCAGTATGAGAAATTTTAAAACCAAATTAAATGGTCTTACAGAGGGGTTAACAAAATGCTGGTGTAGAAGGCAACAGAAAACACTTACACCCTGCTCTGTGCCCGTAGCGGGGTGTCGGGAGCGATGCTGCTCTATTTATGGGGATGTGTGTCTGAGTTTGGGCTTTTCATGTTTTTTTATGGGGTTGGGGGAGGGTTGCGGTGCAGTTGTGACTGACACAGCCGTCACAGTGCTGCAGCAGCTGAACAAAGCCATGCCCTCGCAGGCAGCCTCCCCTGCCCAGCAGGACACGGATGCAGGTGTGGGGGCTGCGTCCTGGTGCTGGGGAGCGCCGTGCTGGGCTGTGGGATGCATCCAGCCCCAGGGCTGGCACAGCCACAGTGCCTGCTTGCGTTCTGCAGCCAGTAGGTCAACCCTTTAGAAAACCAGCTTCAGCCAACAGTAGTTGATAGATTTCATTTTGCTCTTAAGCAGTCATGGTCACATTTTGACGCGTAAACTTGTGGCTATAGAAGTGGAAGCAGCCACTCCTGTAGTGCTGATTGTCTGAGGCTGAGCGCAAACTCAGGCAGATGTCACTGCCTTCTTCCCAGGCGTAAGTACGAGATAACCATTCTCTTCTAAAATGAAAGCAGAGATTTGTTCCAAACAATTCATGTTCTGACTGCATGAGTACCTTCACACCTGTCAGTTGCATCCAGTGTGCTCGCTCCCCAGGGCTACCCGGCATCTGGGAGATCCTGCTGAGCCCAGCCTGAGCCCTGCTGCAGCGAATACCTGCCATGATATTCTGTTGGAAATGTGGTTACACCATCACACATCATCCTTTGTGTTACTCTGTTCTGCTCCACTCTATTCCTGCTTTTATAACTTCTGGTTTAAATCCTACTCTCAGCTGTTCGGGGAGCGTTGCAGCTCTCTATAAGATGACACGCTGTTCACTGTGGTGCTGGTAAACTCAAAAACATCTGCAGGCAGGGTCAGTCCAGCCTGCTGGTCTTCAGAGGATATCTGCAAAGTTTCATAAGGCTTGGACCCATATCCACACCCATGCTAGATGCAGTGTCTACAGATTATCCCCGAGAGCCTCTTACAGCTTTGTTTGCATTACTATCTAGAGCTCTCCCACTGCCGAAATCCTCAGGAGAGAGCAGTGGTCAAGAGTACTTAGAAACATCTGTTAAAAATTCAGACAAACACTGCACTGTCCCTAGAAGCTGCTAGGAGAAGGGCAGTGAGATTTATCATGTGGTGCTACAGGAGGAAGGGACATATTTTGTTCCTTCTCTTTTCCTTAAAAATCAACAGTTTGGTCAGTAAGTATAGGAAGATGCCCCTGCAGAGCCCACTTGGGGTGGAAGACTGCTTTTTGCCAGTTGAGAGCCAAGCTCACAGCCATACAGGAGTACTGCTTCCAGTCTGTGTGTGCTTCATCACACGCTCTGCTTGTTTCAAGGAGCCCCACGTTGACTGTGGAGCCCCAGGAAGTGGTGGCATTAGGACACGAAGGACTTTGCAGTGACTTTTCTTTCACTTGCCATCCTCAGTAAAAGGGAAGAAGTTCTAAAGACAAATGGACTGTAAGAGCTCTCTGGTTGCGTACTGTTTTGTGTGTGGCTGTCTATTGGATTCAGGGAGTACATGAGAAATATTGGCATTTGTCCCTGATAATGCATCATGAAGTTACAGGCAATTTGGCAGGAAAAGGCGCAAGCTTTGCGATGCGTGCGGTCAAACTTGCCATGAAGTTGTGCTTCACCACGGCCCTGAACCAGACCCAGGCCCTGCTCCACATGCGGAGCTCAATTCTCCCCGTCCCTGGGGCACAGCACGGCCACGCGGGCGGCAGTGCCTGCAGGTGGGCTGGGGTGGGCCTGCAGTGCAGACTGTGGCTGCCTCTGCCCTCAGCCTTCCCCCAGAGTCACGAACCAGGTCCCCGCCCTGCCCAATGCAATCCCCTACCAATCTTAGAGAAACCGCATTTCTATAAGAGGAACTCAGTTTCCCTTCATCTCCAGTCCGCTGTGATTCAAAAGTTAATAGGAAGGGACAAACAGTTAAGGCATATGACAGGCAATATGATCATGTAAACCTTGTTTTCCTTGCTTGCCAGGCTGAAAAAAATGAACGCAGCGCTCCTGAGAATAAATGAATCGCTTCAAATTGAGACATGATGGACAATGTTGGCTTTGTTATCACTCTGCAGGTAGTGAGGGGACAGGGTTAAGGAGAACTTCCTGAGATGTAGGCAAGTTGTTATTAGAGGGGTAAAGCTTCCTCTGCCATGTGTCCTCTGTAGCGGAGCTTGCACTACCCTGGCCCTCCTCCTTTTAGGAGTCTTTTGAGGAAAAGCCTCTGGTGACAGGAACGTCTCTCAGGTCTTTTCATCCGTGAGCTGCCAGGTGAAAGAATGGGGCTAGAGAACAAAAGATGTTCTGATACTGCAGACAAGCTTTTGTAGGATCTGCCACGTCAGCTGTCTCTTATAAGGTCTACTGTATTTTCTGTTGATGGTGCTCTTCCCCTGAGGATTTCCCCACACCTGGGAATGCCTGCCATAACCCGTGCTGATATTTTCCTCAATGCCTTTTATTTCTGCATACAGATGGAGCTGGGTATCACACGCCGTCCTTGCCCTTACTCTGTTCTGCTCCTTGGCAGCCCCAGCTTTCCTGGCTCGGAGCTTTCATCCTACCTCCCTCTCAACCTTTTCCAGGAGGGACTTTGCAATTATTTATAAGCTGGTTTGTCCTGTTTTTTGACATTTTCAGTGTAGCCTGTGGAAGAGGAAAGCTAAGTACATGCTTCCAGATTTTACAGGGAACTGAAAACCTGAAATAAATGTTAACGGTCTGTGTTAGCAAGATGTTCTTAGTTTTGTTTTTTGTTTTTTATTTCTTTTTTATTTTTTAATGTATTTATTTGGAAGGGAGGAACCCTTCCTTCAACATAAGTGGTCTTCTGGGTGAAAAAAATCGTAGCGGCCAGTAACCACCTCTTGCCTTTCACGTGCCTGGGGATGCTGGAAGTGCAGACAGCCAACTGGCTTGCCTGGTCCAGGGGCAGTTTTCTCCTTCCTCCTACCATGCATCAGAGTAAGAAGCACCCTGTGATTTACCTCCTTCTTCTGCTCATTGTGTTCTGAGGCTTGAGATTTTCCAAAATACATCATGGTAAAGAGGCAAAGCTTTAATGATTTGGGCATTATAGCTCCTCTAGAGGCATTTTTAGATTCTCTGAATGAAATAAACATCTATTTGAGCTGAAGAGCAGCATTTCCTCATTTTGCTGCTGCAAATAGGTGGGAGGAGTGACTAACTGCTCCACTGGAAATACTAAAGTGGACAGGCTTGTCTGCTGCCCAGTACTGCAAGCTGGATGATGCACATCCCTGTTCATCCCATCCCCTACCACAGCGGTGCTGTGCTTGCTTACATGCCTTGCATATGTGTGAAAGAATTATAGGCCTCCTGGCTGCCTTCTCTTCCAAAGATAACTCAAAATACAGAGTCTCCCCTAAGAAAGATATATTCCTCCTGCGCTGTTGTGCACACAGAAATCACACTTCTTTTGCTTCTGACCAACCTCAGATAAAAAGTGATGGTTGCAGTTGAATCTCAGTTTGAGTTTTTCATTAAAACTGTTCAAAGCAAAATACAGGGTGGAGGATCTGATGTAAGCCAAAACTAACCTCCCCGTCCTTGCCAGCGGAGCTGTATTGCCAAATTTCACACAGCCGTGTTCTCAAGCACCTCCTTTGAACACGAGTGTGGTTCTGGAGGCTGTTTTGAAGCTCCCACTTGAAACACTCTCTGTGAGCTAGTGGAGCATTTTCTGGCACTTAAGCTTCTGTATCTGGTGGCAGTTTGTACTGCATAGAGTAATGAGTCATGGTTTGCTAAAGGGGAAAAAAGAAAGGATTTCTTAGAAAATCCCTCAGAAAAGCAAAGATTGTTTTTCAGCTGGAATTACTGTTGGTGTCAGCGGTGAAATCGGTGTGGCAAGTCACCTCTGCCATGTTTCTAAGAATTACCATAGCATAGCACTCACATGAATCCTCTTTTTGTACAGCACTGTCTTCCTCTGGTATAGGGTATTTCTTTCATATTTTCCGCTATCTGGACCGGTGGGTATGGAGGCTTGTTCCTTGGTATACTTTTATACTTA
>JAUPFR010000014.1:7025000-7090000 GCA_036925125.1 Oreortyx pictus
TTCTGCTGGCATGGTAGAGATCTGTCAGGAGGGAAGGAAGGGGGCTAGAGCCACTGAGCCCTCGCAGAGCTCTGCCCAGGGTGTCTGCTCTGTAATCTCTTGGACTTGGACTGTGATGAGGTACCATGGTTGGACAGCTGAAGCAGCAGGTCGGTGTGTGAGCCCTCCTGCTGCCAGACAGCTCCTTTCCACAGTCACCACGGTGGACCTGCCATGCTCCCCATCCTCCGTGGAAGTTTGGGTCGGATTTCCTAAGGAAAGGGCTAACCCAGTGCTGACCGTGCCGGAGTCGGTGACAGGGAATCCATGGTTTACAGCTCTGTGATTAGGTTTCTTTAAAGCCCCAAATTCTGTTTATAAAAATAGATGGTGAACATACGGTACAACATAAAAATCCATGTGGTCCTGGAAAAAAAGTAGAAAGCACTTTAGCCTGAAACAGATGTGCTAAAGCGAGCTCCTCAACGTAGTTTTTATTTTTTATTTGTGTGTGTATGTGTTTGTGTATGTGGGAGATATTTTTGGTTCCTGCTAGGCTTCTTTGCAGCAAAGCCCCTTTCTAGAATTTACTTTCCTTTATTAGAGTTGCAGCTCAGCTTTGTGTGGGCCTCTGGGGGTTTTGGCCAGCCGTTGGCAATTTCTCTCAGACACCCAATTACCCCTGACGTCAATGCCGTCTCTCCCATCTCCCTTGGGTGCCCACATTTTTTCCTTTGTAACACTAATAGCTGACTAGCTAAGTGCCTGTTATTTCCTTGGCAGAAGATTTGATTGTGTTTTGGGCCGGATACTAAATCCAAAAACTATGTAAAAATGTCAATAGGTGAGTGCACATTGATTTCGGTTAGTCACAGTGATATTTGAGCCCCTTTGGGGGCTCTGTCTGGGGAAGTATTTTACAAGAAAGATAATATAACAGAAAATTACTGGAGCTGCACAGGTCTCTGGTGGATTTCTTAGGGGCCTGCTAAGTTTCTGTAGAATCAACAAATGCTTTATTAATCTAAATTTGCGGTTTTGTTCCTGCCTCTCTTCAGACGGTTTGGGCTCGCCGGAGGAGGCTCGGCGGGAGCAGGGCGGCCGGCGGCACAGCCCGGCCTGGCTGGGGCAGCGGGGAGGCCGGGGGTGGCACGGGCCCCCTCCTCACGGCCAAGGCCTGCAGCGGCAGATAACGCGGGGGACGGAGGGGGTCCCCGGCAGCTGTGCGGGGCCGCCGCTGACTGGGAGCTCCTGATAAGGGCCCCGCGCGGGAGCCAGCCGCCAGCACCATGCCGCCAGCGCACTGCGGGGCCGCAGCGACTGGCAAAGAAAGTTAAACACAAGTGGTCCAGGGGCGGCGGGGAGGGCTGCGCTGGCAGATAATGGTAATTGATTGAATCACAGTCGCAGAGCAGCCTTGTTTTGCCTCGCAATTAATTTTTTTCTAATTTTCAGACCGAAGTATCCGAAGAGCTCAGGTTGCACCGACCGCGTGCTGCACTGAAAGATAATAAGCACATGCCCTCTTCAGCTTTTTGGGGGAAATTCAGGCCAAGAAAAGGCACAATTAAATAAAACGCACCCCCTTTAAACTTACAAGCACACAGCTCTGAATTCACTGGAGCGTGCTTTTAAGGATGAAGAAAATCAATGGCTTTGTCAGCTTGCCGGGCTGTAGCTGGCTGGCTGCAGGGGATGAGAAGTCAATTTTGTCCACAAAGCCAGTGTACGGTGGCACTGGAGAAGGGGATTGCCTGGGGACGGCGACGCAGCGGATGCACGCTGGGCGTTCCTTCAGCTCTTCTTCCTCTCCTCTACCCCTGCAGCCTCCCATCCCAGTACAAGGTGTGCGCAGAGCAAACCGAGATTTGTGCTGTGGGTATCTCATACTGCTTCCTCCTCAGGTTTACTGCTACCGCTTTGGATCTTTCTCACTAGCAACCTTTCAGCCAGAATTTCTTTCTCTTTTTAAGGGGATCCCCTGGTACAGTGTTCAAGAGCAGTAGTATTTTGTGTACTTCAGGTAAATAAAACCGTTTATTTTTTTTCAGTCTTTAGAAATTGCATCCACAAGCAGTAAAATCTTATGTCAGCACAGCATGTAGATTGCAGGATACCTAATAACTAGTAAACCGTTTAAAAAAGTATTCTGCTTGATCAGACATGGTGCTTAATGTATAGTGCTATATCCTGCCTCGTAGGTAATTAATACTGGAGGGAAAAGCCTCCCCTGTGGACCATGACACCATAGACCTAAACTGGCATTTTTTCACACATTAGATTTTTCTTTCTTTACTGGAGGGCATTTTTTTGTCCATTTTAAAAATCATTCTCTAAGAAGGAACGAGCCATATAGAGAATATTGTGTATCTTAAATGAACTTGTAAGTGCTAACAGTGTATTCTCCTTTCCATGTAGACACAGGGTAAGGTGGGTAGGCAAGCAGTATTGTAGTGCCAGAGGACTAGAAATCAAACGTGAGGTAGGAAAATAGCCTCTTACCTGGGATTGGCCAAGGATTACAACAGCCTGCTTTTGCTATGATCTTGTTGGTTCCCATCCCACAACAAAATGCATGTGTGGATCTTTTGGTGAAACGAAGGAGTCTTATTTAGGCAAGGTGTTCTGGTTTATTTTATCATGAAGAAGCTGAGTTTTTTACTGGTGCTCTCTCATATTTTTCTGAAAGCAGCAACATAGGGTCTCTTTGTACATAGGCTGAAATTTATGGGATTTTTCTCAACTACTGAAACAGAGGAGTGTTTGCTGGCAGTTTGGGCAGGAGAAGGGTATCCGGAGCCCTGAACCTTTGGCTGTGAATCACAGCCGATATGGTTTTGAACAGAGTATGGGATCTCCTCTGCTGAAAGAGCTGATAATCTGCCTTGTCTTGACCACTGGTCATAAGAAGGGAAGGTCAGCTTTGAAGAAGACTTTCTTGAAAGCACCACGTTAAAAGCTTATGACCATAGGCCAACACAGCCATTGCTGATCAACTTTAGGCAGGGATTTGGCCGGCACTACAGGGTCTGTGTGTGGAAAGAACACTTTTTGACTTCTCCCTGTACACTTGAGAGCCTACTGGGCTATTGCTGCCAACCTCCCATGAAGTTCCAGGTTCCGGTGGAACGAAACCCACAGATGCAATGAGGTCACAGGCCTCTGCCTGGTCTGTTTGGCCACTGTCCTAAAGACAAGTGCTGAGCTGCCGTGGGCAGTATGATGTGTTCCTGGAGCCATGCTCAAGAGCACTCATTTTGTTTGGAGTTGGCCAGAGCATACAGTCTGTTGGCCTCGGAAGTGCTGACAGTGATGTGGAAAACAAGCTCCTGAGTGAAGAAATTTGCAAGTTTGTTTGGATATAAAAAAGCAAGTGAAACTCATGGAGGCAATGTGCACCACACACCACCTGGACACCTTTGAGCTCCTCCGGGCCGTGGCACATTGCTGGCACTGGGGCCGGAGCCCCTGGCACTGGGTACCCTCAGAGTCACCAGCCCTGCCCAGCGGGAGCACGAGGAAAGGACAAACCTCGTAGCTCCTGGAAAAAGACTTAGAATGGCTCTTGTGCTGAATTTTTGGGTATGAGCCTGTAGGATACCAAGAACCAAAATGCAGGAGGGCTGATCCTAGACAGCACGTGGTGTTGTGTGCAGGGTTCCTCACTGCTGTCTCAGGGCACTGCCTCAGCCCACGCACAGGCCTCTGCCCGCAGAGGTGGGACCTGCTGCCCACCCCCTCGCCTGCCTGCGGAGTGGAGGGGGCCATGGGGTGGGCGGTGTGGGGCAGTGCAAAGGAGTGGTGGGGCGGGTGCTGTGAGGCTGTGAGGAGAGCGCGGTCTGTGCCGGGGGATGTGGCAGCTGTGCGGGGAGCAGGAAGGCGAGTGAGTGGGGGGTGTGAGCTAAGGCTGAGGGGAAATGGGTGTGGAGACCGCACCAAACTGATGTCTGGGTCTGGGTAGACAGCAGAGAGCTGGGTGAGTGGCATGAGGTGCTGGCTGGGCTCAGCCGGGCTGCTCTGTGTCCCTGTCCCTGCCTTGTTGGAACTTTAGCTGGGGTTAAAGACAGCTTTATGCCATCTGATTCTGCTCGCTCAAGCTCAGACTTGAAGAAGGTTTCACTCGACTTCAGGAAGTTGCAGGCGCTCTCTACTCAAGTTTCCCTTCTTCCTGCAAAGTGAGAGTGATCTTCACTAACTAGACTGGAGGTGACTGACGTGTACCTCAAGTGGCCTGTGGTACCCTCCTGGATGCCTCCTGTCCCTGGCAGCTCAGCTTCACACACGCCATCTACACGGGCTGGTGTTCTCAGGTGAGGTTCCCCTCGCGTGCTCTGGCTGTGACGTACCGCAGTGGGTGCTGCCCTGAAATCCCTGGTAACAGGAGTGAGCTGCTGTCTAAAGGCCATCCCTGTAAAGGATTTTAAATAGGGGCGCCAGTGTGGCATCTCTTGCTTTTGAACTTCAGAAAGAACAAAGACTTAAAATTCCTTTAAAAAATGACGTGACTTTTATTTAGATTCCCATTTCTTTGCCTTTCCCAAGCAAGCTCAAAAGGCATGCTGCTTAGTAGGATGGTGGGGGAAGGAGGACTTCTTTCTCAAAACTAAAGGCTGTATGTTAAGAGAACCTAAAGAAAATAGAAGTTCAGTGTGTAACTTGTGTGACTTGTTTACCTATTTTGCCAGATCCTACCTTTTAAAGTGCTAGGTTAAAAGCTGAGTGAATTCATGTAGTAATGGAGGAAGGAGAGCAGTAATTGGGCAGACGCTCTTTGGGAGATGGCAATGGATGAAGAGGAAATATCAGCATGAGAAGAAACAGAAAAAGTAAAAATGGAGAGGGAAACACCAGCAAAATGATTTCTGTTCCTTTTGTAAGGACTTGAGATTTATTGGTGATTTATTTACTGCTGTTCCTTTTCCTGCTTTGTTACAAACCTCTGTGGCTTCACAGGCTTCACTAGGTCTCCTTCATTTCCTGGGTGTGGGCTGTGTCCGTTGGCAGACAAAAACATCATTAAGATATTCAGTTGAATATTCTGAAATTAGGAATTGAGGTTGTTCCTGCCATATAATTCACAAAGTCTCGCTCAAGTCACAGCCAAAACATTACATCTGCCCCGGAGAATAAGGAGGAAATTCACCAGGTTATTTTAAGTTGATGTCGTGGAAGCATGCAGGAATACATCCAAGTTAAACTCAAAGGGAAAAGCTTGGATTGGTTGCAAATTTTATCAGATATATAGTTGCATTAGGACCTCACATTTAAAAATGATTTAAAATTGAAAAACATGAAGTCTTTGAGCAAAATGTGCTACTCAAAAATGTGTCAGTATGAATATGTGAGTATCTTAGGTAAGTATCATATCAGTGTGAGAGGGCGAGTTTAGTAAGGCATCAGTTAATTTACATTTGAGATAAAGCACGTATACATCAATACCATATTCTGGCAGTGTGTGTAATTATTAAGAGGCATCAGAATTATGCTTTTGTCTTTTGGTTTAGTGAAAGCGTGCAGTAGGGTTGTGAAGTTTCTGTTGTTGATGTAATGCCACGTTTTTAATTTCCTAATCCTGGAGTATGCATTCAGTTCACTAGGGCTGTCTTGTAATTTTGACAAAGTTTTTTTTTTTTTTTTTTTTTTTGTCTGGATCTTCATTATTTTGGGAATGGTCTCTCAGCTGATTGCCAAGCATTCACTCTCTCTTTCATATTGCTTTTATAGCCCCTCATCGCCCTCGGCCTTAGATTCACAGAGCTGGTGGGCAGACCAGTTGGAAAGAAGAGTGAATGACTTCAGAGAGAGATAGACTTATGTGCTCTAACTGTGGAGATGATGCAGAGTAAGAGGAAAAGATGGAAAGAGGATTAGCATGGTCCTGAAACCATGAATGGGAGGCTGATAGATTATATGGCATAGAAAGGTAAGAGTAACAGCACTGGAGGCAGCAACAGGGGATGTGACATGGGGCAGTAACTGGCAAGAAGAAAACCAGAAATGGCAAAACCACGAGGGAAAGGAAGAAAGGGAAAAGGCCACAGAGTGGGTCCAGAGGCAGCAACTAAGAAGTGAAACACAAATGCTAGGATTGTTGACTCAGGAGAAGAAATGAGTAACCACAGCAGAGGATAATGTCTCCCACACTTAAAAGATCAGAAACTTAGCACAAGGAAGAAATGCATCTACATTATTTTATGTTTCTGTTCTTTTGGCCAAGCAATTCTGTCAACAACTGAGCACTGCTGTGCTTTCTTTTCCAGCATCAGCTGCTGCCTCATGAGCTCTTTGAGGTGCTGCTGTAGACAGGGACTTGTGGAGCAAGAAGAACAAACATCTTGCTTCCGGAGGTGTAGTATCTTCCCTGCCTGGGCACTTACTGGTTTCCAGGAGCCAGTCTGTTAACGTAATTTTACTTACAATATGTCATAAGAACAAACAAACAAACAACAAAACAAAACAAAACCCTCAAAAGCAAAAAACAAAAAAAGGAAAACAAAAAGAACAGTTACAGTGTGTTCAGTATGCACTGTGACTTCTTTATGGTGGTAGCATCAAAATAGTTTTGAGGAACAGTTTGTGGAGAGGTGATCTCCATAGGTCTTTTCCAGAGTAAATTATTCTGTGTCTGAGTGATCCTTCTCACATAAAACAACAACAAACCCCAAAAAGAATCTGTAGCAGAATAGAAGGTACGAATTTTGTTTCTGATGCTGTTTTAAAGGCCTTAATGAGCAGCCTTTTGTCACAAGGTTAAATGAGAATTGACCAGGTGATTGACTTCCAAATAAAAAGCAAAATTCCACCACCACAATAGCCAATGATGCTTGAGTTCTCTGGGATAAACAGCTAGGTTAGTTTACAAGATACCCTTCTCCTGACGTGGAGTCAGAGGCTACTTTAGAACTTCCCTCCCTTTGCAGCAGTATCCCAGAAAGTGAGACAGGAAAAGGCACACGTGCTCCCAGTGAAGGCAGCTTGAGCTCATTAGTTTTGATTTTTAGATATGCTGGCACTGTGTCAACAGCTTTCTGTCACATTTATGGCCTTTCCAGATTACTTATCTAGGGGAGAAGCGTACTTTCTGTTTATGTTCAGCCTTCTTCAGTTATTTATGTCATTGAGCTCACTGCCCAGACAAAGCCCGTCACTGCATATTGAATCTACTGTTAAATCTACCTCTTCCACGCAGGTCTTTACTTCTGGCTGACTGTGCTGTGTTCCTGAGGTCTTCTGAAAAAGTGCATAAAAAATAACTAAACTATTAGAAAAATGATTCCACCCCATGAATGAGCATGCAGGTATTTTTCTGATGAGATTAAAAAAAAGACTCCTTTTGCACTATCCCTACCAGATTGCTCTTCATTTAATTTGTTTTTGTGAATCCATCTTGGAGCGCTTTGGAATATTTCTCAGCACCTATCCACGTGTTTCACAAGACAGTCTATGGAAAGGACAAAACACTGATGAAGAGTCTTTACTGAATTTCCCCCCACATAACTCCCTGTTCAGTACTGAGAGATTTTGAGTGAGGTGGTTGAGCCTTCTTTTGAACCCATCATAGATTTTTCTTTGTATTTTATTTCCTTTAAAGCTTATTTCCTTCCTTATGGCAGCCACCTTTTGCCAAAAGAGTAAGGCACTCCAGTTCTTCCTGGCTTTTGCCCCATTTATCCCCTCCCAAAAAGATAGCAGTGGCTGTATGACTGAATCTCAAATTTTCCCCGGAGCAATCTCTGATTTCTTTTCAATCAGTTCATTTAATTGACCGTGTTTATTTCCCTAGCCCTTGTGGCTCTCTGAGTGCAGCTATTTGTCAGAAGCTGGATGTTAAGCATCCTTTTCATGTTTTACCTGGAGACTTTCTTAAACCATCTCATCTGTTCTTAGCATTTGGGGCTAAGCCCAAAAGGGAAGCTCTCTCAATCAAAAGGCCATCTAAATGGATAACGTGATACTTTGAGACCTGTTACAAAGAGGCAAATGCCCCTGTCCCACTGCTCCCGTGTTTATCCCACTAGAGCAATGGCAGCTTTGAAGACTTGCTTGGGCAAGGATCCCAACGTGGATGTTTGCAAGACAGCTAACTGGAACTCAGTACACGCACCTAGCGTACTGCTTAGATGTGGAGCCTAGGCATGATGCCCACTTAGGAAAGCAGCTTTGTAGTCTGTATTTGCTTAATTTAGTCTTCATCTGTCCTCATGAGAATGGCTGTTCATTGGCCGTTAGTGTCCAAGAGAGGAAACGATGGAGGCAGCTTTCACGAGAAAGATGAAGCAACTTGGCACTCACTGGAGTTTGGAGGCTAAACTGCTTCTTAAAACATCATCCCGACTGCTCCTCTAAGGAATTTCCAAGACATAAATAGGATGGGGAGAAAGATGCCTTTGTGTCCTATGTGTCCCTTTTCTAGATGATGTCTTGGTGACATTGGCTGCCTTCTTTAAAGACTGTAACATTCTATTTGAATGCTTTTCATGCTTTAGTTTGGCATACAGCATAAATCCAAGCAAACTGACCCGAAACGGGAATACATTTTCCTCTTCAGTGACTTCTGTCTGTGTCTGCTGCTAGTATCTATATTAGTAAACACCCTTTCTTGGGAAGATCCTGGCTCTATTCTTTTCCAAAATCTTTTAAACAGCGATAATACACTATTATTTCCTAGAAAGTCTGGTCAGCTTCTCACAAAGCAACTCTTAAATCATTGTCCTATTTTTTCCTAGTACCACTTATTTTTATCTCGTCCTTTAAAAATAAACATAAGAATAATTAGGGAGGAGCGCACTGTGTTTAAAGCACAAATAGAAGGGAGTGAAGGCTCTGATGTGTCACTTCAGTCCGTGGTCAAATATCCAAATTTAAATCTTGATGCCGAAATGAAATAAAAAGAGATCCTTCTAAATAACAGTCCCTTAATTATTCAGGAAAGGTAATCTTGAACATCTGACTCGATTGCAATAATGCAGCTAGTTTAATTTTTTATTATTTTAAACTCTCACCCAGCATGCTGTAGTAAGTTATTTTCAGTGTGTTTTTAAAGTCCATATTGAAATATTAGCCATAACTGTCTGCTGTGTATAAAGATGTGGGGGGGGGGGGGGGGGGGGAGATGTTTGAAGTTTAATCATGCTTCTACTTACGCTCAGTCCCAGAGCAATCCTTTTTTCTGCTGCTGAGCTCAAACAGCCAGTAGCCAGGTTTGATCTGCTGCCCCACGGAGCAGTGCCCTATGTGAATTTGAAGTTGGCTCAACCCGGGAGGCCTGCAAATAAAGACTAGCCTCAGGTAGCCAGCTCTCTCCTTCCCAGCGCAGCTCCTGGGGCGCTGCCTGGAGCAGTCCTCCTGAAATTGTTTCAGGCAATTGCTGCAGACTATCTCCACTCCTGCCCCTCTTACCCCTCCTTCCCTCTCCTCCTCCTGGCATAAGGGAGGAGTTTTGGAGTCCAGGAGTCCTATTTGACTTTAATAAAATGAAAAAATAAAAAGCAGAGCAGTTTGTAGGGAACTGGCACAGACTGTGGAAACGGGAGCCACAGCAAGACAAAACCCAGTGGCCTTCAAAACTTTTTTCCCTTCTTTTTCACCACATGACTTGGAGGATGTGGACAGTAATTAAAGGACCCCCTAGCTCCTCATTTTCTGTGCCTGGTCCTTTGATCTGGTTCGTGTCGGGGAGCTATTTTCATTGTTCCTGTCTTTTCTTTTATTCTCACCCGGCCCCTTTGATGTGAGCAATGATGATCTTTAATTCCAAAATAGGAGATGGGCAGGATAGCAGTGCTGGCCTTACATAATGCATCTTTCACATCTTATTTTTAAACTTGAGCACAATAGGTGCAAGTTGGAGCCCGGGGAGCATTAACCCTTTAGGAGCCGGGAGCTGAGAGGAGGCTCAGAGCCTGTGGTAACGTCAGTCAGGTTAATCTTCTGTGGATGCCTACAGATGTGTTCGCGAAAAAGATGATTATTGTTATTTTTGTTCAAATATGATGGATCTCTAAATGTAATCTGGAGGGAGTTGATCCTAATTGTTCCCATGTGGAAAAAATGTGCTGAGAAAGAACAGTAAAGCTAATGCAGTTATTCTGACTGGCTTCACTTGGCAGCACAGTGGGAGTGAAGCATACTGTTTATTAGTGTATGTTAATAAACTATAAGGGACAAGCTGCGGGTGGTGCTTTATAAACTGTTAGCTCAGGTAGGATGGATAGCAATGCGGAGGTTATTAGTAACACTAGCAGGAGAGGAGAGCTGGGGTCTTTGTTAGCTTGAAATTCCCCAAGTCCGTCACGCCCCGCGCTGCACGTCCATCACTGGCTGCGCCAGCAGTGACCGCGCTCCGGCCCGGCTGAGCGCAGCGGGGCACGCGGAGCACCCGTGTGCCATGCCACCCCTGGGGACATCCCGTGCAGCGCTCAGTGGCATGGTGCCACGCAGCCCCAGAGAGGCAGGTGGTAGTGGCAGGGCCCCATTCCCAGGGGGCTGCCCTGGGAGCTGCCGCATTAGTGCGGTCCCATCTGCCCCGGCAGCACCTCCTCCCCGCGGGCCCTGCCAACAATGGCTCCTGCTGCCTGCGCCCGGCACGCTGACATGTGCGGGGCTTGCTCAGCACAGCGCGCCGCTCAGGGAATCCGCCTGAAATTTTAAGTGTGTAGCCCAGAAATGGCACACTTCAGGACACGAAGCACCCGCATCCAGTTTAACTTGAAATGCCACGGAGGGAGGGCTGGGCTCTTCCCAGTGCCTTTTGTTTTAGCAGGATTTGTGCCTCTGGAAATTCAGAAAATTAGACATATCCTGCTCTGCCACCTGACTGTTACTCTTTGTTAGTTTGTCCCGTGCTTAGGAGCAGATCTAAATGTGTAGCAATTAAAAAAACCCAACATATTGTCTCTCCTTTCCTGGGAAAATCATCTCGTCAATAAGAAATAACAAAGAAGCAATGAGGACAGCAAAGGTTAAGTGTGGCGATGGAGAGAGGACAGAATCAGATTACGCTGAAGCTTGATGTCTGCTTTGTTAATTTTCATTCATAAAAGATGTAATTCAAAAAGACCTCCATGAAAGAAACGTTAGATGTGGAATTATACCCTCACGACACCGGCACTTTCAGGGACATAAAACTTGCGATGCATTTGTGTATTCCTTAAAATAACAGCTGTTTATTAGATATCTTTCAGGGAGATTCTGTGATACGTTATGGTCCTGCAGCAGCAAAGTGCTCCAGCAGATGCCTGACTGCAGCACGTGGCTGGACGCATAGGCTCTGCAGCCTGAGCTTGCTTAAAGCTGGGCACATGCTTAAATACTTTGCTGAACTGGGGCCAAGGCAGATGTAGTGAATACCTATAATTAACTTTGCTAAATGGCTTACAATATGCCACTTGTTTCCACGTGCTTTTAGATTTCCCACTTGATTATCGTTTGGGCTGAACTTCTGCGTGTTTGTCCTTGTCTGTCGATCTCGCTCTCTTTCCTTTTTCTTCTTAATTCAATTAATTCCCTCAGAATCTTTCTGCATTAGGAGTGAAAGAGGAAAAATTCTCTTCTAGTTCTTCTAGTACGGCGGTGATCCAGGAAAATGCGGGAAGAAAGAGTAGTAGGGAGAACTAGTATTTCACTGAAGCAGCTTCTAGAGGTGGAAAAAGTAGACACGCTTCTGAGAGCTGGCAGCGGGACATGGAACCTGGAACCGTGTCCACTTTTTTCCAACGATATCAGCTAATCTAATAATAAAGGCTTCTAGGGTGATGTAATTCCTTTTTTTAGACAGGGCAAAACAAACATTGAAATTGGAAAGGGAAAGTTGGCACCAGTAAGTTCCTCGGCGAGTACTAGAGACTTTTCTTGAGTTGGAAAGGAAAGGAAAGGAAAAACTACCCTTTCTAAACCAGCCCTGTTTAAGGGCTTGAGCATGCCCAGATAGCCCCTAGTTAGGCTCCAGCAGCCTAATGAAGCTGCCTGTTTTGTGATTTCCCTGCACACACTCCCTGCCTGCCTTGATTGGCAGCTGGGTAGCAGACCTCTGCAGCTGTGACAATTTGCCTGAGGGAGACTGTAAGTGTCTCATTGAAACTTGCATTGTAAAATCCTCCAAAATGCCTCCCATAATATTAGGCACAGGAGAAAAACACAGGTGTGAAAAACTTTCACAGATCCCACGAGTTCAATGTCTCTTGGCAGCTTTGGTGGATTCGCTGTTATTATATAAATTTAAAACTTACATTTACGAAGAGGAATTTGTTCCATCTTCTGCCACAAGGAGAAGCGGGGCCAGCGTCGGTGCTCAGCATTGTGAGGAAGAGGAGGGCTGGTGGCCCACCTGCCCTGCCACACAGCAGCCCCAGCGTGTTGCCCTGAGGGACAGCACGGGCTCAGACTCCCAAAGCAAACGTTCACTGACTGATTCTGCATCCACTGAAGGAGGGATTTGGAAATCTAAGTGGTATGTCAGTGAATTCAGCATATCCTTTTCTCCTCTTCCCCTGGCTAAGTAGCTTAATATGCTGCTGATTTATCTAGAGCACTGTCAGCACTGCTGTGGGATGAAGCTCAGCTCTGGAATGCCCAATCTGTGTGCTGCTCTGTTTGCCCCTAGCCGTGTGCCTGCATGTTACAGCCACTTCATCTCTTACTTTTGCCATGAATGAAGCTCAGCCCGACTGCAGCCTTCAGATGTAGCACTTTACAGTCCCAACACAACATTCAGAAACTGAACTTTTGAAGAAATGTGAGCAGCTAAATTTAGACTTCAGAAATGTGCCTGATGTGGGTGACCTTATGGGTGTGTCCATGGAGGTTCCCCCGTGATTTGTTGCTGCATTTGTTGCTGAAAGGGAAAGAGAGTTTGGTTAACAGGGAACATTCGATTTGCTTGCTTGGGTTGGTTTTGATTAGTGACTGAGAACAAGGTTAAGCTATAGTAACATATCTGCTGTAATAAAATCATGTTGGTGAGTGATACATGTGGCTAAAAAGATGTAGATAAGCTGGTCTGTCAGGCAAATATCCTTTGGAAATGCTCTGGAAATAAAACACACAAAATAGATGAAATAAGAATTAAAGCCGAATTTAAAGATTTCTCTACACTTCTGTGCTCAGAGCTTTGCCATGACACGGCCTTGTTCTGAGCAGCCAGGCTAATGGGGCAGCTGGCTGGAGCCCTGCGAAAAGAGAAGCTGTTCTGAATTTAGTAACAAGTGTAAATGCATCACTGAGTTTCTGTTGCCATAACCGTGTGCCAGACCCAGCGACTATCAGAGCTGAAATAGCAAGCCTTGTCAGATCTTACATTAAAATGATACTCAGACGTTTCTTGAGGGCCCCTTTGTACGCATTGCCTTCTCTCCAGGACTGCAAGCTTCCATCAGTTCAGGAGATCAGTAACGCTGCTGCATTGTGCACGCTGTGTGACTTGGTAGCTGCAGTAAGGCTGTAGCTGTTTCAGTTCCAGGTTTGTATCACAGCGTTTTGCTTTCAGTGCTTTCTCAGACTGTCCTCCCACGGACCACGAAACCTGTGCTGATGTATAGTGATTTAATGTACTGTAAACTACACAAGAGGGCTCAGTTTCATGGATGAG
This sequence comes from Oreortyx pictus, assembly GCA_036925125.1. NCBI lineage: Eukaryota > Metazoa > Chordata > Aves > Galliformes > Odontophoridae > Oreortyx > Oreortyx pictus. The sequence goes on from JAUPFR010000014.1 coordinate 7,038,565, forward strand.
TAAAGCTGTTGTATAAATCTTTTAAGTGGTGTCAATTGAGGAGCTGAACTCAGGGTTCAATTGAACGTTTGCGATATCAGCTGAAAGCTGAACTTCAAACACTCACTTGCCACAGCTGTTTCATTTTGCAGTAACGTTTTAAACAAACGTTGCGGAGTAGTTCAGCAGTGCACACTGTGTTTCCTGACTGGGGAAACCGAGGCACAGAGCCACCGAACTCTGCACCTCGGGGCACACGGAGCTCCCACCGTGCTGCCCTGGGCTCTGCCTGCTGGGCTGGTGGTTGTGTGGGGAAGGAACCCAATGACATGGCAACACCGGGGAAAACACTTGTCTTCTCTCTTGTGGCAGTGGTAGCGAACGCGTTGTCAAGTTCCTCTACTTACCAAAGAAATAGAGCTGTAAAGGAAACAGTAGTTTTGAAAAAACCTGCAGTCTAGAGCATCTGTTTTCTACTGTACTTTTTTTCAGTGATCTCTTCCTATAATTTACATCCGAAACGTTAAATGACAGAATTTGGCAGAATCCGATATATACGGTAGAGCTTAATGATGATGTATCAGGGAATAAAGAAAGCCCCTCAAGCCTGCTTAGCTCTGCACATGCACGTGAGCAGGGGTGGGGGAAGGAGAGTTGTGTTTTTCTTGGAAAAGGACCTTTTTGGTTTCTCCTAATCTGGCACCTGGAGGTCCAGCTGTGCTAGCTGGAGGCTGTGTGTAGTCTCATGCATGGGAAGGATGACGGGCAGATCGCCGTACAAGTTGAAGCATTTTATATCTCTGCAGGCAATATATACGGCTATATTTGTGAATAGCAGCAGTGTAAAATGGGAGGTGGAATTACTCCGCGAACGATGATTTGCCGGTAGTGCTCGGTCTGGCCTGGTGTCCGTTGTGATTCGCTGAGAGGACCGGCAGCGTGTGGATTTTCCAGCTTTGCTCGCTGGTGCTCCAGCAGCCATGGAGCTGCTGTGACTGCCATCAGTGCTTCCTGTCTTCATGAATTGCCAGTAAATTATTTTCCCTGGGCTGGAGCTCTGCACATGGCCTGGAAATGTGTCATTCTGGTTATGTGCAGTTTGGTATTCTGCTGAATTATACCAGTTCTGCTTTAGGGTATTTCCATTGGCTTTATTCAGTGGCACTATTCCTAATTTACTTGGGTATAAGTAAGAGTATCAGGTTCATTACTTCTAACTACCCCGATTTATTTTTGTTCTTCAGTCACACAAATGCCAAGGTTAATTTGCTCTTAAACACTTGATTTCCTAGGACATAAAAGTGACTCCATGTTTAAAAAAGAAAATAGAGAAGGGCTTTATTCTGCAAGGAGGTCTGGGCTGCGGCTGGTGGGGTTACAGAGCTTTAAAACCACTCAGTTAACATCTGAGAACATTGGAAAATTATGCGATGTAATGCTCCGCTCCTTATTAATCTTGGACCTTGTGGGTTTCGCAGCTGTGGATCAGGAGCTGGTATGGGGTGGCCCAGAATGTTTCCTGAGCCTTTAATAACAAGTGGTTTTCATGGAGAACTTCTCACAGCACAGGAGAACTGAGCCATACACTGTGCTTCAACAAAGATACTATTTCTCCACAGTGCACATTAGTCAGTGAGTTAAACAAGCATCAACATTAAAACAGACATTATCCCCTGCAGTGTATTTTCTTAGTGCTTTGTCCATTACAGCTTTCGAGTGATGAGGCTTCTAGTCCTTCCCTTCAGAAAGAGCGCTTTCTAACATTTATCACAGATATCTTCCTGGTGCCTAGCATAAAATTTTGTTTTCTGATGGCCTCCCACCCATCCTAACTTGCTCAGTGGGATGTCCTGATGTTGTTTACAGTATGCTAGCATCCTGTAAGCTGTTCCTGTACCCTCCTTAGCTATTCTGTAACAACGATAGAAACAATTAGACCTTTTAACCCTTCCTCATAAATCAGTCCATCCAGTCCATTAATCACTTCTGTTGCCCTCTCCTGAATTCTTTCCAATTTGTCATCATTCTGTGCCTCCGGACAGCTCAGCCACCAAGGCCCTCTGTGGAGCTCCCACAGTCGCTGGCTGCACCCGTGGATGGGAGCTTCTTGTTCTGTGCGTCTCTCTCCCTGCTTCATTCCCAGTCAGCACAGATCTCCAACCCACTCCGCACAGTCACTCCTTTAAAACATTTATGGAAGTGATTTGGAGGTTCCCAGACCTGCCGCCATTCTCTGGTGTCGTGTCAGTAGAGGTTGAAGTGGAAAAGGATTGAACATGACACGCTTCTCTTCCCTCCCTTCCCCTTCCCAACCCCAAAATAAAGAGCACAACTCCTCTTGTGGTACATACGGTTGTATTAAATGCGAGGGAAGAGGTAGCATTAGAGTGGAAAAAAAAGAGGCTGAAAATATAATTGCCTAATTGTGAATCCTAAGTAGCACAGGCAGCAGGGGCAGCCCTGACTGGAAGAAATCAGAGGGTCACTAATTCACACTGCCAACATCCTAATTAGCTGTGCAAATGTAATGTTTATATTGTTCGGGATGGATTACAATCTCCATTGTAGAATGGAAAGAAATAAATGAATTGTGTCAGTGGAGCCCTGTAGAAAACACTCCTGCCGCCCCATTAAGCCATGAGAAGTAGCTTAGCTACTAAAAAAAAGTTTGTTTTCAGGCTGATGCGCAAGTCTAATTGGGTTTCCAAAGAAAGGAACATGTTTTAATTATTAATTAGAAATCAGAGGAGTAAAAGAGTGGAAATCTGCTTCAGCTGGAGGTTTTGCTCAATGCTGGATTTCTCCTTAATAAGCTGAAACATTCCAGGCCTGCCTCAGTTAGCGGTTGGGTGCAGTGGCTTTACTCGGGGGGTAGACATCTTAATGCTCATGTAATTATCATGTAATTATTTTGTAATGTGGGATCAAAATTTTGCATAGATGGCATTCTTTCACTGAACTTGAAAAATAAAAAAGTTGTGTTAATTAGTGCAGCGATTCAGTCATTTGGATTGAAGGAGCAGGGCTCCCACATCCCCCTCCCTCTGTCTATAACACGGATATTTTGAAACAGTTCTAGAGGTGGTGGATTGAAGATAAGTAGAATTATTGAATTTAGGTTTTGTTGAATATTTATCAGATTTCTTGTTGGCAATACTGCTTTTCAAGTGTCAAGTGGGTTGCAATTATCATCAAAGCTGATAGGCACAAATAAGTGATGATCATGTCTGCTAGCACAGGGTGTGCAGGTTCATAAAGGGGGATTTTGAGGAAGTCGCTTTCCCTCCATCGCCATTGAACTTCTGGAATCAAAGTTGTCAAAAGTGGATAGGCTTTATCAGAAGATGTTAAGCGGATTAAGCCCATCGTAGTAAATACTGCTGATAGAGTGACAGAATGCGTTCTAACAGAGAGTGCCGAGAGCTCTGTGGACTTGTGCTATCTCACGCCTCAAAAATATGCTTGAGCAGAGTTATACTCCTGTTTACAACTGCAGGCAGCTTGTCTGTGCTGACAAGAACAGTATCAGGCAAGTGCCTTAGCTCTTATTTCTGGAAATTGCCGACGGTCTGGATCTAAGCTGAATTACAGGTTAGACCTGAGCAATTACACAGCATACTAAAAGTGGCTGGCTCTTGAGTTGCCAGATGTTTGTAGATGCGTGTGCATCTTAAGGGGAAGTGCCCGTTAAATGTCTCTGCTTTAATAGAAAGCGGGGACGGGAAAGAGGAGCTCTCTGACTCCATATGGCTCGCGTGGTGCAGCAGTAAATCCTTGTGTTAGTGGGGTGCCACTGTAAGGCAGTACAGAACTGCCTCCTGATATTGTTGTTTCATAGTAAAAAGAACAAACAACAAAAACCAAATAAAATCAAACATGGACAAGATGGGGAGGATGTAGCTAATGAGAAATAGATGGCTTCCTTCAGGGTTGTGGCTTGCATTAACTTGCATATGCAGCATTATGTTAAAGAAAATGTCTGACTTAACAGCAACAGCTAAGAAAATTTCAATTGGCCTTTTTTTGTGTGTGTGTGTCTGCTGAAATTAGGAAGTTTGAAAATGTGAGGTTTGGATTCAAAAAATCAGTTAAATATCCTTATTGTGGGCCACTGAGCTCTTGCTTCTGCCCATAAGACTTGATACACTGTTTTCCACAACCTTATTATATCAAGTCCTTGGGCAAAGATACTGTTCCTTATTTCTTTATCAAACATCCACACTGTATGGTCCCACCCCTTCTCTCTAGTTCACATGCTGCTTAGTCATAAAGGACTTGACAGTGATAGATATCAATATCTAGAAGGGTACGATGATTTGTGCTGCTCCCAAGAGCTAATAATCCTCTTAGTGAAGATTGCAAAGTGGTCCTGGTCCCTCTCCCTGTTTACAAACAGAGTTTTCCCGTAAAAGAAATGAGTTTTTCATGAAGGAAAGCACCTTCATGAGTTCACCCCAGCAGAAGTCAGGTTAAGCTTCACACCCTAATAAATAAACAAATAATTATGAATAACAAGCAATTATGATGAAAAATAAAAATAAAAACAAACAACCCACAAAAGAAAACCTACACATTTAAGGGACTATGTGTTGATAAAAGCGTTCTCAGTTGAACCATGTTTGTGTATGTGGACTGTGGGATCTCTTGTACGCAGTCATGTTGGGTGAGAAGAGGCTGTAATTGTGACCTGACATATTATTGCAGTGTTTCCTTTTGATCATGTCAGACGTAAGCAAGGCTCTGCCATATCCCTGTAGGAGAAGAATGAGGGTCTCTGCTAAGAATCTTCTGTCAGGAGTTCCAAAGCTAGTGGATCATTGATTGAAACAGGGCAGCTTCTACCAGACGAGGTTGTTGCCTTGCTCAGATGACAGAGTGGATGATCCTGTCCCCTACTCTCCCTTGCTTGAAGCTGGAAAATAGTTATGAATACAGTTTTGAATGCTGTTTTGCTTGCAGAGCATCTGGCAAATGTTTCATGTTAAAACATTTATCTTTTCCCATTGTGGGCAGAGAAGGAGCTCAACTCACTTAGGTGTTCATTGGTCACACTAAGAAGTCAGTGCACACTGTCTGTCCAAAAAGTCTGAACCTCAGCTTTGATTTGGAGAGTTGAATTAGTCCTTTACGTTATGGAGACTGATTTTTGGAAAAGAGGAAGCACTGGCAAAGTGCTGCTAAGCAACAGTGTAACAGAGATGTATGAGAAACCATGGATAGTCTTTAATTAACTTGAGCCGCTTCGTGGACATCTTGCAACGGGCTTGTAAGCTGAGTTTAGTACAAGAATGCAGACTGATATATTAGCAAGGGACACCACAAGGCCTCGTGTATGAATGTGTGGCCCTTTTTGATGGACCACAGACGCTCTGACTTCTCCAAATGTCTTGAACGTACTTTTTACTGCTGTGCTTCGTGGCACAGAGCAGGTTGTCTTCGATGGCCCATCAAACATATTTCAGATCACTAGGTGCTTTGTTGCACCGCAGATACTAGCTGACTCATGTCGATCAACTGCTGAAGTAATCCCTGTGGGCAGGTTTTGAAAGCACCACGAGCCTGGTGTAACCAGCACTGCTCAGTCAGGGCACTGTTTGCAGCATGGTGGTTTCTTCCACTCCATCTTCAGAAAGCTCTTGTTGTGCGAGAGAGGAAGCGATCAGCAGCAGTGGCATGTCTGGCATTGCTGTGTGATTTGCAGAGGTACCTGAGAGATGCCTGAAGGGTGTTCGTGTTCATATTGCCATTTTCAGTAATCAAGTCTTATTGATTTTTCCAAGAAATCAAAGTTCTTCTATAGGAAAAAAAAAAAAAAAAAGTGGAGGTTTATCTTTCATTGCTAGGTTTTTGATTTCTAAAAGATGCAGCAGCTTAGAAGCCTTTTTGCTTTTTGGCCCCCAGTGTTTCAGCACACGTTGAAACCTGTCTTTCATGTTTTATGTTTCCCGATGTTCTGCTCTTCTTTCTAAGCTCTCTTTGGAGCAACTTGCTGTTCCCTCTTCCTTGAGAAAGCACACCCACCTCAGCCACTCCCGAGGAGAGCCACGGCACACCGGGATGATGCGCACATTTAGCGAGTGTGCAGGACCTTGGGAGCTTCACAATGACAGCCAGAGCATCCAGTGTGGGAGTTCAGCAGTATTTACTCATATTGTTTGCCGGTAACCAGTAGAAATGTTTCTAGTGGAATGCATACTGTTATGCAAGCAATAAATTCAGGACCTCAAAGGCACAGGTACAAGTTTAGGTACTGCTTTTTCTTTCTTCTTTTGGGGAGGCATTTGCAGCCTGCTGCCCTGCAGTGGGTTAACCTTGCACACCAGCTGCTCTTTCACTCCCCTTCCTCGACCGGATGAGGAGAGAAAACAAGATGGAAAAACTTGTGGGTCGAGATAAAGACGAGGAGATTGCTTACCAGTTACCGCTGTGGGCAAAACAGACTTGACTTGACAAAAATTAAATTAATTTTCCCCAAGTGCTGCAGGGAGATGGCAGTCAGGGCGTTATGGTCAGTTTGTAGCAGCTCCTCTCCTCCCTCCGCACTCTTCCCCAGCTGCACTGGTCTCTCCCAGGCTGCAGGGCAATCGCTGCCCTGGTGCCCGGAGCACAGTCTCTCCCCCTTCTGACCTGGGTGCTCACAGAGCTGTTTCCCACACTCTTTTCCCCCTCACTACTCACCGCCCAGCAGCATTCCACCTTTTTACAATAGATTTCCACAGAGGCACCAGCAGCTTGACAGCGGGGTTCCGAGGTGGGCCTGTGATGGGGCCGGCTGTGTCCAGCACGGGGCGGCCCCTGACCTCTTCTCAGAGCCCCCGCAGCCCCGCTACCAGCGGCAGGGTGCGTCGGCTCCGTGCGTGCGCACATTTCCATCCCGCGCTGTGCTCTGCGGCCCCGACCAGTCTGACCCCTGACCCCCGAGCAGATGTCTCCAACTTTTCTTGCCTGCTGTCAGGGTGAGGAAGCAGTCGGCTCTCACCCGAATGTTGACTCTGACCGGGCTGCTGGAGGCCGCCTTTCATGTTTTATTTTGGCTTCTCGCCAGGGGGTTCCATTTTTTAAAGCGCTGGGGTAATGATCAGATTATTATTATTATTTCTCCTTCAGAACTCGCTGTTCTGTGCACGTTGTGCTTCCTGCACTCTTGCTAGGTAGCTAGCACAACGGCCCCAAGAAGGACTGCCACCAGGTGCAAGATGTGTTCTGGGGGGAATGACATGTGGGTTACAGAAAGTTGCCTGACCGTTCATATGCTGATGCCACAAACTGTGGCTTGCTCTTCACTGCTTTCATGATCTAGCCATCCCAGAGCACTATTTGGAAACGAGTACAATGTACGTGGTGGATCAAAGAAAGCCTTGCTTGTGTTTGGTCTGGATACCTTGCTTTTTATTTTAGCATGGCTGATTGTGAGACCACGTGTGTAAGTAAAACTCGGTCTAGAAATGGAAAGCCTGCCTGGAGTTTTCTGTGTACTTGGTTAGGGAATTCAGCGTTATCAGTCATTTTAAGTATTTGTGCTCAACTCTTCAGAATAAGTACCGTTCAGATTTATGGACTGTTCAATTTATTAATCTGAGTATAAAGAAGGAAAGTGAATGTGAACCATTGAATTTCCTATCTTATGGCAGATCAGGAAGATGAAAAATGTACTGAACACTTGCCTGGAATAGAACCCTTCAAATACTATCATTTGATGTAGAAATAAGCTGGCAGAGCAACAAAGGTTGCCTATATTTAACGTTCATGGCATTTTACTGCTAGATACACTGGCTAACTCAGATTTCAAAAAAAAAAAAAAGGAGATTTTGCACAAAAGCTGGTTTTTATTCATTTAGTGACACTCTTCCTAATGCTGCCCAAAACAGCATGTGTTGGTCTAATGGCCCTTCTGTATTTCCATTTTTATATCTCTGTAGCTGTTTGGAATTTGGAAATTACCCTGCATACTGTAACATTTTGAAACTGTGCTTGAGCGTAAATGTATTTCGATGCCCCTGTTCGCTTTATGTGGCAGAGGCACTGAATATAAAATAGAAAATATTAGCAGTTTGCTGACTTAAAAGATGGCACTTATTATGATGTAGAAAGAGTTAATCTTAGACTTTTAGCTCTGAGCTTAGTTTATCGAGCTTCTGGATACACGTGTTAATTTTCTCAGATGAGGGATAATGGATGTCACTTGAGAAAACAAGACTGATTTGGGTTCTTTCATAGTTTGTGGGTTTATGTCCCACATGGTATAGAAGCAGGCTCTGGGAGATTGCCTGAAATATGCCTGGCCTCTCAGCTGCACTAAAAATAATTCCTGCTTCCCATATTTCTAGAAGTAATTCTGTGATGCTGCAAACCTTATCAGCTCCTTGTTTAGGAAACAGATTTCACTTTAGCTTTCAAATAGCAATGAAAAAGTGGTCTTTAGGGGTAACCGTTGTATTTATAAAGCCCGTCTTTGTAAGAATGCACGTGTGTTTTAGAGTTTTTTGTTTTGTTTCACTGCTCTTGTTATGAAGTGTTCTTGGTTGGGTGACCTTCTTTCTCTGAGAGCAGCAATTCACATTGGATTTTGGCAAAATGAGTTTGATAGCCCTTGCTTTGCTAAGCACTAGCACCTAGATGACAGTAATTCATCCTCTAATACCCCCACAAAACCTATTTATGCAGAACTTGACATGATTTGCAGGCTCCGTAAAGGAGGAACACAGGACTTAAGCAGTGCCTAGAATTAATCTTTTGACCTCCATTTCAGTTATTGGTTGAAGTATTAGGCTCTTCAGGCAACTAAGCTGTTCGTGCTATAACCTGGCACTCAGCACCCTGGAATAGAGTCGCACTATCAATTCGATGGCATTCATGCGTCTCCGTCGTAACGTGAAGGGGGAAAAACTGCCAGGGAAATTGCTGCCCAGCATTGCAGAGTTTAAGGCTGCCAGTAAAATTGATCTTAGTGGCAATAATAGTCCAGTTTAAGCCGACACAATCACAGTCCTTGTATTAATATTGGCTTACCATCATCCATTTTAACTGTAGCGTGTTGCCAGCGAATGCCAACAAGCATTCTAAAGGCAGAGGACTTGTTTCAGATTTGTGATCAGCAGCACACACAAGGATCAGAGGCTTTATTTTATTTATCTGTTTCTGGAGACAGGCAGCTAATACTTCTGAGAGATTTTCTGTTGTTGTTTTTTCTTTATTAAACACTGATTTTAAGGAAACGAGTGAATGTAAAATTTTGTTTCCATGAATTCAGATAACATCTGCATTAATATGGTATATCGTAAGGATCATTAATGTTCAGAGTATATTATCAGGTGTTCTCTAATGCACTTTTGATGAGCTTTAATGATGCTTGCTGTAGTGTTTTTTCATCTTTTCTCTCCCTCCCCTTTTTTTTTCTGCTTGATTGTAATAATGACTTAACCCAGGTGGCAGACTCTATCCAGAAAGTGCCCAAGGGAAATATTATTCCCTAGTACCAGCAAACATCACAGATAGTCATTGAGTTCACTAAGGCAGTTTCCCCAGGAGAGAAGATCTTGGCTCACCCCTTGGGTGTCTGGGCCTGCCCACGTTTGCAGTCTAACAATTTGAGTTTGGGAGAGGATGGAGAAATGACAAAAAGAAGCAAGATGGGAAACGCAAGCAGAGGGGAAGGAGAAAAGCCAGTACTGCGTGGTAACTTTTAAAATGACTTAAAACTGTTAGAAAATAGCTTGTCATAGAATAGGATCCTGGAAAGTGTTTGAATTATTTAGAGATGATTAGTGAGGAGCATGATGCAGTTCAAAACGGCAACGCTGAGTAAATGCAAGGACAGAGAATTTGCCTGTGGATGTCTTGGGTTAGAGGTTGGTAATTAATCATGCTAGAAATGCGTTTAGTTTTAGGAAATAACTGGTATTTGTCCCCAGTATTTCTCTTTTATAGCTCTCTAAACCCTCACTATCAGTCAGGAAACTGATTTAGAAAAACACAGTTTCAAGGTCTCTTTTATGCCATTTGAAGAACCAAATGCAAAAAACAAAACAAAACCAAAAACACACTTTAAATAAGTGTCACAGAGATACCTTAGTTTCACTGAGTATAGACACCGTGTAGAAGTGCAAAAGTGAAAATACAGGCAGTGGTGAAAGGCAAATATTATAAATACCTTCAAGTGACCAAGTTCTTTGTAGTACTGAGTTTGCAGAGTGTCAGATATCGCTCGCTGTGAGCATTAAGATTTACTGGCAGAAGGCAGAGTCTGCACCGTGAGCAGAGTAAATCACGCCGGTTGTTTAAAACATGGGCTCCTGTAAGTTTATCCAGGTTTGTAAGCACATGAGTAGAAGGGGATTCTTTGTTTTCTTATTTTATCCAAATCTACACTTCATTGTCCATAGAAGAATTTAAAAGTAAAGTACCCAGGAAGCAAATTACGCTGTTAGGTTGCTTTTGGCTACGCTACATTGAAAGCTATAGTTTGCAAATGTCATCTGTAGCAGCAAATAGCGTACAAAGGAAAAGAATTCCTGTTGTTGCACACAATGTTTTCCGTTTTGTACACAAAAGCTCGTTCAAACCATTTTGTGCCCCCCTCTCTCTGCCTTTGCCTAGGCAGCAGTGGAGCGAGTGCCCCTGCCGGCAGGGGGCTGGGCTCGGGGCGATGCATGGTGCAGGGAGCAGTGCAGCACCCCCTGGTAGCCCATCTCTGCCCCTCTGCAGCTCGAGCCACCTCTGTGTATTCTCCATGGATAGGGCAGGACGCACTTACAAGTCTCCTAAGATAGAAATGAGAAATCTAAGCGATACCTTGCCCAAAGCTGCTTTAGACTTCTCTTGGAAAAAGGAGGCTTTTTAGTGGGCTTTTACTTCTGGGAGCATGGTTTCCCAGCGAACGGCATTTCGCGTCGCCTCTATTGAAAAAACTCTCCTGAAATAATCGCTCTCGGCCAGTCAGCATTTGGCAGCCCTCTCCTCCAAAGCAGGCACGCCGACTTCCCGGTGTGCAGGAGGTGTCCCCACAGAGCGAGGTGCCCGCCCAGCCGGGTCACCAGTGGGGCAGCCCACGGGGTGTCACCGCGGGGCTCTGCTGTGCCTGGCCCTGCACGCACACCCGATTGAATTTCTGCTCTTGTCGGCCCGCTAAACCTCCCAGAGTGATCTGTTCTCCCCAGAGAGCCATGTGAGTGCGGGTGGAAAGGTAACGGCAGAAAGAGGGAGAAAAAGAAAGAAGGGCTGCAGAGGGGAGAGAGTGAACCAGCAATGAGTAAAACAGAGCTGCTGAGTCCAATCGCCAAGTATTTCATTATAGAATCCCAGTTTGGATATAAACAAAATGTTTCCTTAGAGCAGAATCGCATCCAAAAGTTAGAAAAATTGTTTTCCAGAGCTGAAACAGCCGTGCTCTGGCCTGACATGGGCGTGGGAGAAGGCTCCTCACCCTGCACAATCCGCACATGGCAGCCCGGTTTGCCGGGACAGGTCCAAGGGAACATTTGTGTGCTGCAAGAGCCCATCCCCTTACACAGGGAAAGGCACCATTTTGTGCCATCCATGTCTCTGCTCGGCAGCCCTGGGCTCAGCTCCTGCCCCCATCTACCCACATCTCTTGGGCTACTTTCCATCTTCCTCCTGTAGCACCGGATTTACTTCTCACACATCGTGATGGCCCTGATTCAGTGCGACCCCACGTTGCCAGCCAGCTTCATCAAGATGATGTTTGCCATGCTAAATCGATGGGGCTTTGCAGGCTGGCAGCACGGCTCACGTGGCAGCACGTGTCAGTGACTGCTCCACAGCTGCCCCACGGAACGGCCGTTGGGGATCGGGGGCACAGAAGGGTGGGGTGCTCTCAGGGGGTTCCACATCAACCAGGCTTTTGGTTTGGGAGAGCCTGCCATCCCTTAACATATCACTAAGCTAAATGAGAAACATTTCCTAATGAAGCAAACAAACAAACAAACAAACAAAAAACCATTCCAAAAGAGCACGAATGTTGTCACCAAAGTTAATAAAAGTAAGGAAATTAATACTTATGGTTGACCTCCAATACCTAGGCACAGTGGGGTGCAGCAAGGAAGTAGTTAGAAAGGCACCATGGTGAGCCTTAGCCGTGAATTACCTTATTTTTATTAACTGTCTGACAACCTCAGTGAATTTCCTTTCTTTTTATGATGTGATTAAAAAAGCTAATCAGATCATGTAATTAAAATACATAATTACACAATCTCACAGTTTTTCATAATTACTGTACATGGTAAATATTGTTACCTGATCACACTTCGCACAAAAATTCAGGCAGGAATTAGAGTAGGATTGTTAAGGGATGTCTGCTTTCCTGTGGCTGCAGTGGAAGCTTCTCTAATGCCATCAGAAAGATAATAAAATGGTTTAAAGTGGAAAATATATTGAAACTACAAAATATGGACTCGGATGACTTGTTAATGCTTTTGCACAAACTGGGCAGCTGTGTGTTTCTGTGCGTTTACAATGGCTCTTCCTTCTGTGCCCACACCTCTGCTTTGTATTTTGTTAGGCCCCCACCCACTGGAAAGTGCGTGTTTTGATACAAAGCAACACAGTGAGAGAAAAATCAGATCAGATTCATTGTCTTCAGCCCAGCCAAAGAGCCAGATTAAGTCACTGTTGTGTCTGAGTACAGTGACTTCGGGCTTTGCGTAACGGTGTAAGCTTCCTATGTCCTGGTTATGGTCATACAAAATAGAAAGGTAGAAGGTATGGTAATCAAAGACAACGGAAAAGATAATTGCAAATGAAAAAAGAAATGCCTTATTTATTGGTGGGAAATAAAACAACTCCTAGGAAAGCCTTGACAAAACAAAAAATTAATATGTGAACTGTACCTTGTTCTGTCACTCTCCTTTGTGAGAAGGTCATGCCAAGAGAATAACCCATTCTAACTTCTCTCTGGGCAGAGTTTGGGATGTATGTCTGGAAAAAGAGCATTGGTTCCAGTGGGTTGGACAGGCACTGTCTGCAGTATTTATGGGTAGATAGGATGGTAGGGTGTGTGTAAGTGAAGCTAGTCTGAGATTTAATACTCTTCCTGTTGGTTATGATACCAATAGTTTTTCGTCCCCCCCAACATTACATTTCCCGCTGATATGACCATCTTATTGACATTTCTCCTCTTCTGCTGCCACCATGTAAGCTTATACACCCTCAAGTCACTGTCTTGGTTCTTTATGACAGTTGAGGTGGGACACAGTTCCGACGTGAGACCTCCCACACTGAGATCTAGGTGCAGGTAAAAAAGCCTTTTCATATCTGGGGGAAAAACAAAGAAACGAACAACAACAACAAAAAAGTTCATTGATTTGGGAGACATTGATGTTTCCAGCCATCTACTGATGGAGATCATTTTGGGAACACCACTAGTTCTGGAGACATGCTTGTCAAGCCTCTGATTCCAAGCTTCCCTGAAAGCTCTTTTGTTGTTTTTTTTTCTGTTCTTTAGTGCTTTACTGCTCTTGCTTTGGTTTTTAACTTGGCTGTGTCCCCACCCCACCTCCAGCTTCCACCCGCTTTAATTTATTGGACTCCTCTGCAGAAAGGCAAATTCTTTCAGTACCTATTAATACCGAGGTGCAGTTTTTTAGGGTAATTTATAACACTCTTCCCACTACCTTCTCATTCCTCTTATTAACATCCTCATATACTTTTTGTACATATAGCAGTTCTCCTTTATATGGGTAGAATTAGGGAGAAAGCTATTGAACAAAACTTAGAATCACAGAATCATAGAATCCTTAGAGTTGGAAGGGACCTTTAAAGGTCATCCAGTCTAACTCCCCTGCAGTGAACAGGAACATGCACAGCAAGATCAGGTTGCCCAGAGCCTGATCCAGCCTTGCCCTGAAAACAACTTCTCCCTTTGTTCCCTTTAATTTTCTGTTATCATTGCCAATGTCTGCGTGCCCTCGATGCAAGGAGCATTGTTTGGGAGGGATGGTGGGGAAAGAGGCAGTTATTTGCAAGTGCCAAGACGTCTGCTGTCCCTCCTTCTCTTCTGGGATAAACTGAGATGATTCAGTGTACTTTCAAGCCGTAATTTTAATCCCATTTAAACAAATAATCGTGCCCTATACCTTTCTTAATTATCAGTTTACTCTATTATGCATCCACGATCGAGGCACAGGGACAGTAACTAACTAGAATAAATTGAGCAATTCATATTTGTAGGTGTGTAGCACTCACGGGTGTGAGCCGTGGGAGGAGAGCCCTTAGCTGACGCTGCAGCTCTTCTGATGCAAGTCTGAGAGAGGCTGATGGTTGGTCATCAAGCTCTCCAGTCCAAAGGGCAAAGATCTGCTGGAAGAAGAGTGCGGGTTTTGGTGGATGGTTCTGTTGTGTGGTGCGGCGCGGGTCATCAGATCACGGACAGCAGGTTACCGCTGCCTGAACTTGAAAGCTCTCTCATGCATTACGTTTGTTACAGGGCAGCACTGATGTACCGAGAGTGAGTCTTACTGGGTGGCAAACACTTTTGTTTGCTGGCATGTTCTGAAAGCTGTTTCTTATTTAAAATGCTGGATACTGTTAGTGAAAAAGAAGTAGCGTTCCCATGCAGCGTGGAATATGCATCTCTCCTTGGCAAGCCACGCTGCTTGGCTTTCATCTTGCATAGCACAAAATCTATAGCTGTTTTCTTTTTAAACCTTTCAGTTATTTTTATCAGCTATTGATAAGTGGAGAACTTCCTTTCTGACCTCTGTTTTAATGCCTGTCCCCTCAGGCCAGTCACGAACACGGTATGGATTCAGGACTGATATTTAACTGAGTGATACTCAGAAATGTTCTCAATATTCAGTGGTGTCCTTTCATATTTGTGTGCCTTTGTTTTTAATTTCAAACGAAATACTTTTTAAAAAAGCATTCACTACAGCAAACCCAGAGTCTTAGCTAATTGTATTTTGCCACAGTACATGCTGTCCCTGAGGAATGAGAGATTTGCTGGGCTGGAGCAAACCCCAGGCAGGGCCTGGATGGCACTCTGTCAGCTGCAGGGGCAACAAAGGGATGGGAGCCCCTCTGCACCTGGCCAGGGGATGGTCTCCAGAAGCTGCACTGCCCAGATCCGAGGAAATACTGCTGTCTGTCCTCATGGGAGCTGGGATGCTCACAAGGGCATCTTCATCTCCACTGATGGTGTTTGCATGACGTCTTGATAGTGAATTCATGGAAGGGGCCGGGAACGTGTGCACCTTTCAGAAAACACCTTGCTATAGATTTGACTACGTTTAATGTTTGCCACTTGAATTTTCAGAGGGGTTAGGCAGCTGCCATCTCTATTAATTTCAGTAGGATCGATGTGAATATACAACACATTTGGAAATCAGACCAATAATGCACATGCATAACTATAAAACAGGTTACTTGATACTGTATGTCACGTGTAATTTATTGATTTTCCTTCCCCAGTTCTTTGAAGGCAGTACAAAATCTGGATGTTGTTGTTTTTTACTGTTTGTTTATTGTTCAGCAATTTCAGCCAACATGTGTTTTTCAGCGTTAGGTCTATTCATCACAAATGTCAACCCATTAAGTTTGTAACTGCGTCACAGTTTTCCCACCTAGATCAAAACGAGAGCCTGGAACAGCCTACTCTTTCTAACTTAACAAGCTGGTTTTATTTTCCTCTGCAACTTGCTCTAATAATATGACCAACTTTAAATTCCTCAGGCCGGAAAGCTGGGCAGTAAAGTCCTGTGCAGGGTGGAGATTTAAAACGTGAGGTTTTTCTCAGGTTTGGAACATGGCATTTGACATATCTTCTACTGAGTACTGATGGAAAATAGTCACTTAGGAGTGAAAGCTTGCTCTTGGGGCAGTATTTTTCTTACATTAAAGACAGGGACAGCAAACTCACCTGCCTGGAGGTTGGGTCACTGCGGTGTCAGATCTCCTCACGGAAAGCCATGCTAGCAAGCCTGTCATTCTGGTGACCCTGACCAGAAGATGCAGAGTAGTTGCGATGTCTGGTCTCAGTTTTCTCCCTTCTTAGTGATTCTTTTGGCTCAGAGTTGATACACGGCCAAAAAGTTGGAATGGAGCTCTGCAGAAATGGAAGCACTGTTCTCGTGCTGCCTACCAGCACAGTAGTAGACATGTGTTTGTCCTAGCAGTAACAGCAGCTTATCTGAGAGGTCTTGGCAAGGCTCTCTTTGTCCTAGTTTGCCACTGCCCCAGTTTTCAAGGCACTTACTGCTCCAAACTGCTGTCCGTGCCATCAGAATGAGCTCTGACCTGATTCTGCACAAGCTGAATATCCTGTGGAAAGTGCTGCCTGTCCTTGTCACTGCTGTCACCAGGTTCCCTGCTCACCACACACAATCTCACCCCTCAGTGAATTTTATGAATGAGCCTAATAGATTGTAATTGATGACTTAATCTTCGTTTGAACATAGAATTCAGAAACATGAAAATGAGCACAGTAAAGCATTAAGTCAGATCACATCAGTCTGGCCCGCTCATGGAGAAAGTCTGCCCCTTCTTAATTTCTGTTTCTGTGCTCTCTGAGTTTCTCCAAGCACCAGCCCATCTGTATTACGATGCTCAGCCCTGGTGTGAGCTGAGGGAAGGAGCCTGAGCTGTGGCTGAGTGCACAGCCTGAGGGGATCGCAGAGCAGCCTGGGAGCAGGTGCCTGCTGCCATTGGGAGCTGCCCGCTCGGTGGGCAGGGAGGAAACGAGCCATCTCAGAAATGCTGCACACGTACTTCATCCCGTCACAAAGGCCCTTCTGCTGGACACGTTTCCACAGGGTGCACAGAGTATAGGAAGAGTCCCGTGACTGCCAGCAGTATCAGAAGTGGAGGAACATCGTCATTTATAATCTAGCAAAGGGTTTCCCTTGCCTGTATCACAGAGACCTTCGCGGAGGGCATTGCTTTTCACCTCTGGGCTGGCTTTCCAGTGCTGCAAAGGGAGTGGAGCAGGAGGCCAGGGTGGCTGCGGGGCTCAGAGCACTGCCACTGCCTGCCCTGAACGGTAGGCTTGGTGCCAACACGTGCGGGCAGAGCTCGGAGCTGCTCTGCGCTGTCTCCTCGTTTCATATAATCGTGCCGAAATCGTGGTAAGCGTTGACATCAAGTAGCGAGAAGTGCAGAATGTAATGGTGTGACTGTAAGGCCAATGGGGTCACATGAAGTCTGTGGTGTGGCTAAGATAATACTGAGAAAGATGAGTAAGAATTACCCTAAGTATTACCATTTATTATAATTAATTTTATAAGTAATTATTATAGGTAATAATTATTCTACTAGGATTGTTTTCCTAAGGGCTTTGTCTTTCCTTGTACTTGAAAGTTGTACACGTCATACTGAGCCTCTCATTCTCCAGCCTTCTCTCGGTAGGACATAGTGTATCCATGATGTCTGCACGTAACCCCACGCACAGTTTTGTTCTTAGAGTTTGCCTCTGTGAAATGCTCTGTGGGTATCAAAGCAGCAGGGGTGGTACAGGACCCTCTAGGTAGCAAGGTAAGCATAAGCAGCGAGCTAATAGTGTTGTTCTATTAATTCGTTGACAATTTTGCTGGTGTCATCCTCTAATCTCGCTTAAAAAAAAAAAAAAAACAGAACGCGTATTGGAACATTTCTGAAGAGCAAGTGGATAAGCAAAATATACGTACAGTCCTAACATTTCTGTAGAAATAGGGTGAGTTATTATTGATTCACAGAGCACGACAAAACATCACTGCATGAATTAGCAAACAGCTGTTTCTAATTTGAGTTTAGAACTGTACACAGAGGAACTTGTTTTAGTGTTCACTCCTTTCATTTATAATGAATTTTAATCACCGCTACAGGTGAGAAAAATGTAGAAACAAGCTTGTATCTTGTGGAAGAAACAAAGGAGAGACAGATGCTAACAGATTTACAGTCTGTGATAAAAGGAATGTTTTGGTACACTTTACATGTAATTAGAGTGCAGCTGTTTTCAGTCCCAAGTCCATGATGCACAGCAGAATATAGTATCTGCTGCTTTTCCAAAGGGAGTAAAGAAAAACAGTGATTCAACCCTGAAAGCATTTCGTTTATTCCTAGATCTAACATAAAACTTTCTCCTCCGCCCCTTATTACGCTGTTTATTAAAGTGCGAAATAACTTATTTAATGATATGTTAATTTTTGTTACCTCTAAAATACAGCCTGCTTGATGTAAGAAAAATAACTTTATAAATAACTTTCTGATTTTTATCACTGTGTGGAATGATGGATCACCCAACCGACGGTCGTTACTGAGCCTTAATAGCCTTGCTGGGGGAGTCGGGGCTCAGGCACATGTTACGCTGCCTTAACAAGTTCCTGTGCATCAGCCAGGCTTCAACAGACATTTCTGTGTGTACTTTTAACTCGCAGCGTAAAGAAGACTAATTAAATGCCTCTCTGATCCCGACAGAAAGGTTTACACACGGACAGCTAGGTTTAAGCTTCCCGTTAACAGTGTATCTACCGCAGACATCCCCGCAAATGTAATGTTTGGAAGTCTGTGCTACATCTTGCGCTGGTTTTATATGCTAAGTACCCGGCTGCTCTGTTCACTAGAAGAGAAATTAGATGATACATATTTTCCACTGAGCCAGACGTCCTCGTTTCTTTTTAAAAACTTCACTTAAAAATGAATGGTAGTGCGAAGCGGAGAAGTTGGAAAGAGAGTGGGTAAGCGTTGGTGTGGTGTTGGTAAGTGTTGTGTTGGCCCAGCACAAGCGCTCACCACATCCGCATGCAATTAGGTGTAGCCACCTTTTCCTTTAGTCACTGATCATTACGGAGGCACTGCCCGTGGAGCCGCTGCTATTAGCACCTTGGAGTTTTTTATCCCATCAGTTTCTCCTTGAACGTGAAACATTAGTAAATATCAAAATAGAATAGTGCCTTGAAATAAGAAAGCTTTCAGGAACGCGTGTGGAGAAGCTAATGTTTCTGAAGCCTGAAGTTGCTCCGTGTTCCTCGAGCTTCCCAGGGCCTCCCCGGTGCCTCAGTAAGGGATGTGCTGACCGCTGCTGGGTGTGGTTGCATGGTATTTTTGTAGGACGGTTATTACTGAGCGGTGGAAGCCCTTTTCCACTGCTTGGCAAAGTGCACTGCAGCGCACAGTGACGCTGGGTTTCAGGCACAGAGCTGTCCCAGCGCTGCTCAGACGGCTGCGGGGCCGGCACCAAACGGCTTTCACTGGCCCCAGGTCTGGTGCCCCACTGTGAGAAAGGACAAAGTCCATCGATGAAGCCAAAACACCCATAAAAGCTGAGTTGGGAACAGTAATGATATTTACTATTTACCATGTCACGTTTGTGCGGGAAATGTGCAGGAAAAGGGGAACGCACAGTCCAATAAAAAAAAAAAAAAAAGTAAAATTTGCTACAGTGCACTGAAAATATTGAAACTTACAACATCCAGAATGTAAACTTGATTTGCATTATTTCACACCAGCACTGCGGGGTAAATGAACAGCGTATGCTGTGTGAGGTTCTTACCATAATCCATTGTAATGATCTATCCTTGGTGTTAATGCATAGTGGAGCAATTCAAAATTCGCTGTAACCACTACGGAAGACTTTGCCATCGTTTTCTCTATATCTTTGTGCCGTACTCTCGTAGATAAGCGTCTGTGATAATAATAATTACTGAAATTGATAACATTCCTATCGGGCCCTCTGTCTGAGGATGTCTCGGGGCTTCACAGCTATCCAGAAGTAAGCCCTACAATTTGCCCTTGAGCAGCAGATGGCTTTTCCCTACCACGGATGCGAGGAACTGAACATGAGCGGTTTATACGCACGTCTCGTGATGCCAAGCTTGTCTGCAAAAGTAGCTTACTTATTTTGGGTGCCAGAATTCCATCGGCTTTCAGTAGTCTAATGCAACTTGCGTGTTTTGAGCATTTTAACTTAGGTGTCCTGGAGACGCTCTGACATCACCATGAATGTGCAGCTAAAGAACAATCTTAACACTTGATTTGTGGGTTTTCTTTTTGTTAAAGGAACCACTGTTTTAGCACACTGGCTCTGTACTAGAGGGACAAACCCGACAGACTAAAGAGCACCTTCCAGCCTCACTTCTCTGTGGCTCGTTTTCCTGGATGGGGAACGCCTTCCCAGCTTGGGATGGAGGCTCTGCAGGTCTGGTGCCCAGCTGCTGCCCGGCCAGGAGCACCTGGTGCTCCCCAGCCCCAGGCTGAAGTTGTGACAGGGGGGATGCTTCCAGGGGAAGGTGGGAGGAAAAGTATTCACAGGGGCTGGGAAATCGTGGCTGCTAAGTTGAATTTCCATGAGCAAAATAACTTTGAAATAATAAATGCTGAGGAGGCAGTGCGGCTTGCTGCTGGCAGCTTGCGCTGTGCTGCCTGTCTCCTTCCTAAAAGAGATCGTATTTTTTAAGGCTTTATTGTTTTAGCTTCGTGTGTGTATTTCTGAATGCAGCTCGTGCTATCCGGAAGATTAACAGAGGATGAAGTATGATTTATGCTACAGTTTGGCCAAATTGCTCTTATTAGAAGGAAAACACATTTATTGAATGCATTGAGGCTGGAATTAGCTCTGCAGTGATGATGATAAATGCCTGCAGTCCCATAAACGTGCTGAACATTACGTTGCTAAATTACTGTATCACTGGAGATTGATTATCAACTTTAGCCCCGTAAGCTCTGTGACACACGCACATCCTGAGCACTACTGACATCCCGAAGCTTCCTTCATGCTCTTTTTTCCCTAATTAAACTTCTCAATGAATTTTCTTCCCCTTTTAATACTTGTTTTGATTCTCTTATGCGCTAATGACAAAAGCCTCGCACCAGCCATGTGATTCTTTATTTTAGAACAGTCCCACTTTGCAGGATTAGCCATTTTTAATGACTTTAATCTCCTTTTTGAAAGTGATTTTTCTCATTCTGCTACATTCCTTTGATTGCATTAATGTAAAATTATTATTCTAACCATCATAACCAGACACGTCACACCACATCTACAATAAATCTTCCCTGTAAAATATTACTCCGGTAAAATACCCTAGAATTTCCTCCTCAGTTCATTATAGGTCTTTTTATTATTTTTTTTCCCAACTTAAAGTGGCAAGTTAAAATTAACAGGGCTATTTTTTCATTCCATGAACAGATTAACGATAATGAGCATTTCCTAATTTCTTTAGTTCTGGGCATTCAGTCATTCAGTGTCTTGTTTGGGAGAAAAGTCAGGGTAGGCTGTCCCTGCAACTCGAAGCTTCTGATTCTGTCGGCAATGTCAAAGAGCGAAAAACGAAGAAACAGTGGTGGCAGGATCCGCAAGTTGAGCACAACAGTTGGAAAGGCCTAAGTCAAGCTGGCAGGGGACAAGCCTCGTTCTCAACCGCCCGCGTAAACGCTGCCCTTCCTCGTACGAACTTTTTAACCTGAGGAACGGTCACAACCGTGAGCTCAAGTTACACGAGCGCGGCACCGAACCCCGCGGCTCTCCGCTCCGTGCTCCTGAGGGCCCGAGCGGCGCGCGGGGCAGCGCCCGGAGCGGGCGGCCGCGTGCGGAGGCGGCTGGGCTCACCGCGGGGGGGCAAGGCGGCCGCGCCGGGTGCGGGGTAGCGCCTGCAGCCGTCCGCTGCACGAGCCGCGGCTGAGGCGAACCCGAGCTCTCGTTCCCTCCGTGGCGGGAGCGCGGAGGGGACGATGCGCGCGGTGTGCGCGTTTAGTTCGGGCGGGCATCGCCGCGGCGTTCAGGGCGCGGCCGGAGCAGTCCCGTCCTCTCGGCCGCGCGCTGCCCCCGCCGCTTTCCCGCCGCCGGCCGGCACGCGACACGTGCCGCCCTACTTCGGGCCCGGCATCCCCCTCGTGCTCCTTTTGTCTCGCGGCCCCCCGAGGAGCCCTGCCGGCGAGAGCGGCGGAATCGGCCGGCCCCGAGCTGCCCGCTGCCCCCATCCCACTCCCCCACCCCGGGGCCCCTCGCCCCGGCGCTGCCGGCCGCCCGCCTCCTTCCCGCCGCCGCAGGTCCGTGGGGACGGGCCCCGGCAGCGCGGGCGGGCGGCACGGGGCCCCGGGGAGGGGGGGGGGGAATGGGGGGGAGCGGCGGGGGCCGAGCGCGGGGCGGCGGAGGTGGCGGCGGGGCGGGCCGAGGCGCGGCGGCCGCCGCAGGGAGAGATCGGCGGGAGGGAGGAGGAGGGCCGAGCAAACTTCGCGCGGAGACCGCGCTCGCGGCCGGGCCCGAGGGCTCGTACCGAGCGGAGCGGAGCGGGCCGGGCCCGAGGGCCGCGCGGGAGGGGCTGAGGGCGGCGGGAGGGCCGCGCGCGGAGCGGGGCTGCGGTTGGGAGCCCAGCGCTGCTCACGGCCGCGTGCCCTCGGAGCTGCCTCGGGGATTGAGTTTCCGAGCGGGCGTGTGCGTGTGCGTGTGTGTGTGTGTGTGTCACAGCTTTCCCGCACGTGGGTTCTGCTCTCGCTCCCTTCCGTGGGTCAGTTTTGTATCGGACCGCCGGCGTTTGGAGTTGGGATATTCAAACTCTCGTTTCTTGCTAACGGTTCCGTTTCCGAAAGCTGCCAAAACCTCGTGTACTTTTCCTAAGCTGCGTGCTTTGCTGCTGGGGATGGCCCCGTGTTTCTGATAGCAAACTGTCTTCCAAAGCCCCGCACTGAGCGAAGCAGCGGCCGTGCAGCACAGGCTGTGCTGAGGCCGACGGTTCTGTGATGCATCGGGATCAGTTCGAGGAGATCCGCTTGGCGTTCCCTCCCTGCAGCACCGTGTCAGGCCGCCCTGCCCCGGCACTGCTCGCTGAGCTGCTGCGGGTGCGCGCTGCCGGGCGCCCGCTCCTGTGACAGTTCCGAGACAGAAGTGAAGGATGTCGGTTAATGGAGACATCAGTTAAAGTCACCTTGAGGTAGCGCTGCAAAAGGCCCTCAAAAGCGCAGGTGATCGCTTAACACCGGAGCTTTCTGAGATGCTTGTGGTGCTTTGTTTTGTTTTCTTTATTCGCTTCTTGTTTTACTGTGCGGTGAGCGGGTGCCAAACCTGCCAAGGAACAATGATTTTTATTAATAATACATGTAGGCGCATTTGTGAATTACGTTTACAAATATATTTTCATTTCTGAAGCCTCCTTTGAAATTCACGAGATTCCCTTTTTATTTTTCGAGTCAATTTTTTTTTTACGCTGTAGTAGCAGAAGCCCGTAGTGTTGTTGAGAGCTTTGTCCTTATTTCACAGATGCACTGGGAATTGTTTTTAATCTCCTTTCTGCTTTCCCATTACAGATGGTGATGACGACCCACAACTCTCCTGGGTGGCTTCATCTCCCTCCAGCAAAGATGTTGCATCACCCACTCAGATGATAGGAGATGGGTGTGATCTCGGCATCGGGGAGGAGGAAGGGGGGACTGGCCTGCCGTATCCCTGTCAGTTTTGTGATAAGTCCTTCATTCGCTTGAGCTACCTTAAGAGGCACGAGCAGATCCACAGTGACAAACTACCTTTCAAATGCACCTACTGTAGCCGGCTTTTTAAGCACAAGAGGAGTAGGGACCGTCACATAAAGCTTCATACGGGGGACAAAAAGTATCATTGCCACGAGTGCGAGGCCGCGTTCTCTCGCAGCGACCACCTCAAAATTCATCTGAAAACCCACAGCTCCAGCAAACCATTCAAGTGTACTGTGTGTAAACGTGGGTTTTCATCTACCAGCTCATTGCAGAGTCACATGCAAGCTCATAAAAAGAACAAGGAACATATGGCAAAGTCGGAGAAAGAGGTGAAGAAGGATGATTTTATGTGTGATTACTGTGAAGAGACATTCAGTCAGACTGAAGAATTGGAGAAGCACGTAATGACACGCCACCCACAGCTTTCCGAGAAGGCAGATTTGCAGTGTATTCATTGCCCTGAAGTATTTTCAGATGAAAACTTATTGCTCTCACACATTCATCAAGCCCATGCCAACAAAAAACACAAGTGCCCTATGTGCCCAGAGCAGTTTTCTTCAGTGGAGGAAGTCTATTGCCACTTGGACAGCCACAGACAACCTGACTCCAGCAATCACAGCATCAGCCCTGACCCGGTCCTGGGGAGCGTGGCATCCATGAGCAGCGCGACTCCCGACTCCAGCGCGTCGGTGGAGAGAGGCTCCACCCCAGATTCCACCTTAAAGCCTTTGAGAGGGCAGAAGAAAATGAGGTCCATGGACAGAGATGAAGGGCAGAATTGGTCTAAAGTTACTTACAGCTGCCCGTACTGCTCAAAGCGCGACTTCAACAGCCTTGCTGTGCTGGAGATCCACCTGAAGACCATCCATGCAGACAAACCTCAGCAAAGCCACACGTGCCAGATCTGCCTTGATTCCATGCCTACGCTGTACAACTTGAATGAACACGTGAGAAAAGTGCACAAAAACCATGCTTATCCCATGATGCAGTTTAGCAACATTTCTGCCTTTCACTGTAACTACTGCCCTGAGATGTTTGCAGATATCAATAGTTTACAGGAACACATCCGTATTACTCACTGTGGCCCAAATGCTACCCCTCAAGATGGCAACAATGCTTTCTTCTGTAACCAGTGCTCCATGGGCTTTCTGACCGAAGCAACCTTGACTGAGCATATTCAGCAGACTCACTGCAACGTAGGAAATTCAAAACTGGATTCCCCTGTCATTCAGCCAACACAGTCTTTTATGGAAGTTTATTCATGCCCTTATTGCACAAACTCCCCCATTTTTGGCTCCATCCTGAAGCTTACAAAGCATATTAAAGAAAACCACAAGAACATTCCTCTGGCACACAATAAGAAGTCAAAAGCAGAGCAGAGTCCAGTTTCTTCTGATGTTGAAGTCTCTTCCCCTAAAAGGCAACGGCTTTCTGCGAGTGTGAACTCAGTGTCTAATGGTGAATACCCATGTAATCAGTGTGATCTAAAGTTCTCGAATTTTGAGAGTTTTCAGACCCATTTAAAGTTGCATTTGGAGTTGCTGTTGAGGAAACAGTCTTGCCCTCAGTGTAAAGAAGACTTCGATTCCCAGGAGTCTCTCCTGCAACATCTCACCGTGCATTACATGACAACTTCAACTCATTATGTATGTGAGAGCTGCGACAAACAGTTTTCTTCAGTGGATGATTTGCAGAAGCATTTGTTGGACATGCATACTTTTGTGTTATATCACTGCACCCTTTGCCAAGAAGTTTTTGATTCCAAGGTATCTATCCAAGTGCATCTGGCAGTCAAGCACAGCAATGAAAAGAAGATGTATCGTTGCACGGCCTGTAACTGGGATTTTAGGAAGGAGGTGGATCTCCAAATCCACGTGAAGCACAGTCACTTGGGGAATCCATCCAAGTCTCACAAATGCATCTTCTGTGGGGAGACTTTTAGCACAGAGGTAGAACTTCAGTGCCACATCACAACCCACAGCAAAAAATACAACTGCAAGTTCTGTAGCAAAGCTTTTCATGCCATCATCTTGCTTGAGAAGCACTTGCGGGAAAAACACTGCGTTTTTGATGCTGGCGCTGAAAATGGTACAGCCAATGGCATGACCCCAACGAACAAGAAGACAGAAGGGGCAGATATCCAGAACATGCTAATGAAGAATCCAGACACCTCCAACAGTCATGAGGCCAGTGAGGATGATGTCGATGCTTCTGAGCCCATGTATGGCTGTGACATCTGCGGCGCTGCCTATACTATGGAGGTCCTCTTGCAAAACCATCGCTTGAGAGATCACAACATCCGGCCTGGGGAGGATGACTGTTCCAGGAAGAAAGCGGAGTTCATCAAAGGTAGCCACAAGTGTAATATCTGCTCGAGGACCTTTTTCTCAGAAAACGGCCTCAGAGAGCACATGCAGACGCATCGAGGCCCGGCGAAGCACTACATGTGCCCCATCTGTGGGGAGCGCTTCCCATCGCTCCTGACCCTCACTGAGCACAAAGTCACTCACAGCAAGAGCCTGGATACAGGAACGTGTCGGATCTGCAAGATGCCGCTGCAGAGTGAGGAGGAATTTATCGAACACTGCCAGATGCATCCAGATCTCAGAAACTCCCTCACCGGGTTTCGCTGTGTTGTCTGCATGCAGACGGTCACCTCTACGCTGGAGCTGAAAATTCACGGGACGTTTCATATGCAGAAACTGGCAGGAAACTCTGCAACCTCGTCACCCAACGGCCAGGCCTTGCAGAAACTCTACAAGTGCGCGTTGTGCTTGAAAGAGTTCCGGAACAAGCAGGACTTGGTAAAATTGGATGTGAATGGCCTTCCCTATGGCCTTTGTGCTGGATGCATGACCAGGAGCACCAATGGACAGTCTTCAGGCTTGACCCCACAGGAAGTGAATGAGAGACCGTGTGGCAGTCTGAGGTGCCCTGAGTGTAGTGTCAAATTTGAAAGTGCTGAAGACCTGGAGAGCCACATTCAGGTAGACCACCGAGACCTGACACCTGAGACTAGTGGCCAGAGGAAAGGCACCCAGACATCGCCTGTTCCCAGGGTGAGTACAGCTGAACTTTGAAATGTCTGAGGGTTTACGTGTACATTTTTGATGTGACTGAAAAGTTATTTTTTAAATCCCGCTTTATAAAACTACTTAAGCAAACAACAAAAAAACCCACAGAGGAGGAATGCACAAAGGCAAATGAGATTTTGTTCAGTCTTACAGGCTCCTAGATTCCTAGTAGCAGAGCATTAATTTTTTTATCATAAAGCCACTCTAGATTTACCAACAGAGAGCTTAGACACATCCGTAGTGCACGTGAGTGGTGAGGATTGAGTCTGTCCATGAATTCTGGTGCTGCTGAACTGGCAGATCTGGAAAAACTGGGACGTTTCCAAGAAAAAGGGCATTCTGAGTTCCCAAAGGAAAAAAGGGACTATGACTGATTTGTTACAGTTGAGGAATTAGATGGTTTCTTACCTGGAAAACAAACGCAAGCAGGAAGATAAAGGAACTTCTGGGAAGAACTGTAGTGAATTTCCCCCAAAATTCTCACCTGAAACCAGTTTCTGTGCTAGAGTGCTTGTCGTAACGGATGTCTGTCAGAGTGCTTGCTGTGAGGCTGCTTGGATGTTTGTGTGCGTACATGCATGCCTGTGAGTGCGCGTGTGTGATTTTAGAAGTGATTTTAGAGGGAACTTCTTCACGGCCTGCCTTCAGGAGAAGTAGTTTTCATAGCAAATCTGGAAATTGCTGCCTACTGATAGGCAGGTGATGTATCTGAAAGAGAAGTGGAGTTCACAGATAGCCTGTTTTCCTATTTCTTAGCTTATAGAATGCGTGGGAACACGCAGCATCTAAGTAAGGTTTCAGAAGGCTGCTCAGGAGATTAATATTGTTTGCAGTTTATAGTCTTTTAAAAATTATTTGTTGATGTTTTGGCTCAAGAATGGGCCAAGTCAGTCCTTCCTCTGTCAGGAACAGATGGAATGAGAAGTGGATTTTGGAAATCTTCTCGGGAGACCAACGGCAGACACATCTGAGTATTGATATCATCTGACATTTTTAATTAAACATGATGGGGTGAGATTTTCAAAAGTATCTAAGGAAATTAGGCACCCAACTCCTAATGAATAATTCCAGCCAAAAGATGCCTGTTTATGTCAATCTGCTAATTAAAGCACCCACAAACACATCTTACTGCATTAAAAGAACCTGTAAATACCACTTGAATACAACATCAGAGGCTCAGGAAGTAAGAAAGGACCCTTAAGTATGTCCTGAGGATGCAGACTGTGATGCCTCCAGTAGTGCTGTCACAAGCTGAGCCCCTCTGGGACTTGTTAGCTGCAGCTCAGTGCTGGGACCACGCAGGGTGGCCCCATCTGGGCAGCCCGGAGCGTGGCACCGTCTGCCCTCGGCACCGCTTGTCCCAGCACCTCTGTTCCAGGCTGCTGCTGAAGTGCCACAAGAAGTTCTGTTTCTTTCCTTCCTTTCCCTGTTTTTCTTTTCTTTTTGGAGTAAAACAAGTGGATGTTGTTCCCCTAGGTCTCTGAGTAAGGCTGCTGGTGTGTACACCTAATCCTGCAAATTCTGCAGAAGAATAAGGATTGAAAATACCCTTCCTTCAAACTGATACCTTTTGAGAGTTCAGCTGGGGTGCTGACTAGGTCGTTCTGCTTCCTCCTTCTCAGGTCTTTATTGCCTTCTAAATCCCTTTAAACACTTCTGTTCTCTTAGGTAGAACTAATTCTTCATATGACCATGCCTGTAGCCTAAAGTATTGCCTTTTCTTGCCTATTGACTGTCAGAAGCAGAATACATGGCCATTTTCTGCTCTGATTTCTTGCTTTAACTCTCTCTTTTCAGTGAGAGCTTCCACAGTTGTTCCCTCAGGGGAGAGTTTTAAGTTCTCCAATAAGGTAAATGCTTTGAATTTCATCCCATGAGGGCAGATCTTAGTTCCTTTATAAAAGATAATGAAAAATCTGCATTTGTGGCAGTGGCAAATGGTACCTTCAACAGGTGTCTATGGCCTGCACATATGCTAATTTCAGAGATCTTCATGGTATGCATCCCAGGAATAGATATATTGTTACTAGAAATAATTAATTATCTTACTCTTCATTGTAGGTACAAGACCTGAATTCTGATGTCAGTTCATGCGGAAACTGTTGGTGTTAAATTCAGGTTTCTTAAGATAGGGAGTGTTCTTTGCGTCTGCCTGGCACAGAGCTTTTCAGAGAACGATGTTCTCTTTTAAATGTTGATAAATTCCTGTATTTCAGGAATATTTTGCTTAACTTCATTGGCTTCATAATGAAGCCGTGTAAGTTGAGCGCACTGTTCTGACGTCTTGGTAGTAAGCACAAGTGCACAAGTAGCAGCACACTGTTTTAGCGGAGCTGTCTGAGAGCTCTGTGCGTGCAGAGTAACCTGTGGATGCCCAGGTGAGTCGCTTCTCTCTGGCTCCTGGCCACTTCTAGATTTCTTTTTTAAACACTTTGATTCTTCTTTCTTAAACAGAAAAGCACGATTAGGAATAAGTAGACTCAGAAAGAAAATATAGGAAGGCTAGATTTTAAATCATGAGTATATTCTTTGGAGTAAAGAAGAATTGGCAGAACAAAATCCTAGAAATTGGGAAAGGTGATGCAAAAAATACACAACTTCTCTGAGTGGGACAGGTATCATGATACCAGCAGTTATACTTCTTGAAGAGCATGGAAGCCTAGGATAATTTCAGGAAATAAAGAAGTGAAGATCGAGCCCATGATGAAATAAAGGAAGAAAAGAACTACCAGCTCCTGGTGAATAAAAAGTGGTAATATTTGAGAAGGAAAACAGATCAGAAGAAAAAAATCCATTCCTTTTTATTGGGTATATTTGTGTTTGCTTGTGTGTGCACATGGATGTAGCACCACGAAGAGGAGTATAAATATTTAGTTATATGTCATTTGCATTTGCTGTCAAAAAGCACCTAGAATTGCTTGGCAGGCTTTGGTTTGTTTCGCTTTAATCTGTAAGGAAGAAAGAAAAAGGCCGTTGAATCTTCTCTTCCTCACATTTTATTATGACAAAAAACCAAAAACAAAAACGAGAAAAGATATCTATGAATTAATCACCTTTCTTTGTAAAACACCTGAGTAGGATCATTTCATGATGGTCAAAGAAGATTTCTAGGTGAGTGGAGTTTTTGCTTCCTCTACGTGGAAACGTCTGCATCAGAGGACTTGTTATTAGCCAAATGAGCGATATTTAGCATGCAATGTCACTTAGAGGAATAAATAAAATACACCTTAGTAGTGAAAGGCTGCTCTCACATCAATCTGTGTTTGATTCTTACAGTTCTACACGAGTTCTTCTGTCTCAGTAGGTCTAAAAGTTTCTTTTATTAGGTGAACATCACCAGTATAGGTACCGTTCTGGTGTCTGGCACATGTGTAGCTCAAGACCTTTTTATATTCTATTATGATCACATCAGAAGCGATGCTTTCATTTCTACTGAACACATTTCTGTGCGTAGGAGCTTCGGTTTTGAATACATTTTATTAATTCCTTTTAACTCGTACTGGAGGAATGTGCATGTGTTGAGAAATATGACAGATTGTTTTGTTGTGAGATTTCTTACTCTCTTCTGATACTGGAAACAGTCACTTTTCAGGCTACTCTTTCTTTTACACGGATTTATCCTTACTTTGTACCACAATCATCACAAACCATTCTTGTTTAATACTAAAAAGGGAAATAGTCTGGCTTCAGTTAAATTTCCATCTTGAACGGTGTTTCTTTATTTAGCCCACCTAGGTTATTTAGACTGAAGAAGCAAAGGAGGTGGCATAGAAAATCAGAAGAATGAACCCCGTTGTGCTCCTTTAACTCAGTTCCTTTTCTCCTGCACTCTTTCTTGGATTCAAATCCTTCTCTTTGTTCTCCCCCCACCCCTTCTCTTCCCTTGTAAACCCACTGAATGGAGGAATATTTTCTTTGTAGAACAGGAAACCATTTCCAGATTTAAAGGAGGACAGTC
The DNA here is from genome assembly GCA_036925125.1 of Oreortyx pictus. Taxonomy (NCBI): domain Eukaryota; kingdom Metazoa; phylum Chordata; class Aves; order Galliformes; family Odontophoridae; genus Oreortyx; species Oreortyx pictus. The sequence goes on from JAUPFR010000014.1 coordinate 7,068,967, forward strand.
TGGAAAACCCATGGGAACAATAGTTATTTCAGAAAAGAAACCAGACCCCCCTGTTGTTATTACTGCTATTTTGTGCCAAGATTAGAGTGAAGTATCTTGACTTAAGGGGGATTGGGCTCTCAGTTGAAGGCCTGCTCATCTGGTCTCTTATGCCACCTCGAAGCTGTCATCTAGACTATTAGTTCTTCAGAATCAGGACTTCTGTTTTGTTATCATACATAAAGACAAAACACTGAGGAGATAACCAGCACATTGCGACTGCCCGTGAAGTCGTGATACTCGCAAAAATGGTAGCAGAATATCACCTTTTGTACCACAAATAACAATGCCCTGTATTAAAACTAATGCCCCCCATTTTCTTGTTAATTTTTTTTAAGAGAACTATTTATGAGCCAAAAAAATCATCTTTTGCGTGTACATTTGGGTGCTAATCAAGCTAGAGTTATTTTGTGGCCTGTACGAAGCTATTTGTTGACCTTACTCTGTCTCGAGCAGGCCACTCTACCAAAAGAGCCATTGCCTCAGTTAAACATCCCTTTCCGAGGCTGGATGAGGCCCTGGACAGCCTGAGCTGGTGGGTAGAACTGGATGGGCTTTAAGGACCCTTCCAACCCAAGCCATTCTCTGATTATGTGAGGTGTGTATCAGCAGAAGCTGATCATATTCACAGAAGTCTGAAATCTGCTGTCCTCTCCGAGGGGTGGGCACACCAAGCGCAGCGTTTTATAGGTTTGTAGAACGGTGTGGAGGAGTTTGCTCAGGGTCTGTGGATAAACAAAGACATCCTGTTTCCAGATCTGTTAGTAAGTAGCTTTCAGAAGCTTTCTGCTTTTTAAATCAATTTAAAAAAATGAATCATTTGTCTGTGTTTAATAAAAGTTTAGAGGCTTGAAAAAGAGTTGAGCTGAAACAGTCTTTCTTAGCTAGTTAATTAGGGAGCCCTCATAAAAGTGATAAGTGTTGAACAAGGCACAAAAGTTAGTCAGCTTGGGAGTTTTAAAGAAGAGAAAGGTTTCAAGTTTTAAATGTGACCATGTGAATGATTCACAGCTCGGTCCTGTTTTTCTCTTCTGAGGATTTTTGCATTCTTTTTTTTTTTTTTTGCCTTAGCATGTGTATGCCAGTGTGCTTGAGGCTTGAGAATACATGTGTATGTATGTGTGCTTGCACTCGTCTGCTGCAATAGGTTCCCAAGAAACAGTGCTGCAGAAGTCCAGCTGCTTTTCCATTAGCAGCCTTGATTTCAGAAGGGATTCCAGGAGGATACGTTCTTAAGCTACCTAGGGATAACTAGCCTATCCAAAGTATTTCCTTTGATATGGTTGGCTGTGTCAGTTTTTGGCCAATGAAGTATATCTTTCTTCCTATTATCATGTTAATTGCCCATTGTTATTTTATCCTAGCAAGCCCTGCCTATGTGCAAACACATACTGTGTACAGAATTCATGGAACGTGCATACCATCCATAGATGGTTGCATTTGTTGTTATGATATTATAGCATGTTCATTAGCCTCCAGCAGGCTAACTTGTTGCCACTGATGACATGGGAAGTAGTTAAGAAGCTCCTGGCAGCACCTAATTTGTTATTTCCTCAGCAGGTGTTCAAGGAAATTGGATCCCATACACAGAGGGAGTGACAGCACCTCCTCTGTTTAACTCAAAACTTCTTATTTACTACTGCTGTCCTAAAAATGGGATTCCAGTACCTTGGTGTGAGGTGGAGGCTGTAAGAAAAGGTGATTTTTATCTAATGGTGCACAAAAAATACCCACATAATATTTTGTCTCAACAATGGAAGAGGATGTAGCTTACTGAATTAGGATCCTCACTGCTGATGGCTTGGGCTTCTCATCCATCCATCAGGGGAGCTGAGGCATAATGGGGTATTTCACACGTGTTCTGCTGCCATACAGGCCTGCTGTAGGGCTACACTCGTACCAAGTGCAAAAGCAGCAAAGCCAGCCAGCTGCCTAGTGGCAAGTGTTACCGTAGGAATCATTCTCGAGGAAGAAGTAGGAACAAAAGGGCCAATTTTTCTAAATTGCATGTCAAAAGATGTCTGTTAAGATAACCTGTTCCCATGCAGTGATTGAGCATGCACGTTAGACAAAAGCTTAGCACTAGCCTTTTATTTTTTTCCTAACTTGGATGCCTGTCTTGTCAGTATGCATTTTCATTCCTACAAATGATTTCTTGAGTTGTTCACTGTCTTATTGCTCAAGTGCATGCACCGCTGTCATTCTGAGTCCAAACCCCATTCCCCCTATTTGAATAAATGCTTCATGTAATTGCCTCTTCACACTGTCTCCTGATTTCTGCAGCTAAGCCTCCCCGGTATGACTTTGTGGCAGAGAACGTTTGCAAGAGATTGTGCTAGAAAACCATTATTTGTGATAATGCAGATTTTCCAGGATTTCTGATGGGAAACCAGTACAAAATGTGTTTCTCCTCCTGTCCTTCACTTGCCCAGATAACTGTTACGTGTTTTCCTGCTGCTTTCTATAAAGACGGATTTTTTTGAGAAAGTGGATCTTTTAGTGAAAACAGAGTTCTTTTATTTCACTCAACAGGAGCTGTTACTGTAATGGGTTAAATGACAAGAGCAGTCTGATTATGGCCAAAGTACTCGAGCAGACTTTCAAGTAGTATCGTTGGAAATTTTTTTAAGTTGAAATGAAAGTTGTCTGAAAGCAGGCTGTTACGTGGAGGTTGCTTTTATGGTCCCTGGAAGTCCAGCCAAACTCGGGATCACATTGGGGATGTGCAGGCAGAAGAGGGCTGAGTTGAGGGAAGTTGAAGCACGTAACATGCTCCATTTATGATCACACTTGCCTTATACTACAGTGCAGTTTTCTCTAATCTCTTTTTGGTTATTAAACAGAAAAAGACCTATCAGTGCATCAAGTGCCAGATGACCTTTGAGAATGAGAGAGAGATACAAATCCATGTCGCTAACCATATGATTGGTAAGACATCCTTTAAACTAGGCCACTCACGGGCTGCTTGTATTTTGCTACTCTTTGAAATTCACTATTCTAATAACTTGTTAATATTCATGCTGTAATTTATTTTTTTTTTTTTATCTTTCAAGGAAAATGATTTTGATGTAATGATTCTTCACTTCAAAGCTTTTTAAATATGTGGTTATAAAAGTGTTACTGCTGAGCTTTTTTCCTTATCCTTTTGAGTCCTCATCTAGCATTTTCATTTATATTAAAATCAAACTTTTGACAGTATCTTCCATTTGATAGCATAAATTTCTCTCTATCCACGTAAAAAGTACTTGCCAGTTGTCAACCACTTAGGAGCAATTATGTTTCAATTTTGTATGTCATGACATTGAATAGATTTAACTGCTCGCATTTTCCCAGCCAAATGTGGTGAATTCCTGAAGAACACTGTCAAAACAAAACGCTCACAGAGTTATTGCAGTGGGTTTTGGTTTTTTTCTCTCTCCGACAATTCTGGACTTCAGAAAGTTCAACTCTTCAGATACACAAGTGGTTTAAAAAGCAGTGCCTGCTGCCTCTGTTACCAACCTGCCCTCAGAGTCTGAAGCAGCGTTACTGTAATCTGATGGGTTGTATTTCAGCTGCAGCTGGATGATTCCTTTTCTGGTGAATGCAAAGAAATGTTTTCCCTGTCTGTACAGATGTTACGAATATATGTGTTGGCCCGAGAGGTCAGTTTACTTTGATGCATAGACCACAGAGGAGTTCCTTATGCATGCCACTGTAGGTGTATGTTGTATGAGATCCTTCATAGACCCTACAGCACGCTTTGTGTGTCTCATATGGCCGTGTACAGCATTTATCTCCCATAAGCATAGTGGTTTTCCTTCAATAATTTTACATTTAGGAAACTGTTCTCCCATCATGCGTATATGTAACTCCTGTTATCTTTAATTTGAATTGTGCATAATTACTAGAGAAAGGGGGAGAGAAATGCAGGCTGACACAGAATTTGCTCCCCCAGCCCCCACGTAAAAAATACACGTCAGCCACAGTAACTTTCTTTCTGGAGCCAGGCAGGAGTTTCCAGTCAATGTCAAGCAGGTTAAGATGAAGATATCTAAAAATGTTTGCTTTTGTAGCAGGTGTTAATGTAATCTCTTGTTTGCAGGCTTGAAGAGTGAGATCCTTGTTAATTGGACCACAGTGATTTCATACAGCTCCCCCCTAGAATTTTTTAGTAAAAGCCTGAAAGAAAGGAGTCCGTAGGCGAGCTTATCACTTCAGCCTGAGCTGTGATAACAGTAAATGATCACTGATTTTTGAATTCACAGCCCATGAAATGTTGAATTAAGGTTCTGCTTGATTTGAGAGAGGAATTCTTTCTCCTTATGGAAAGAAGTCATTTCTTTACAGTGATTGATGTGTGAAGTTTATCTATTTATATCCCCAAATTAGTGCTGTCTGGTATAATACGTGATGATGTATATGTCATTAGAAGTTTCAGTATTAGAGAGCTATTGGAAAACAACACTGCTGTAAGTCAGAGGAGGATGAGGAAAGCGTGCTACTGTTATTTGTGAAAACTATACCTGTTTCCTTGAAGATGTGTGTAAGTTCGAATACATACTTGAAAAAAACCTATATGAAAGAAAAGGTATGTATGGACTCAGTCCACATACCTAGGACATTGTAAATGCCAGAATGTGGTAAGAAAACAACTGATTATTCCGTCTAGAGATCGTGTCTTTGTATATTTTCTGTGGGCTGAGAGCATTCATTAAGTCATCACTTCTTATGGTGGAGTCTGGGGAAGAGGGAAGTACGGAAAGCTCCGGTGCGGAGCCTGCTGCCTCCTGCTCTGGGGCAGCTCGTACTCACAGGTGCTTGACTCCCTCTTTGGGACACGGGGTTTCCTCCAATAACGGGGTGTCAGTGAGTCTCCCGGCGGCATTTGCTGTTTACTGGGGAGAGGAGCGGCTAGGTGTCAGGGTTTCTCTGCTGATAAATGCTGTTTTTTGGTGATAATTTGCATAGTGCTGACTCAGTAACAGTGGAGTGATGGATTGCTTCCTGGGCTTGCTCCTGTGGCCTTTGTTCAAAGCCTGAGAGCCTTAATGCCTTACACAGGCTGTAGGAGAGACGAGCACGTGCCTCGCTATCGCTCAGTTAGCCTTACTGATGGTACAGTACGGAGTGGAAGAGTTTTCCTTGGTGTTAGACCAAAGCTCATCAGATGGCAGTGAGAGAAAGAAGCTGATTCATCTGTTCCACAAGTCTGTGTCGCAGCAGTTAGTAACATCACTGTTGTCAGTGCAGGGCCTGCATCAGAGGATTTGTTTGTGTCACGATCCTGGAGTGAGCATTCAGGTGCGCAGGGACCGGGGGACCCTGCTCTTGGGTCGTGCCTGCTGAGGAGCTGCATCGGGCTCAGCTCGATGAACTTGTTCGTGTCAGTCTGAAATTAAGGTGTCTGCTTTAATATAGTCATTGAGGTGCTGTCTGGGGAGAATGAATGATTGATACCAATCTAAGATAAGAGTTTGAGTGGGATAAGCATTTCCAGGGAGAGATTTTTATCTCTTTTGAATATGAAGTGAGCAAAGACGACGAAGTTAGCCTTGACATGTACTTTTAGGTTAAAAAAAACCACACTTGGCTTTGATAATCCAAGACCTCTCAGCTGCACTTTCTTCTCATAGTTCGCAAAACACAAAATCAATAGTTGACAGATGTCCTAAACGCTTGCTTACAGTTTCATTCTGCTCAAGTGACTCTCAACAAAGGAATCCCTGCTCTGTAGGCGTGATGCCCCCTAAGTAGCCGTGTCCATAATGTGATTAAAGATTTCAGTTATTTCTTACATCACAGTCGTGGAGAGTGCCTCCAGTGCAGTTGGCTGTGCGTCCCTCCTCCACCTCTCAGCTCTTCAGGCTGGAGTCAGAGGCCCTGCTCATAATTCATGGAGGTAGGGGGTTATTTTTTTCAGAGCAGTATGCAGGGAATTTCCAGTGCTACTCCCACACACTGCTTTGAAAAATTACCCTTCTGCACTCTAGCCCTTCATATCCTGTGCACAAACACAGAGGCATATTGGGTCCTGCACAGGGTCCCTGGAGAAGGAGCGGGCTGGATCCATCCCCGGAGGAGGTAAATGGTGGATGTTTTGTTTCATTTTACACTGGGGCCTGTAGGAGGGCTGGAAGCAGCAGAACAGACCTCTTCAGCTGAGAATGGGATCTATTTAGAAATGTTTTCAGCCTTTGGGGGGGGGGCTGGTGGGAAGGAGGGGGCTCAGGATGGAATGTGTAGAGAGTAGAGGTCTTTGAAACATTGCACTGATTGGGACTCCTTTGAAACTTGTCCATGCGCACAGAAAGGGGATCCCCCTTTGAAACATTTACAGGCGCTGGGGAGTCCACTTGGGAGTATATCAAAAACTTTCAGTACTCCTTGCAGCCTCTGTACTTGCTTACCTCCTGTTGCGCTGACCTGGCAATGTTTAAAGCTTCTCCCCCTTATCTCCCCACCTTCTCCTGCCTCTGATGTGCATGCAGTCTCTGTTAGATGCAGGAAGATGGGCGTACGCAGCCGTGGGCTCTATGGGGGGCAGTGTGCAGCCATGGCAGCAGCCAGAAGCACAGAGATCTGTTAAAGCAGCTTTTCTCCTGTGGCTTTAGGAGCTGAGGAAGTGGAATTCCCCATCCCCTGGCCACTGCTAAGGCCCTAGTACATGTGGGCAGCGGTTGCCAAGGGGCAGGGTCCAGCAGCTGCATCCCACAGCTTCTCTGGAGCTGGCAGAGAAAAAGCCCCTCTGTCCTGGCGCTTTGCTGATGGGTTTTACATGTGTGCTGGTCCCACAGCCGGGCGGGATGCCCTAATTCTTGTGTCTCATGCTGCACACAAAACCTCAGACTTGTTGCCCTGCAAGCATGTCTGGTGCCACAGTATCAAGGAGCAGAGCATTCAGATCTGTGCAGAGGCTCTGCCCTGCACGAGGAGCAGCTGTGGACATAGCGGTACTTCTGTGCTGTGGTTAGAGGGAGTTGTTCGAAAAAGATGAAAGGCTCGTCTCGCCTTTCTTTCTCCCTTTCCCTGCAAAAGTCTCCTGGCAAACACACACAAGAAGCTCAACTGCAGCACGGTTAATGCCAGAGCGGAGAAACTAATTATTTCTGGCCTCACTCTAACAGCAGAATGACTTCAGCATCCTCCTGCCCCACGCTGCAGAGGAGTGCAAGCATCCGCAGGCTCAAGAGAGCCAGCCGCAGTCTGCCCGACCCTTTGGGCTCTGCAGCTCCTTCCCAGTGATGCTCCCGTCTCCACGCGTGCACACGCACCAGGTCAGCGTGGCAGTGCGGATGTGGAGCCAGGAGTGGGCTGATGGCGGGGATGGAGGAGGGGGCTCAGGATGGCCGCGGGCTGCAGTGTGCGCGAGGCAGAGCAGGAGGCCCTGATTCGTGCTGCGAGGGCCACCTGGGAGCTGAGGGAGTGCTGCAGGGAAAGCTTCCAGGAGTCACGCTGAAATTGTTCTGTGGTCTGGTTCCTGGACTGCTGTCCAAATAAATATCTCCTTGTTTGATGTGATGGGGACAGCCGTGTTAAACAACTGCGTTTGGAGGAACGGGGAGAATTTTCTAAGCGCTGCCCCAAGCTGTGGCGTGTTGTATGCCGTGCGTAATGGAGGGCTGCAAGTATCTAAATTACCTTTCCTGCCCTTGGAGATCATGTTTCAAGCTCTGGAGTTGCTCTGCCAGAATTAAACACAAAGCAGGGGGATAACATCCGTCCACAGTTGTTTTTTCTTTCTGACGCATACAAGTATTTTAAATAAAATAACCAAATGCAGGTTTGGTATATTACTATTTGGAAGTTTGTTGCTCTTAAGAGATCAGACTGCACCAGTAACTACGGAAGTATCTTTTCGAAAGAAGCAATTGAGAAAGCTGATTTTATTTGCCTGTAATCAGTAGGTGATACCAAGCAATGTGGAACCAACGGAGGAGGGGAGCTCAGGTAGTGTTCAAAACCATGTATGGACCAAAATATGCCCAGTTATGTTTTCTGTTTGAAAATTAAAGCAAACAGTTTCCTCTTGATTTAAGAAATTGTTTTCATCATTCAGATCATACCAGAGTTTGTAATGTATATACTACTGTTCAGTAAAAACAGGGGCTGCTTTGGGGTGTTTTTGACTCCTGTTTGTCACAGAACGTTCTAAGAGCATGCACATATGAAAAGGATGTATGTAAAGATGGTTTTTGCAGCACCAACGTTATACATGAGGAAATGTTATCCCTGGGCATCTCTGATGAAGATGTGATGCGTTTCTGATTTTAGGGTCAGATTCTTGTAGCACTTTGGTCCCTCTCCTCGATGATGTGGGAGTTGGGAAGGCTCAGAATCTTTCTCACAATAAAATATTGTTTATGTGAATTGTATGTAGTCAATAGAGGGGGAAGGGTGGCTTTAAGTCATGTAAAATTCTCTTTTTTGTGTGCTGTTTGACACGGCGCATGAATTCTAATTGATTTAAAGTTTAAGGGTGTTATTTGGTAACACCTTCCCTTCCATTAAGGTACTGTCATGACACTGTGTCCAGAGACAAAACTGTTTGATTCTTGAGGGAAACTCTTCAGACAGAATGCTCGTGTTAGTTGAAGCGTGTACGTGGTAGCAATGATGATGACATTGCAAAGCACAGTCCTGGTGGTAGTTTTCAGGCATTAAGGCAAATAGTAATGTGCCAGATTGTTTTTGAAGCATTAGATGCAAATTATCAACAGGAACATATTTCTGGGCTCAACAGCTGAATGTGTGAATTAATTATGGACACATTAGGAACTCAAAAATATTTTTTTAACTTTGATGTTTGTAAAGCATATTCCTAGTAATTGCTCTCTTAATGCAGAAACGGAAGGTACAGCCTTCGTGTATTTACCCAGTGCTTGCTTAAATATCCAAGCCTACGTGGACTTGCTTTAATTAACAGGATGTGCTAGAATTCCATGTTGCAGGGGCTGGCTACAGCGATGACCAATTTTAGGGAAGCTGAGCTGTGTGCTGTAGCAGCGAGAGCAGCCTGCTTTGTGCACAGCCCTCCCACGCTGCCTGCCCGTGCCCTGGGCTGGCTGCGGCCTGTGGGGCCACTGCGAGTGGGGCTGGGGCTGTGCCCGGTCCTGGACAAAGGCCCTGCTGCTGCCAGCAGGCCCATCCGCCCCTGGTCCAGCCCTGAGCCCAGGGCATCTCTGTTCTGCTCACTGCCTTGAGCTGTAAGCGCTTGTGCAAGTACTTAAATAACGCTGTGAGGAGTGCAGTGCATAAAAGCTAGACATGTGCCAATAAAAAACTTATAGTTTTTAACAGTGTAGTCGCACTGAAGGCCAGATTACCATTGTTAACGGGTGGAAGATGCTCTCTTTAGTACAAACAATATTGGCCCCTAATATAATTCAGCATTTAATTGGACTCTTACTTTGAAGCTGCTTTAATAAATTGTATTTACTGTTGCTGCCTTCCTAAGGCCTGGAAAATTCATTATCCAAAATGACAATAATTTTATCCAGCCACGCTGCATAGACGTGGCCTCCTGCAATTGTTATCTATGCATATTTGTTCATAAAAGTTACTCCATTTCATAAGATTGTGTTTTGTTTCACTTGTTTATCTACAAAGAAAGAAATACCGTTTCCCTTAATGTATTCATTCACATTTTCCTTTTGCATTTTTCATTTCATTTACAACTTGGTAATAGTAGTTCAGTTTTCACTGACATTTTTATAGCTGCTATGACAACATTCCTGTTTTGCATGATACATGCATAATCGGCTATGATCCCAGTTTCACATTGCTTTCATTCTTTCTTAACTGTGTTAAGATTCCTTGCAGTCTCCAAATTCAATTTTCATAGGCAGTTGTGATTACACCTGTTTAAACATTTTCCTGGTTGTTTCATATTTATTCATAAAGGCGGCAGTTGATAAAACACCTTTTCTGCAATCAGTCAGAGCTCTGAGTGTGATTTTTCTTCAGAGTGATCATTAGCAAACACCTCGATCTCTTCTCAGCCTTATCAGTATCAGCTGGGCAGCATGGCAAAAAAATGCTGTTCTTCAGTACACTCTGCCCTGTGTAGCAGTGACCGTCCCGAACGTGTCACTTGTTCTTCAGTTTTGTTGGTGCCATTAGCCTCGAAAGCTGCTGTACTTGTGCATTTAATAGTTTGCAGAGATGCTTCCTGCCTGTTTCTCAGATGTTTTGTGTGTGTGGCCGTGTCTCTCTAAGTTCACAAATTTCTTAGCCCTTCTTTGCTAGTCTTGAATGTGAAAAAAAAAAAAAAATGCAAGTTCTCACCATATGGGGTTTCGGTTCTCCCTGCAGATGGCAAAATGACTCCACTGCTTCCCAGCGGAGAGGTCAGCACCCCTCTGTGTCCTACTTTCCAGCAACAAACACCAGAATATTTCCTGGGGGGTGGGGAGCAAACCCTCCCTCATTCTTAGGTTGGACTTCAGACCTGATAGAAACGATGCATTAAGGAAGTTCTTCCAGTGTGAATTCAGGTGTTAACATCTCTATCAGCTCTGTCCTAAGATCGAGGTGCTTAGGATCTTTTTAACAGAAAGCAGCTTTGTCTGGAGCAAGTAGGTATTACCCCATTTCTGCTTTATCTGCCGTGCAAATCTGTTGGTTTGGAAACTTCAGGTGCCTTTTTGTGAAAGATAGGTGTTAACATGAAAAATAAATGAGGAACATAGGAATGAATGGAAAACCCATATTGAGCTAGCGAGGAATAAGTGGGAAAGTTATAGAATATTCCTTTTACCTCTTTGGGGAGATCTTGACAAGGTTCCAGATCATTTCCAGTCAGGAAAAAGGGAAAATAAAGTATATCGTAGTAGTAAACTGTATGAAAATTCATTCTCTACTAATAAAATCCTGGATTTCACTTTCTAAGTACTTTGTTCAATATCCAGCACTTCTGAGCACCGAACCTCAAATGTTTATTTTCTCTTCTTTGGTTTATTATAATAAAAGCCCCTGGTTTTGAACGGGTACTGGCTTACACATGCTGAACCCTAACTCTGCAGTTATCAGACTGAAATGGCTTGCCTGTATGTTAAGGTCCAGATTTGTTCCTCCTGTTACTTGGTTGACTTCAAAGAGAGACAGTTGGCCCATTGCCTTTAATTATAGTTCAAACTAAACGACACCCCTAACCTTGGGGAGGATTTAATCTGGTCTATTAGAACAAGAGATTACAACTGATATTTCTGTTTTTCATGGCTGGTAAACAAGTCAAATTGAACACAGAGCTCCCTGTACGCTCATGCTTCTTTGGGTACTCACATGGTTTTTTTTTTTTTTTTTGTTTTGTTTTGTTTTGTTTTGTTTTGTTTTGTTTTCCCCGCATTTGTAATTGGAAACTTTTCTATGCAGAGGGTCCTTGCGAATTACTCCCATGAAGAAAGCCCATGTACATTATTTAAATGGTTTCACCTTTCTCAGCATTTCCAGGCTCCCAGCACAGGTAAAGCCTTCGCACAAATGGCCTTTGTTGTTTGCACCAGAAGTGTTTGTTTGCTTGAATATCACATTTTTGTCATGAACTCCTTCAGGTTCAATCTGTTGGTGACTTTTAACAGTTCTAGACCTTTGTAAGTAGTGGAATTTTTTAGCTGTAAGAACTGGTGTTGCTGTTGTCTGCCATGTTCAGACAATGAGTTGAAGATATGCTTCTTTCTTTGTCAGTTGTAATATTGACCTTTTCCTGTCAAGAAATTATTGTTTTAGAAACCAAACTTCCCCCCCCCCCCTTTTTTTTTGGTCCTACCACAACAAAAATAAAACAACTGCTGGCATCAACCCATGTGCGAGTGGCTGGTGAGTGCTGGCCCCGTGGCAGTGGTTGGCTTCCTGTGGGGACACGCCCAAAATGGTTTGGCCGTGTGCTTACTTCATTTGCTCCTTCTGCATTGGTGAAGAAGAGGAGTCCGAGAAATGTCACTGCAGGAAGGAAGTCCATAATGCACCGCTGATGTGTGTGAGTCAGCCCGTCAGTCAGTCACAGCCTGCTGCAGGTTGGGTCTTGCCCTTGGATCTACATCATCCATTGTCTGGTAGACAGCTAATGACCTTAAAATGTCTGAGTTGTTTACACCTTTTGTGTATAACTATGAAATATCTCCACTTAATGAGAGGAATATTTTATTCTGTATTCACAGGCATGATTTTTAGTATGATTCAACCTAGGCAGGTCCAATGGTTTCAGGTTTTGCTCCTGGTAAGGTTTGGGTGTTTTAAAATAACATCAGCTAGCGCGGTTGGCTTGTCTTTTGCTGTGATGATTTGTACACATCAGTTATTACATGTTGTTGGTGTATGGACAAATATTTCCTAAACCCCATGACTGTGAGTTATATCCAGGAATAAATATTGGCAACAAAAGTTAAATGATGAAACCTTATGGAATGAATGGTAACTGATTCAAGCTGGGCCGGATATAGATAGCAAAAGCTGAAGGGAAGAAAGTACTCTAGTGACATCTTCTCCTTTTTTAATTTTCTGGTTAAGGATTTATTTAACTTTTGACCTTTTGGTGCAGTATTTATGCTTAAAATATAGGATTTGTGAGAGAAAAAAAAAAGCGAAACAACCACTCTAACCATCTACAATCTTTTACAACCATTAATGAGCTTTCAAGGAACAGCAAATTTTCATTCTGAGATGTTAGCTTCTAGGTTAGTTTGTGCTTATATATTTCTTTCCACTTACATACTTGAAAACCTGGTGGGAGACAGCTGATTTTTTAAGCTAAGCTTTTTCAAGTTATATGTCCTTTGACATGGTTTAACAAAGGAAATATAAAAGCCTATGCCGAAAAAGCAATTTTTATAGTTTTTCCTCTTTTTTTTTTTTTTGGAATTACAGTAATTATAGTGATGTGCTCTGAAATTTAAGCGCAGTCCTTTTTCTTTCTTTCATGTCTTAAAAAATTGCATAGTCATGCAGAAATCTAATACTATGAAAATGCCTGAGGGGTCAGAAAAGTTACATGAATTATTGGAGCATTATTAAAAGTTGATACAGGTTCTTGTGTTTTCATCAAAACTCAAGGATTATTTCTGCAGTTGTGTTAATTGTGTTGGCCTTCATGGATGTGATTGCTGAGGCATCCAACATCTATGTGCTCAGGACAAGGGCATTTGGAGCCATCATCCTCCTTGGTTCTGGGAGATTTCTGTGTGCAAGTGTTCAGCTTTGAGTGTCAAAAAGTCTGTGTAGAACTGGTGGATGAGGGGAAACTTGTTTGCTATTTTCTGAGCAGCCTGTCTGGAAGCTGTAATTTGAAGTTGCTTGTAAATGCTTCATTGCTAGGCAGCTTAAGATGGTCAAAGCAGTTCTGGAGCTCCTTGCAGACATTTCTTGTAAACTGTTAACTAGTGCAAGGTTTGTGTTTTGTGCACAAGTTGTCCCTGCAATCTAAACACGGGTATTCAATTTTAAAGCAGATGTACATTTGTCATACAGCGTGGGAGGCCAGATTTAACTACAAAGGTGTGGGTTGCTTGCCTCTACAACTATGACTTCATGTTTTTTTCTTATTAATAACTGAAATTATTGGGGTTTGTTTTTCCTTTCAGTGGAAACACCAGTAGGCCATAATTGTACAAGGTGTAATTATATCTATCTTGCATTTTTATTCTTGTTTGAAAGTGGCTTACTGGTAAAAGACTCTCGAGACCCAAAGAATGGACACTAAATGACCTAGTCATAGAGGTTCCCCATTTTCTTAAGGCTTAATCTGGGGAAGTGGCTGCCATTTGCAGGCTAGCAGTACAGTAAAAGCACATCATTGTACACAACATTTTATTTGGACAGCTGTATAAAAATGGCAACACACTGTGAAATCCATTAACAGCAAAACATGTTAAATTCAGCAAAATGCATCTCATGTGGAACACTGAATAAGAAATTATAGTCTGAGTTTTACTAGTTGGTTATCAGAGTCTGTCTTGAATGAAGAGAATCAAATTTTTTCCATGCGTCTGCCTATAATAACAGTGAAAGCTGTACACTGGGCTCTGAAACTAGCATGCACCTGTAAATCTTTGCCCCAGTACTTTGCTGCAAGGTTTTCGCCTACCTAATTTTAATATCCACTGGGAGCCCTGGTGGCAGTTCTTGCTCGAACAGAGAGCTCCTATTTGCATGCTGGGGCTCACTGGTGTTCACCAGCATTGCTTGAACAGTTCAGGAACGTTTGCAGCAGTCAGTTTTGTGGGATGCAGGAGAAGGAGCTCAAACTGGGAACAGATTGATTCATTGCCCTTAACCGAGTGCCAGTGCCAGGGAGGGCCTCCATCTGGGCAACCATGAGTAGGTCCTTGGGCGTTGGTGGGATTCCCATGGGTGGATTTTGTTCTGCATGTAGTAGGATTTTCTTAAGATTTCTAGATTTTTTCAGGATTTCAAGATTTATTCAGTAATTTTTTTTTTCAAATAGTGTTTACAAATTCAAAAAATCTCTTGCAAAGTGTTCTGCGTTTCCATTGTTCATGTTTAACTATGAGATGTTGTTCATCAAGATAGGATGCCATTAAGTATTCCGGTTACAGAAAGGAAAAATGAGTTTACTCTTGCTTGGTAGAAAATGAAATAGCCATGTTAACTTTAGCTCTTATCATGAGATTAAAAGTCTAATGGGGAATAGTGTCATTTTCAGTCTTCAAAGCCAGCATCAATGACCTTTTGAGAGTTTTAACTTCAACAGCCTAATGATTTCTCTCCTAGAAAAAGCAGAAAAAAGTCTTTTCCTTGCCAAGGAAATGAACAAACGGATGGATAAGCTTAACTGTATGCTGGAGCGGGATAAACCACTTTTGTTCACATTTAACACCGGCAGATGGGGGTGGCTGCCAGGCCGTATCGCCCATATCACCCCCTGCTCTGCAAGGGAGAGCCAAAGGGCCGAGGCAGGAGGGCAGCATGGGGACAGCCCCCTCCTCTGCCTGGACACCTCAGTGCTGGTGGCCCTGGGCAGTGGTTGTGGCTAGGGGCAGCTCGGTGGCTGTGGGCACTTGCGGCCCTGGGCATCCAAGTGTGCACATGCTGCTCCACCCGAGCTGGCTCGATGTCGCTGGGGGTTTGTTTCCTGTGTAGGAGCACTGGAATTTCTCGGTGCAGTTCCTGTTTGTGTTTGCAGGCTTGTGCTCTTGCTCTTTTGCCAAGCTGGCAGCACACAAGGGTGACTTCCTGCGCAGGGATGTAGAAGTGATCCTGTGATTCTTCCTCTGCAGCCACTGGGAGATAAAAGCCAGGACATCGGGGACTGCAAAGAGGGAGCCAAATTATATTTATAATATTAAAGTGAGTGCATTTGTGGTTTTGCCGTTCTCTAGGGTTTTTCATAAGTAGAAAAACATGAATTAGCATTTTCCATTTCCATATATTGACTGGAAAAATAGCCTGCTCTCAATTAAGACCTATAGCTTTTGGGATGTATGCAACAATTTTATAAAATATTTACAGCAAAATTTGCATTTTACATGGCAATACAGTTTTTCTTGTGTTTAGTGGAAAGGACTTAGGCCTAACAGAGGAAATTCATCCAGCCTACCAAAGGGGAAATAAATCTGAAATTGGGTCGTTAGCAGTCGCACTGAGGAGCGCCCAGTGCGGGCCGTTACCTCCAGCCATCACCCGGGGTCCCTGTCCCCAGCAGCTGTCAGTCACACCCTCCCTGTGCAGAGCCATCGCTGCCCCTTTAAAACTGCCTTTGGAAGAGGCTGTGGCTTTGTGCTAGACAGATAAGTAGAACATTTTTTTTCCAAATGTAAATGCGCACTGTAAAGAACATAGCTATTTCCTGGATAATTTGCAGTTGTATATTTTATGTTAATTTCACCGAAAATATTGCACCCCTGCCAGGTTTAGTAGAGGCTCACTGTGATATGAATAATTTCTAGCGAATCATTTTTTTTCTTCATTTAAGATTTGGCACCTTTTTAAGATTTTAATAATAGCAACAAGGAGGAAGATTTAGAACAAGTGAAACATTAGAGCCAAAGAAATTCACATTGAGAGCTAATGTAAAATAGCAAGAATAATTACATGGAAAACAGTTGCCACAGATGTTTTTCCTTGTAATGTAATAACTATTTACTAAACTGTTTATTTTAGGCCCTCGGTTTACAATAAAATATTTATACATGCTCTGCTGTAATAAAAAAATATTGACAAAATACTATAGAGATTTTTAAAAGACAATTAGTATTCCTCTGTCTGAAGGCAGCGTTGCAGCCGCAGCCAGCCCTGCCCCTCTCTGTGGCAGCAGGGCAGCAGCATCCTGGGGGCTGAGCACTCACAGAGGCCACGGGCTTGTGTAAACTGCTGGTAAATGGCTGGGGAACGTGGAAGCTGACGCCACAGGCCGAGGAAGCACGCTTTTCCCCTTTGTTTCAATGAGGAAAACCTGATTCCATCTTGAAATAATGTATATAATAAAGCTATGTCTTGTCTAAGCAAATTGTGCCTGCTTTAGGAACAAGTTTGAAGTTCAGGGTACCAGAATCCTAAATGTCATTGTTAAAGCCAGCGTGGCGTGCTGGCTGCTCTGAGGCAGTGACTGTGCCATCTCTAACCCTATTGCTCAGTTCTGCTAGAGCCATGCTTGTCACCACTTGCTTCATGTAGTTGCATGCTCGTGTGTGCATTGATGCACCGTGGGTATCCAGACACGTGGGTGTAGTAGTCCTGGAGCATACTGAAGTAGTATCTTCAGCAGAATCGGAAGTCCTGCAGACTGTACTTTCCACAGATAACCTCAAAGTGGATGTTCTTGTATTTATGAACACATAGAAGAAACTTTCATTTTCACTTTTTTTTTTTACGCTTATTTTTTACGTTATAAAATCTTACCACAAAGTACTATCCCATCAGGAACTTCCATGCCTCTTCCTGCCTGTTGCATAGTGACAGATTTTAGTTTTTTTCCAGAAGTGATGGTACATTTTTTAGGGGGACCTATTACTCAGCGCTGCGTTGCTGGCACACAACCATTTTAAAAAAGAGGCTTCCCGGAAAACAGACATCATAACTGTAGTTTTGTGAACACAGGCCCTGCTACCTGTTTGTGTTTGACTAACCACCACGACAGAGGAACACAAAGTCTGTGGTGTGAGTGAAGGCCACGTAGCTGGATGCCCAGCGCTGGGAAGTATGAAGGTTTCAGAACGTAGTGCTAAATCCATACCTAGCAGTGCAGGCCGTGCTCTCTGGTGGACAGGTCCCTTGAGTTTCCATGCTAGAGCTCTATCATTACAGAAGGAGCAGGGTAGCAGCCTCTTGAAGTGATTGGAAAGTAAATTTAAAATATATGTATGAACCTCTTCTGATGAAACTCCTAATTCTCACCTGTTTAACAGTTGGTGTGATTGACAGCGTAGATTTTCGTCACACTTGGTTACAACGTTCAAGAAAGGGGCAGAGCGGAAAACTGCAAGCACGAGAGCTAAAACTGAACAAAAGAGGGAGCTAAGAAATCTAAAATGTTCAGGTTTACAGCACAATAATTCATGGTTACCAGATGCCTTTTGTTGGAAGCAGGCTTTTTGCAGGGTTGACTCGTTCATAGAGGCCAACGTGTTGAAAGGTCTGTGAGCCTTGTACCATGCCATGTACAACCACCGTGTTCCTTTCCCAGGGTTCGCCCTTGAGGAATCCAGCCACAGCAGCCTTTTCGTCATTAAAATTTGGCCATTCCTACGAAAGTCTGGATAATCTAATATCAGGCTTACAATAAGAAAATAAACGGCGTAATACGTGCAGTGTCTTCTGTAAATGAAACAAAGTCTGGATCTGGGCTCATTGCCTCGTGCTGCCTTCCTGCCTGTGAAACGCTGGTCAGGCGGAGCTGCCAGGCCGTGCAGTTCCTTCAGAGCAGTGCCTTTCGAGTCATCAGTGGGGTCCAAAGCCAGCATTAAGGAAAACAAAGGAATTTGTGCTTGGAAATCAGCAGCACTCGGCACACGCAGTGATTTTTTTTTTTTTTTTCAAGGACTGTGTTATTGTGAAAGCTAATGGTTTTGTTTTTAAGTTAGGTTCTCAGGGGCATGGACATCCAGAATAATCAAGGATGTGCTTTTACTGCCGATCCTGTGCTGTGTTAGGTCTCTGGTGGAGAAACCGGGCCGACTGCAGCACTTGAGCTTTGGATTAACCCCTGCTTAGTAACTTGACTTCCTGGTGCTGAATAGATCTCTAGATTGATACGTGTTACCTATGTGTAAATTAGTTTAAATGACAGTAAATTAGCCAGTCCCTTTCCCTTGTGCCTTTTAGAAGGCCATTTGGTGTTTATCATAGTCAAAGCCATTATCTCTGCCAGCAATTTTGGAAACAAAGTACATCTGCTGCGGTTCTGCCCTCTCCAGAGAAGCCTGGCTCACCTGGTGGCCCCCAGCTGTGGCGGAGTGGCAGCTTGTCCTGCCATGGTGACACCACTGCCTGGTGTCCCTGGGACCCAAGGGGAGTCCTGCGCGGGTATATGCAGCAGTAGGGTGGGGTGGGAGAGCCAGTGTGTGGCTCTGAGAAGGAAGGAGAGCATGTGTCACACGTGTGAATTAATTTTTGTTTGTCTTTGGAGAGGAGTTTAGAAATTTTCGACTCAAATTGGTACTACTGCATAGAAAAATAACATATTAAGAGAGGCAAAGGAAGGAGCAGGGCAGGAGAGAGGAAGCCTGTGAAAGGAGCTCTTTTTTGCTCTTTTGAAATATGCATGGTATGAGTTAGAGCACAAACCCTTTCCAGCATTCTCAAAAAGACTTCACCTCGTCTCCCTACCATACCTTTGCCTATAAGGAAACAACTGCAGAGAAGGTTATTTCAGTAAAGCCTTGGCTGTTAGTGTCTGGTGCTGGGTTGGAAAATGAGTTCAGAGGAGCAGATTTTGCTGAAGAATGTCTCCTGTTTTCCCTTGGAACTACACTTGCAGGGTTTTTGAAGGTTTATGTATTTAACAGTTCAGATTTTCATTTTAGCTTTTCATTTGCTGCTCGGGATTTTTATTAATTTAGCAGCATTCATTTAAGTTGATCCAGCTCTTTATATCATTTCCAGCTTGAAATATTAGTTCAGAGATAAGCTTTGTTATTAAATGCTTAATCTCAAACACTTGTCTTATTTGGTAAGAATTATCTTTGAGAAGTAGGTAAAGAGAAGCTGATGGCTGTGGTTTTCAGGCTGCTGTAACTGGAGTAGCCCAAGTCCTGGTTTACAAAGGTTGGCATCCCTTCAGTTTGCCGTTGCAGCAGCTGGACTTCATTAAGTGCTGGTGTTAATTACTGGGAGATCGCTGGTTCAGTATGCAAACTGCAACACTTGGGGTGACATGCAAAAGAAGGGTCACCTTGACGTGGAAGCTTACAAAAAAAAAAAAAAAAAGGAAAAAGAGCAGGGCTGTCACTAGTTTTGTAACTGCTTTTAGTGCAGACTGACTCTGAGAGCAGCACAGCGAGCACTACTGCATGGTCACAAGGAATGCTTTAATTGCTCCTGCCATTGAGTAGTCTGGGAAGGAATGTAGGCGCAGTGCTGGCTAACTTGCCTTGTAATAAAGGAAGATGTGAATGTCATATTTTCTGTGTGTGGTACGAAAGAGAGAGGAAATTCTTTTTTTCTTTAATTCTCCAGAGTTTTCAAGCCATGTACAGTGTAGTTTGAAGAGGAATTATTAATAATTTCGTACACCGTAAATACTATTCAGTGGAGAAAACCTGTTCAGGGTTTGTGTCTAAGGGAAGACGTTTAGGGGACGGATGTCATGGAGGAGAACATAAACCATGCGGCAGCACAGAGCACTGCTCGGGGCTGTGTCCTGCAGCCACGGGTGCTCGGGTGCTGCGGGCACCCGGCTATCACGCGGCCCCTGCGGAGAAGCGCTGGCTGCAGCCGTGCCGTGTGCCTCGCCGGGCCGGGCCGGGCGGGTGGGTGCAAGGACATTGGTGGAGAATTAGGTTATTGCATTTCCTCCTTAATTCTTCATCAGGGCTGCCGCCTCTATTTTCTGCAGAAAAATCAATGCATTCTGGTTCTGTAATTTCCCATGGTGCCTCGCTGGGCGCGCGGCGTGCCGTGGGAGGTGACATATCCGGTCATGGCAGCTTGAACTCTTTTTTCCAGTGAAAGAATTCATTGGAATTTCACAACCTTTGCGTGCTTTTGTGAAAACACTCATTTGTGTTTGCGCCAACCCGCTAATGGCGGATGCCGGGGCTCGCGAATCCCACCTACATTCGGTGCTCGTTATGGCATGGAATGTGCCGTTAATAATGCATCTGTGAAACTCAGCTGCGAGGGAGCCAAGTAATTATCCCACCGTAGCGTTCCCTGCTTCAGTGTCATCACAACTGGGGCTTCATTAAAAGTCCTAACAGTAGAGATGTTGTGTGGTGCAGCCTGTATATATATTTTTTCATTTAAATTATCAGCAATGCCATGGCTCAGAGGTAATTTGACTTTTTGAAACCGTGGAGCCCCTGTGAATTTCCTTCCTCCTCTCCCTCTCACTGCCGCACCAGCTGATCAGCCCCAGAAGAACAAAAGGTTTATCTGAAGCTATGAAGCATATATTCACCAGCTTCTGGCGTCTAGATAAAGAAAAAAAATCAAAGTACTCCATTGAACATGTTAATACTGAGCAAAATGCACACAGCCAGACACTAAACCTTTACAGGGATTTGGGCATTTGAAAAGTGATACTCTGATCAGGTCTTGAGTTACTTTCCTTAGCATAAAGTGGAGCGGCGTCATAAAATAATATAGGTTTTTAAATAAATGGAAAGCTTAACATTTCCCGCCCTTTTGTTTTACTTCTTTGTCTGGTTTCTGTCAGGCTGCAAGTAACAAAATCTTGGGTAGAGGTATGCTATAATGAAAGTATTTTCCCTTTTTGATACCGTACTCCTCCAACAGAAAACGCAGTATGTACCTCCAGCACAGAAACAAACGGGAGCGAGGAACAGAAGCATCTGTGCCTCCTTACAGATCTCTGAGGGACTTTGGGATGCTTCTAAAAATT